>CM054139.1:49708697-49711197 GCA_028751875.1 Rapana venosa | reverse complement strand
TCATCCGAAAGACTAGCGCCCAGACCACCACTCATGGTCTAATGGATGGGGGGAAAATTTCCGGTCCAAACGGGGTACGAACCGCCGCACACTTCAGACCCGGACTTTTCGCTTTCTAGACAGGCGCGTTACCTCTAGACCACCGATCCACCATTATTTTCTGTTCTGGTTCTGTGTGGCTACCTGTCTGCACACAGGGTTTCTCTTTCCTGGGGGAGGGATTTCTGGGGCTTTTGGGGTTGTTTTGCTTGTTTGTGTTTTTATTGTTTGTTCGTTGTGTTTGTTGGTTGATTGGTTGGCTGGTATGTTGGTTTGTGGGTTGGATTTTTTCCCTTTTTTATGGAAAAGGTGGGGGGGGGGGGTATTCTTCGGCTAGAGCTCCAAGGCCCACCAATGGTGGGATTTTGTTTATGCAACCGTTTTCCCGCTATAGAGGTAGCCGCATTCCGACTTTGGAGAATGATAATGTCTGAACATGACATCATTCCGCAGACAGTTTTGTAAATTTTGTCATCAGTTTCCCACCGGCTCAAAATGGCCTATTCTTTCGAAAGGCGGAACGGGTTTTAAGGCGTGTGAAAGAGTTCTGCAATTTTTTTTGTTTTGCACATGGGATCTCAGTTTATAGCGTCATCCGAAGGAATTTTTGGGAGGTTGGGTCAGCACTGACGTCAACTCTTGGGAAAACAGCCCTCAGAACTGATGACTTGAAGGTGGCTCAACCCAGGCCGTCAGATCGTGAGCGCAATGTTCTAACCACTAGACTCTCCCCTCTCTATACACATTTGTTGATTTGTTTTTTGCAAGATATAACGCTGTATAAATTTCATGTATTATTATTATATATTATTTATTATCATCATTAGTAAAGTAGTAGTAGTAGTACTATTAATGCATTATTATCATATTATTATATTATTATATTATTATTACTATTGTTGTTATTATCATCATCATATTATTATTATCATCATCATCATCATTATTATTTTTTTCTGCCCTCTTGGTCCATTCCCGTAACGTGTTGTTGTTTTTCTTTTCAGGCAGGCTTAAAAGATGCAAATTCTCTCCCATGTCAAAGTCGGATGCCTGGGCCTGACTTGTCAGGCGCTTAACGGCAGCGCGACGCATTAATTTTCGCTCATATGACAGACATCAGTTATTGCTATCTGAACGTTCGACGAAGAATAATCAGAGAAGCGGCTTAAAACTGACAACACAATGACGCCAGAGCAAGACTAGTCCCCTGAAACAAAGATTAATTTTGCTGTTTCGTATCATGATTTGCACAAGTCAGAATGAGAATGCTATGAAAAACAAACAGGCATAAAACTGCCGGGATCGAGAAATGAGAATGCTACAAAATTAGTTCTACGTTGTTTAGGGATTCCGTTAAAATAGCGCCTTGATTTTAATGGTTTTTCCTCTTGCAGTAGACATGAATCTCTTTACACAGTAAAGTGCTGTCTGAAAATGGAATGAACGTGTTTACGATAGGAGTGCACTGTTTTATCCCTGTCTTTCCAATAAAATACAGTAGTTCTGAGAAAAAAAGCACCTAAGCATATTGATTCAAATGTTTCTCACAAAAATCTTTGTCCGTAATTATTGTTTTTTTTTTTTTTTTTTTACTGTACTAGTTTCACACTATGTTATTATGCACAAGTCTACCTGAATGCTTAAAGGCAAAGTGTAAGTTGAAAGACAAAAGCATCTTGCTATTTCTAAGAGAATTTGTTGTGGGTTGAGCATTCCTATGGCAAATCATAACAAAACTCAAATGTTCTGTATTCCTGAAGTCGTAATGCGGCTACCTTAATGGTGGATAAAAATGCAAGATCTCACCATTTGTGAATCTCGGAGCTTGTATCTAAGGAAAAATACATATACAAAGCAAAATATAAATACGTCAAGTTTATCCCCCCCCCCCCCCTCCCCCCGTTGTTTTTTTATTTAGTCATCATAGGATCACACACAAAACACAACACAATAAAACACAACACAACACACACACATACACACACACGCGCATGCACACACGCACACGCGCGCGCGCGCAAAGAGTGCTAACTCCACCCCCACCTCCCCTAAGAGTCCTTCGGATGAGACTATAAACCGAGGTCCCGTGTGCAAACGCACGCAGAACGTCTTGCGCACACGTTAAAACCCGTTCCGCTTTTCGGAAGAGTAGGCCATTGTGTGCTGGTAGGACCGCATGGCAAAATTTTCGAACTGCATATACACGGGGACTGGAAGGTTAAAAAACACATGGTTTCTTATTCCATTATCCTCGAAATAAAATGATGAATAATAATTATGATAAATAATAACACAAAACCCACACAATCACACACACACACACACACACACACACACACACACACACACACACACACACACACACACAACCCCAACCCCCAGCCCCAACACACACCATACTAACTCACACATAAAAGGCAAAAAAAACAAACATCACTCCACACTTTCTAACCTCGCAAGA
>CM054139.1:49701197-49706197 GCA_028751875.1 Rapana venosa | reverse complement strand
AAACAAGAGACGATGTGAGCGAAAAAACCCACAAGCACCTTCATGTTTCTTCTGTTATATCTATCTGAGCAAGTTGCTCTGTCTGTCTGTCTGTCTGTCTGTCTGTCTGTCTGTCTGTCTGTCTCAGTATGTCTGTCTGTCTCCATCTCTCTCTGTATTTCTGTCTCTGTCTTTGTCCCTCTCTCTCTCTCTCAGACAGGAAGAAAAGAAGATAAGAAACAAGAAGACGATGCGAGTAAAAAAAACAACAACGCACCTTCATGTTTCTTCTGTATTATCTATCTGAACAAGTTGCTCTATCTGCCTGTCTCTGTATGTCTGTATGTCTGTCTGACTGTCTCTCTCTCTCTCTCTCTGTGTCTCTCTGTGTCTCTATCTGTCCCTGTCTCTCTCTCCCTCCCTCCCCTCCCTCCCTCCTCTCTCTTCTCTCTCTCTCTCTCTCTCTCTCTCTCTCTCTCTCTCTCTCTCTCTCTCTCTCTCTTGCCTCTCTATCTCTGTCTGCCTGTCTGTCTGTCTGTCTGTCTGTCTGCTCTTCTCTCTCTCTCTCTCTCTCTCTCTCTCTCTCTCTCTCTTCTCTCACTCACTCTCCCTCTTCTTTGCTTTTTTTTGTTTCTTCCCTTTATAATTTCTGCCACTCTTTGTCTTTCTTTCTTTTTTCTTTCTTTATTTTGTCTTCAATTTTCTTTCTTTCCGCGTCACTGCTTTATTCTGATCTTTTCTCTTTCACGATCATATACGCTACAGATCTACTGATGCTTAACTAGTAAATATATATATATATATATATATATATATATATATATATATGTTTTATATTATATATATATATATATATATATATATATATATATATATATATATATATTTTCTGACGTGCTTCTGTGTGCTGGAACTAACAATCTGATGACAATCGATCAGTTTCTATATTATTCATGAATCATTTCGTTTGGTAGCTAACAGCAAGTATATGCAGAAGGCTTCTCAGTTTTCTGAGAGCAGAGAGAGAAGAGAGAGAGAGAGAGAGAGAGAGAGAGAGAGAGAGAGAGAGAGAGAGAGAGAGAGGAGAGAGAGAGAGAGAGAGAGAGAGAAGAGAGAGAGAGAGAGACAGACAGACAGACAGACAGGACAGACAGACAGAGACAGACAGACAGACAGAGAGACAGAGACAGACAGACAGAAACAGACAGAGGGACATATATAGAGACAGAGAGACAAACAGAGAGACAGAAGGAGAGACAGAGAGAGACATAGAGAGAGACAAGACAGAGGCAAGAGAGACAGATGAAGACAGAGACAGATATAGAGAGAGAAGACAGACAGACATAGCCAGAGACAGAAGTGACAGAGAAACAGCGAGACAGAGGGATAGACAGAGACAGAGGCATAGAGAGACAGAGACAGAGAGAGAAAATAAGAATGGCTGGACCTGGAGTACACATTTTGATCATCCATTACGCTCTTTTCTGGGAAGACTCTGAGTCACACACACACACACACACACTCTCTCTCTCTCTCTCTCTCTCTCTCTCTCTCTTCTCTCTCTCTCTCTCTCTCTCTCTCTCTCTCTCTCTCTCTCTCCTCTCTCTGTTGTTGATTTGTAGGTAACATGACACTGGTGTGTGTGTGTGTGTGTGTGTGTGTGTGTGTGTGTGTGTGTGTGTGTGTGTGTGTGTGTGTGTGTGTGTGTGTGTGTGTGTGTGTGTGTGTGTGCAAGCTTGTGATAATAATTAATGTATGATAACAATTAATGCATTCGGTTGAATATAGTTATTGGAGATGCCTTTTCCTCTTTTGGATTTCATTATTTTCTTGTTGCAAAAAGCTTATTGTTTAAATTGTGTTCATACTGTGCTCCTTGCCAAAAAGACTGTATTGTTAAAGGCAATAAATGACGTTCAGTGTTCAGTGTTCTCTCTCTCTCTCTCTCTCTCTCTCTCTCTCTCTCTCTCTCTCTCTCTCTCTCTCTCTCTCTCTCTCTCTCTCTCTCTCTCTCTCTCTCTCTCTCTAATCTAAAATGAGTGTTGATGGGATCGCATACTGTTTTGGGATTTATATATTGGATATTTTCTCTGAAACCACACACACACACACTCTCTGTCTCTGTCTCTGTCTCTGTCTCTCTCTCTCTCTCTCTCTCTCTCTCTCTCTCTCTCTCTCTCTCTCACCTTTTATCGTCCTGCTTATAGTCATAGTATATCCTGATGAAGGATTCATATTTTTATATTTTCAATACTTTATTGGACTTGCCTCTGTACTTAAGTTTTAATGAGTGCCCTATTCAATATCTTATAATTATGTGTAACAAGTATGTGTACCATTTGACAATATGTAGATGTTTATCTTTATGACTTATTAAGTTTGGTTGTGTTATTTTTCTTGGCTTTGTTGTTGCTCTTGTTCTTGTTGTTGTTGTTTGTCTGTTTTTCTCTTTTTTATCATCTTTTGTTGGTTTGCTTTTTCCTTCTCTTTTGTTTGTTTGTTTTGGTTAGGGTTTTTTGGGGGGTGGGGGTAGGGGTGGGGTATTCTTAGGATTTTCTTTTAATTGCTTGCTTTGGGGGGGGGGAGGGTTGTTGGGGGGGGAGCTGTTTTGAAAAGGGTTATTTCCCCTTGTTTTTATTGCGAGACTGTATAAGTATTGGGTTATTATTATTAAGATGTATCCCTAACGGGCGGGGACTGGATGTAAAAAAGCACATGTGTGCTTATTCATTATCCTCGAAATAAAAGAATTTGTCATGGTCATTGTCATTGT
This sequence comes from Rapana venosa, assembly GCA_028751875.1. NCBI lineage: Eukaryota > Metazoa > Mollusca > Gastropoda > Neogastropoda > Muricidae > Rapana > Rapana venosa. Next base: position 49,703,445 of record CM054139.1, on the reverse strand, counting down.
CATTGTCTCTCTCTCATACTCATACACACACACGCTCTAAAAGCCAGTGGTTAATCTTTCACCAGCATACCTTTCTCTTACCTCTTTTTCATGAACAAGGCCTAGACTTGATGACTGGTCGAAGTCCTGGTCTCATCTTTGGTCGATGTTACCAAATGCAGGGCATTGTCACCCGTATATCCCGAGTGTTTGATCGCTAGAGTCTATTGAATGAAAGACAAAGTCTTGGGCCATTCTGTTTCTGCTGAATGGAGCAGCGCTTTGTGTCGGTGTGTTATAGTGTGTTTTTGGCTTTTTTGTTGTTGGACGGCCTGGTCTTACTTTCATTGTTTATTTATTCCGGTTTTTTGTGTGCTTTGTTTTGTTTTGTTGTGTTAGAGGTTTGGTTTATTGATACGGTGATTGTATGATGGCTGGTTAACGTGGTTATCTACGATTCGCTGCTGTTTGTATTCGAGAAAGGGTGGTTGATTAACGTGGAGATCTATGTTTGATTGTTGTGGGTATTTAATAGAGAGTGAAGTATTGTGTATGATTGGTAAAAGTAATCAACTTATCCCGAAAGAAATACATGCGCACACAAACACAAACAAACACACACACACACACACACACACAATTTTCCATCCTCCCCATCCATCAATCCAGACAGACAGACAGGCAGCGATTCATCCATCCATCATTCATCTATCCATCCATCCATCCATTCATCCATCCCTCCAGCCATCAACACACACACAGACAGACAGACAGACAGAGTCAGACAGACAGAGACAGAGACACACAGACAAACAGAAACAATGACAGAAACAAGAGGTGAATGATAAAAACAGGAAATGACCAGGACCCCATATCTGCAAGGCAAGGCAAGGCCAGGCAAGGCAAGCAAGGCAAGGCAATACAAGAGGGACTATTTGTAGCGAGGCTAGCGGACTGCAGGGAACTCCCTGATACACCCACCCCTATGCTGCTGCTGTTCCTGCCGCTGCTGCTGCTGCTGGTAGAAGTAGCGGCAGGAAACGTGTAGCAGGTGCACACACCACTGAAGGAAACGAATGGAGACTCAAAAAGGGAAATCAGCCAGTTCCTCTGAGTTACTCCCCCTTGGGGGGTTACATTTCCTGCGCTTGATATATCGGCGCTGCTGACTGTAGTATTCGGTTATATAGGGGGAGTGAGGGGAGGTGGGGAAGGTGGGTGGGTGGAAGGGGGTGAGGGTGGTGGTGGTTAGGTGGGGTTGTGGTCTATCTATGTGTGTATGGTTTTTGTGTTGTGTATTATGTGTATCTGTCAATGCGTCTATTGCGTGGGTGTCTGTTTAAGTAAGTCGATAAGTACGTAAGTAAATAGGCAAGTAAGCAAGTAAGTAAGGAAAGTAGGTAAATAAATAAATAGATAAATAGATGAATACATAAATGAATAAATAAATAGAAATAAAAAACAAATAATCAATTAATTAATTAATTAATTAACAAACAAACAACAAACAAACAAACGAAGAAATAAAAGAATACATAAGTAGATATGTAAGTAAGCATGTAAGTAAATAAGAAAGTGAGTAGGTGAGTATCAATGTATGTGGGTATGTATGTATGTATGTATGTATGTATGTATGTATGTATGTATGTATGTATGTATGTATGCATGTATGTATGCATGTATGCTCTGACAGGTTTGACACATCTACACACTGCATGAAACTTCCAATTTTCGTGATGAAACGTGAATCTAAGTGATGCAGTTTCCTTGGCTAGGCAATCAGATATCATTATATGACTGCCCATCGCTCAATCGTTTCTGTATAAGAAACAGAAGTATACTTAAAAGAAGAGCACTGCATTTTTCAAAGTGTTCTCTATGCTTCCCTGCAGAGAATGTTAACATACCTCACTGAAATAACTTCCCAGTCAGTGGAAGAAAAGCTGCTATACAATCCATCTTTTGGACACATTCCACGCTCTGTTATTCCTCCATCCAGCCTCTGCCCTATTTTTATTTTATTTTACATTAGTTTTGAATAGGCTAGCGTTCTGTGCGTTACGAATACACGGACATACCCAGCATGCAACCTGCATAATGAACTGAGCTGCTCTGAAGTCGGATTATATCAGATGAGAGCAGAGAGGGCAGATCTCCTACAAAAAAATAACAAGCACAGGAGAAAAAAACCAGGCACTCTCCGTACCCTACCTGCTAAGGTCACGCAGATAAGAAAATCCAAAAGGTCTGTATGATTGTTGAGCGCTTT
>CM054139.1:49696197-49698697 GCA_028751875.1 Rapana venosa | reverse complement strand
TTAAAACATGTTCCGCTTTTCGGAAGAGTAGGCCATTGTGTGCTGGTGGGAACGGATGACAAAATGTACAAAACTGCACACACTCGGGGACTGGATGAAAAAACCAACAACACGTGAGTGTTTATTTCATTATCTTCGAAATAAAAGAATAAATTTCAATCTCTCTCTCTCTCTCTCTCTCTCTCTCTCTCTCTCTCTCTCTCCTCTCTCTCTCTCTCTCTCTCTCTCTCTCTCTGTCTGTCTCTTCTCCTCTTCCTCTTCTCTTCTCTCCTCTCCCTCTCTGTCTTTGTCTCTCTGTCTCTCTTCTCTCTGCCTGTTGTCCTGTGTGTCTGTCTTCCCTGTTTTTTATTCCTATCTCTTTCTCTGTTTCTTCTGTAATGTGTCTTTGTTGTCTGTTGTCGTCTTTGTCTGTCTATCTTCTCAAACCTGATTCCTGTGCTGTCTGTCTCCCTGTTGTGTAATTATAATCCCTACTCCTGTTGGGTTCTTTGTATTTTTATTTTGGGATGGTCTGTTAGTCGTCATTTTAAGTACTGAGCAATCAGTTTCACACCCTCCGAAACATTAGGATAGCCACCTGTCTCTCACATCAACTAGATTGGACTGTGGACCGTAACACCTGTGAGGGGTGTTTGTCTTTTCCTTTTGGTATGGGTGTAAAGTATCACTCATAAGGCAAGGTGCCCATAGCTCGATGTTAGGCACTTTGCTCTCTCCAAACTAAAGTTAGCATCGTTGGAGCTGCGCCTTGGTGATGGAAACCTTTCGTCTGCCTTGGCTTCATACAGTCCCCTGTTCACCAGCAGTAAATTGGGTACCTGGCCTCTTATGGACAGGGAAGATAAAGCAGCGAGAGGGATGAGATTAGTGCTTCCCTCTTAAAATGCTTGCCCCCTAGAGAAGCTGAGGTCTCTGACATCTCGCTCCCCAATGACTACACATGGTATGGAAAAACCGTTACCCTTTTTTTTTTAAGCAGCTTGTTCATAGACTTCAGGGGAACTTTTGTCCACCTTCAATGGGGAACAATATTTATGTTTGTTATTCTGAAAGCTTGTCAAGGTTTAAACCAGTCTTAACAAAACATTTCAAAGCATAACACCAACTTCATGAAGGCCTTGATTATATCAATAACTGATATATATTCTGGCTTTGCCGTTGCTTTTTTTTTTTTTTTGGGGGGGGGGTAACTTTGTCTTTGAGTAGGCCTGCACCTCTTTGTGCCTGTATCTGTTTCTGATTCCATTCGTTGCTCTTTCTGTCTCTCTCTGTATCTGTTTCTGATTCCATTCGTTGCTCTTTCTGTCTCTGTGTCTCTGTATCTGTTTCTGATTCCATTCGTTGCTCTTTGTGTCTCTGTGTCTCTGTATCTGTTTCTGATTCCATTCGTTGCTCTTTGTGTCTCTGTGTCTCTGTATCTGTTTCTGATTCCATTCGTTGGTCTTTCTGTCTCTGCGTCTCTGTCTTTCTTTCCTGCCCAGCCCATTTCTCAGTCTTTCTCATTGTAACTGTTCAGCGTGCTTCTCTACGTATGCCTCTCTTCGGCATCTGCGTGTATGTATGCATGCGCGCTTACGTGCTTGAGTGCATGGCAGCTCTTTGTTCTGGCCACCACATGAATAGCGCAAGGAACAATTCAATTTTCCAGAAAAGAAGAGCTCCAAACTCTTAATTATCCAATTTCCTTCTTCATCAATCACGTGTAAGGCCCGTCCAGCCAATCATTGCGGGGCTCGTTCTGTTGTGCAGAATACGCTTACCGTCACTGCGGGCCTGAGGGCATCTGGCAAGGGAAAGAACCCGGAGACTACAGCAGCCCTCGTGGCTACACCTTCTACGGGGGCTGTTACACGGAGGAATCAAAAAGGCTGATGAATAAATACAGACAATTGCAGGTAATGCACTGGATCTCTTGCATGTAAAGTTCAATCTGTAGAAATGTTTGGGGGGAGTGTGAGTGAATGGTTTTTTTGTGTGTGTAGATGTGTGTGTGTCCGTGTGTGCGTTTGAGTGTGTGTGTGTGTGTGTGTGTGGAGGGGATGTTGTGTGTGTGCGCGTGTGTGTGTGTGTGTGTGCGCGCGCGCGAGCGCAAATGTGCTTTTCCTCGCGAACACACTTGGTTCTATTGTCAATCTTCTGTTTCTAGGCAGTTTGCTGTGACATTACAACGACACACAGTCTTTGTCATACTTGACAACAAAATCTCTATCATTTATGGACATGATATTTTTGCTCGTGCCTTAGTTCGTTTTCTGTTGCGAAATATCATCCTTAGTGTTCCACAAGGAAGTTTTTAGCTTCTTTAGTAAGCATTGACTCGTGAGCGGAGAGTAGGGGAGGGGAGAGAGTTAGGATATGATCTGTGTTTGATATGTATCGTTGTGTCTGTTTCGACTGTTCATGCGTTTGTCTCTATGGCAATGTGTTTAAGTTTTGAATGTGTGTCTGTGTTTAATCTGTGTACTTTTTTCTTTTTGTGTCTGTTTCGTCTGTTCATGTG
>CM054139.1:49683697-49686197 GCA_028751875.1 Rapana venosa | reverse complement strand
AAAGAGAAAGGAATAGAAGAGAGAGAGAGAGAGAGAGAGAGAGAGAGAGAGAGAGAGAGAGGAGAGAGACAGACAGACAGACAGACAGACAGACAGACAGACAGACCTACAGATATAGGAAAAGAACAAAGATGGAAGACACAAATGGAAAAAAAACATCAAGAGAAGACGGGAGAGAGAGAGAGAGAGAGAGAGAGAGAGAGAGAGAGAGAGAGAGAGAGAGAGAGAGAGAGAGAGAGAGAGAGAGAGACAGACAGACAGACAGACAGACAGACAGCCAAACAGATAGACAGACAGAAAGACAAAGAGAGAAAGACAGACAGAGAGGCAGACATAGAGACATGCAGACAGACTGGCAGGCAGGTAGACAAACAGACAGACGCACATACCGAGAGACAGATAGCCAGCAAGACATAGCTTCTTTTTTTTTTTTAAAAGGAGCAGTCTACCGCCAAGGTAATATATATATATATATGTACTTTTTTTTTTAAACCACGAAAAATATCCAGAATAACATCGCCAAAAAGGAACAAAAACAACACCTGCGATAGGGGACAGAAACCAACAACAGCATGCAAGTGAAAAAAAAAGACGCGACCAACAATATATATCAACAAAAAAAACTCAACCGACCAACCAACCCCCAACCCAAAATAAAACATTCCAAAATACTAACAGAAGAAACAAAAATCCAAAGAATTGACTTTCAACAAAGTCACAGGATATTCCACAGACAACAAACTTCCAGTGGCATTAAGATAACCAGAGATCACTTGGTGAATCTGTTGAGCTCTGCAGAGAAAAGCAACAACCAGAAAAAAAACAAAACTACCACGTAACTTTAAAAAAAAAAAAAGACATAACAAAAACACGAAGAAAAGGAAATAGTTTTTAACAACAAAAACAGAAATAAAAAACCCAAAAAAACTCAAAAACCCAAAAAGGAACAAAGAGTAACAGAAAAAAGGACAGGCTATTTAAAAAGACTCGTGGAATGCGGGTGAAGGTCATGTATTGAGGCTATGGCCATGCAAGGAAGTGCCCTTAATTTTACACCCCACTGTCCACTGTGGGGGTCTACAAAATTGTATCACTGCACCGGTTTTGAATTATCAAATAACAATGAAAATGTGACAATGCCAACCCCACCCCCTAGAAAACCCAAACAAAAGGCAACCCAAAAGACAGAAGGGAAGTTTTGAATTTTAAAAAATCCGTATTGAGATTACATTAAAGGTATAAAAATATAGAAAGGCACAAAAATGAACACACAGCGCGTAAAGAAAACGTGGAAAGCAGAAGCAAAAAGATACGCAAAACAAACACCAAAGAAAGAAAGAAAAAGATAAAAAGAAAGATAAGGAGAGAAGAGGAGAGACAGAGAGATTAGAAATATAGGTGTTTATCTATTTGTCTATCTATCTATCTATCTATCTATCTATCTAACTATCTAACTAGCTAGCTAACTATCCCACACACACACACACACACACACACAACACACACACACACACACACACACACACACACACACAACGAAAGAAAGAAAGAAGGAAGGAAAGTAAGAAGAAAGAAAGAAAGAAAGAAAGAAAGAAAGAAAGAAAGAAAAGACAGATTGGAAAAAGGAAAGAAAGAAACAGTACGAAAGAACGAGAGAGAACAAAACCCAAGAAAAACAAGAACAGAGACAAAACAAAAAAGAAAGCACAAAACCAGATGAAATTAAGGAGCAGATCTTGACAAGATGCCAGAAAGAAAGTTATCAACAACAACAAAATGTTGAGTTTCTTTTTCATATATTCTATTTTGAATTGACATTTATTCTGGCGCCTCTAGGACTCCCCAAAATGTACACAACCTAGAAAATGAACGAAAACAGCGACATATAAAAAAAACACAAAATATTAATATTATAGATCCCCTAAGGTAAAAAAGAGAGACCCCTCCCCCTTCCTAACCAAAATGGATTTTAACCATAGAAATCTCACCAGCAACCTAAAACATTGCTGTTTTTATAAATATTAAATACAGTGATGAGATATGAAAGAAAAAAAGCAAAGGAGGAAGGATAAGCAAAACTAAAATTAAAATGACTGAAATAATAATATAATCAATTGAATAATATTATAATAGAATAAGAAAAAGGAAATGAAACAAAGCTACATAAGGCATACGAAATAACACCAGATAAGATGCATTATTTCCCCGTGAGGATGCTGGGGGCCTGTCAGTATAAATACTATCCTGCAATCAGCAGCTTGTACGCAATCAGTCTGCTTGTACGCAAAGCCACAGCCATTTTGGCTGATCCTTCTCATGCTTTGTTTCCAGAATTTCAAATGTTGCCTTCGGAACGCCGTTTTCAGTGTCCCATCAGCAAAACCAACAGAAAAAGAAATTCTTTTGTGCCAGTAAGCATTCGACTTCTGAATTCAAAATGATGTTGACTACCTAGTTCTTACATTTCTCTGAATTATCTGCCTGATTGTCATTGTTACGA
>CM054139.1:49668697-49676197 GCA_028751875.1 Rapana venosa | reverse complement strand
CCCCCCCCCCCTCCCCTCCCCGATTTTTGTCTTTCTTCCTATGCTTATTTGTGCCATAAAATTCCTCCTGTCATCTAACTGCAGTGAGCTATATGTCTGTGCAATATCAGTTCGCTTTGATGTTATCTCATATCTTCTCTTTTTTCGGCGAGGGGAGAGGGGTGTGTGTGTGTGTGCGTGTGTGTGTGTGTGTGTGTGTGTGTGTGTGTGTGTGTGTGTGTGTGTGTGTGTGTGTGTTGGGGAGCTGGGGTGGGAGGAGATTAACTGTAAATTATACTTCCTTGTTTGTTGCTTTTGTTGTTTTTGTTTTTGATTGATCTGTTTTCTTGGTCAGTTGATTGAGATTGTTGTTTGTTGTTGATGTTGTTGTTATCATAGTGTGTGTGTGTTGTGTGTGTGTGTGTGTGTGTGTGTGTGTGTGTGTGTGTGTGTGTGTGTGTGTGTGTGTGTGTGTGTGTGTGTGTCCGTGCGTGTTGGCGCGCGTGCGCGGGCGCTTCTGTGTTCTTTATTTTCTTCTTTGGTTTCTTTTTCTAGTGCTGAATCGTGGTTTTTTTTTTTGCTTTGGAGTTGGATGGGTTTTTTGCTGGGTTTTTTCTTGTCCGTTCTTACTCCCAATTTGTGACATAGAATAGCGCCTGTCATCTTGTTATATATAATAAGGATATATGTGTGTGCAGAATACTGCATAACTTTGATGTTATTTTATTCCTGTTTTCTTTCGGGGGGAGGGGGATTGGGGGTTCGGGGGGGGGGGGGGGGGGGGGGGGAGGGGGGAGGTTGGCTGTTTTTCGTCTTTTTTTATTTTTTTAGCTTAGTTGGTCGATCTGTTGTTTTATGTTGTTGTTATGTCGTTGTTATTGATGGTGTTGCTGTTGTTGTTTGTGGTGGTGGTGGTGGTGGTAGCGTGTGTGTGTGTGTGTGTGTGATAGTGCGTGTGTGTGATATTGTGTGTGTGTCTCCTCTCTCTCTCTCTCTCTGCCCCCTAATCCTTCTTCTCTAAACATAAGACAGAAATTAAAAGCAGGAAAGAAAAGTACAATAGTAATAATAATAATACATTAAACGACAGACAAGACAGCTCTCATTAAGCCATTCCTTTTCCTAAGGATTAACCTGAACACGACAACATTTCACCGATAATTCTTCAAGCTTTGACAATCCTGCTCCTTCCTTCGTCGGGAATTATTCATGAGGGAATGAACGAAGACCAAAATTAATTATCAAAGACAGATTGTAAAAAGAAAAAATGTAGGAAGGGAGAGAAGTGAGAGGTGCAGCAGTATGAAGAGCCTTTTAGCGACAAGCCAGCCAGGCATAATTATTATGGGTGAGCTTGATTTTACACACCGCTGTACACTGCGTGATTTAGAAAATTGCATTTAGGGGGTAGGTTTGAACTGAAAAGAGATAAAGAAAGAAAGAAAGAAAGAAGGAAAGAAAGAAGGAAAGAAGGAAGGAAGTGCGCATAGACAGAAAGAAAGAAAGAGAAAAGGAAAAAGAGAAAGAAAGAAAAGAAAGAAATGAATGAAAGAGAGAAAGAAAGAAATGAAAGAAATGAAAGAAAAGGCAAAAGAAGGAAGGAAGGAAAGAAAGAAAGAAAGAAAGAAAGAAAGAAGGAAAAAACGGAAAGAACGGAAGAACAAAAAGAAAGAAAGAAAGAATGGAAAGGAAATAAAAGGAAATAAGGAAAGAAAGAAAGAAAGAAAGAAAGAAAGAAAGAAAGAAAGAAAGAAACAGGAGGGAAGAAAGAAAGAAAAAAAACAGAAAAAATAAACAGAGTATATAAACAAGAAAAAGACAAAAATAGACAAAATAAAAGAATAAAACATTTGTGAGGTGTTCTTTTTTAATGAGGCAACACGCAAAAATTTAAAAAAACAACAGTTGCTGACGTGCCTGTTTACGTTTCCCAACGAGGTTTTCATCAACAACATTTTGCTAAGTACAAATCTTTTAGTGGCTTGGGTTCTTTAACGTGTGTTTAAGAAATATGTGGACCAACGGGATCTTAAGAGTAGCATCCAGACTGTCGTTCATTGTGTTTGTGCATGGAGGAACAGTTTTGCGTTCGACTTTTCTGGAAACCAATCAACCTCTGACCAGCTCTCTCTCTCTCCCTCTCTCTTTCCCCCTCCCCCCCCCCTCTCTCTCTCTCCCCATCCCCACTCTCTCTCTCTCCCTCTCTCTCTCCCTCTCTCTCCCATCCCCACTCTCTCTCTCCCTCTCTCTTCCCCATCTCTCTCTCTCCCACACCTGCCTCCTTCCTTCTCTCCCACCTTGCCACCTTCCCCATCTCTCAAGCATGACAACAAACTTGTCCATTCTCCTCACACCCCGGACCCCTGACTTCTCAGCATCATGAAAATCAGGTCAGCCCCCCCTCCCCTCTCCACCACCCCCCCCCCTCATCCCTGACCCCCCCCCCCCCCTCCACCCTCCACCCCACCCAACCCGGCTTCCCCTCCATCCTTCCAGCGATGATGGCATGCACCCCCTGTGTCCTGGTCTCCTGACCCATGTGCCAACTGCGCTGAGTCCTGCTCCTGTTGTGCACTTCGCTGCGCTACTTGTGAATGTGAGTAAGGGCACTTCGCAATACTACTGACAAAAGGTCGAGAGGAAGGGAAGAGTGGAGGAGGTGGGGGACGGGGGAGGGAGGGGGGGGGGGGGTAAGAGAGGGTAAGAGAGAGAGAGAGGGGGGGGGGGGGAGAGAGAGATAGACACTAAGACATACAGAGACAGTGAGACAGCGAGGGGGGGGGGGGAAGAGAGAGAGAGAGAGAGAGAGAGAGAGACAGAGACAGAGAGAGAGAGAGGGGGGGGAGGAAGGGAGAGCGAGAGCTAGACAGACAGAGACAGAGAGACAGCGAGGGGAGAGAGACAGAGACAGAGAGAGATAGACATACAGAGAGAGATAGATAGCGAGGGGGAGAGAGACAGAGAGAGAGATAGACAGACACAGAGAGACAGAGACAGAGACAGATAGATAGCGAGGCGGAGAGAGACAGAGAGAGAGAGAGATAGACAGACACAGAGAGACATAGACAGAGACAGAGAGACAGCAAGAGGGAGAGAGAGAAGAAGAAAGAAGAAGAAGAAGAGAGAGAGAGAGAGAGAGAGAGAGAGAGAGAGAGAGAGAGAGAGAGAGAGAGAGAGAGAGAGAGAAGATAGAGGGAGGGAGGGAGAAAGAGTGGATAGAGAGAGAGGGAGGGAGAGAGAGAGATAGACAGAGAGAGACAGAGAGGGAGAGAGGCAGACAGACAGACAGACTAACAGACAGGAAGAGGGGAGAGAGAGAGAGAAAAAGAGAGAGTTGGGCGGGAAGATGGAGGGAGGGAGAGTAAGACAGAGAGAGAGAGAGGGGGGGGGGGGAGAGGGGGGGGGGTGGTGGTCGATGGAATCCCAGAAAAAGTACAGACAAATTTTTAGGGTCATTGTGCCATGTGTATGAGTTTCAACAATGCCCTTCAGCGAGACATGTTCGTGTGTGTGTGTGTGTGTGTGTGTGTGTGTGTGTGTGTGTGTGTGTGTGTGTGTGTGTGTGTGTGCCCGTCCAACTGGGTGTCGGTCTGTTAATCTGTCGGTCTGTTGTTGGTATGTATGTGTCTGTACGTCCATGCGTACATGCGCATAATGCGCATACGTGAATGACTGTTCGTAATCCTTATTTCAATCAGTTCTCTCACTACCCCTGGTCCATTACTGCTTTCAGGTTGGGCTGATTTTAAAATATAAAAAAAAGAAGAAAATCAAACCACTATGCCTAGTTCCAAACTTGTCTTTTCTTTTCTTGGATTGCTGATATACTTTCTGGCTTGTCTGTCTTTTACGTGGAATAAATCTCCAGCATCTATTCTGAAAGGAAGCTCGAAGTAATTCCTCCTTTGAGGCACAATGATTATGGAAGAAGGTCCTTCGGATGAGACTACAAACCAAGGCCCCGTGTGCGAACGCATGCAGAACATCTTGCGCACACGTTAAATCCTGTTCCGCTTTTCGAAAGCGTAGGCCATTGTGTGCCGGTGGGAACAGATGACAAAATTTACCAAACCGCATACACACGGGGACTGGATGTAAAAAAGCACATGAGTGCTTATTCCATTATCCTCGATATAAAAAAAGTCATCTGAGCGCTTTGATTTGTTGCTTTACAAGATTCAGCGCTATATTAGTTCCATACATCATTCTTCTTCTTCTTCTTCTTCTTCTTCTTCTTCTTCTTCTTCTTCTTCTTCTTATTATTATTATTATTATTATTATTATTAGGAAGGTGAATGCGGGGCAAAGATTAAGCGTCACAGGAGGTGGTGGTGTCATTTCATTTTCACTCGTGCATGCCTGAGACTTGTCAGTATAAATAGCACCCCCACCTGGAAATTCTGTGATAGAAATCTCCTCTTTTCTATCTCTCTCTTTGTTTCTGCCTTTTTCCTTTTCTTCCCGTCACCACCACCTTGCCTATTTTATGCCTTCGTGGTTCAGTCTCCTGCCTTTTTTTTTTTTAAAACTAGAAAGACTTTAAAGATAACAATTCTCTCCAATGTCAAAGTGCGATGCGCTGGGCCTGACTTGTCAGGCGCTTAATGGCAGCGTGACGCATATTCGCTCATATAACATACAGCAACAGTTTATTATTGTCTTATTTGACTTATCTTGCTTGTTTGATAGTTATTGTGTGAATGTTATTTTTAAAAAGCGCTATTTGAAGAGTATGAGTGCATAAAAAGCACACGTTTGCTGGGTGGAGGAGGAGAGGAGGGAGGTCATTGAAGGCAATATTGTCAGTAATGACGCAACGAATGTCTAGTATTTTCTAACGTTTTGTTCCTGTACCTTTTTTATTATCTGAAGTATAAACGTGAAAGAATGGATGAAACAGTAGGTGAAGTAATTTGTTGGTCCTGACGTTTTATGATTTTCTTTTTTAATTCTTAAAACATTATTTATTTAAATGTGTGTGGACGTGAGCGCGCACGCGCGCAGGTGTGTATGAGTATGTGTGTGCGTGTATATGTATAATATGTGGTAATTTGTATTTCCAATGTATTACCTTATCGATTTTTTACTGGTTTAATTTAATGGTAAAGGATGCAATAATGTGGTATTTCAGTATAATCATTAAGAAATTTGTTCTTAGATAGATGGCTTGATGAAAAAGCAAATGCATTGCTTATTCAATGTACCATCTGGAAAGAAAATTTTGACTTGACTTGACTTGACTTGCTGCCTGAGCGCTCGATGAAGAAGAATTTCATTCCATGTTGTTTATAGACCTGCTGACCACGAACGCCAGATCAGGGATGTCGCGTTATATCGATTTCAGTAAATCCAATAACACTGACCTCCAGTTCAAAACCACTATCAGCTAACTCCTTCAAATATTTAACATCGTCAATCTGTTCACAAAAAAAGGAGAGAAAAAAATCTTTCAATGACAAATACTTTACTTATCGTTATTCCTTAGGGCCAGTAAAACAAGTATGTCTTGAGGATACCAGCTATCCCTCTCAACTTAATATTACCCACAGGTTACAAAAGCGTGTAAAAAAAGAGAAAAGATAATGGACAGCAGAAACACTTAAGAATACTGCGAATATTTGTATAATCAGACTAGAGATAGCCCATAGCCACTGACTAGAGATAGCCCACAGCCATCATAAAACTATCTTTTTTCTCTCTGACATAGCACCAGATTCCAATTCTCTTCTAAAGTTGGGGTATAGCCTCCAATGCGATACTGAAGTTGAAAAGGGTTATACCGGTAAACTCTTATCCGGTGTGTACGTTTTATCTCACAGTGAGTCTCATAGGGGATGAATGGGAAAAATTGCTGATTCTGGCCGATCCCCCAGAGTGTTAAGCATAGAAATACGCAACAACAACAGCAACAACAACAACAGCAGCAAAATCAATAACAACAAAATCCGGTCATTATGTAAACTAAACTATCGTATGAGAAAACTTTTTAATGATATCAAATTGCATGCAGAATTATTGCTCAACACTTTTTGTGCGGCATGCTTTATATCATGCACTTAAGCTCAATTCAAGACATGCATTCTCAAATGTTATATTATACACTTTAGCATTCATACAGATATCAAATTTCAATTTCCACAAGCGGTGTGTTTTACATTTTCAATTTAATTCGGTCTCATAGGCGTCAGATCATTGTTTTCAGAATGTGACAACATAGAAAATAGATTTTCAACAATGCATTCGTTGTGTGATACAACAATGCTTGCCCCCATCACTTCTGGTCTTTTGTAATGAAATTCTTCAGCATTTCCTGCTTTCTCATTCTCATTTTATATTTGTGGGTGCTGCTGTCTGTGTTGTTATGTTTCTTTATTGTCAATTGTTTAGTTCTAGCCAAATGTGTTCATGTATTTTATCATTTTCGATTCTTGTCCTTTCTTATTTTTTTCTCTTTATTCCACGGCGTTAAATTGACGGTGTTGTTGGCCTTCTCTACATGTTTTAATTATTTATGCTGGTTGTGATGGTGCTGGAGAATATTTGAAAAGTATACCTGATATTTGGAATGCTCTCTCTCTCTCTCTCTCTCTCTCTCTCTCTCTCTCTCTCTCTCTCTCTCTCTCTCTCTCTCGCTCTCGCTCTCGCTCTCGCTCTCTCCACTATAGTACATGCACATGCTACATGTAGTGTAGGAGGACGGGATAGCCTGGTGGTTAGAGTGACGTATTCGTGATCTGCTGACCCGGGTTCGATTCCCGTTCAAGAGGATTTTCCCTCTGGAATTAACATCAGTGCCGACTCCACTCTCCCCAAAAGTCCTTCGGATGAGATGAGACTATAAACCGAGGTCCCGTGTGCGAACGCACACAAAACATCTTGCGCACACGTCAAAACAAGTTCCGCATTTCGGAAGAGTAGGCCATTGTGTGCTGGTGGGAACGGATGACAAAATAAAACTGCATACACATGGGTACTGGATAGAAAAAAAGCACATGAGTGCTTACTTCATTATCCTCGAAATAAAAAAGTACATAAAATAAAACTCTCTCTCCCTCTCTGCCTGCCTGTCTGTCTATCTTTCTAATTGTCTGTCGTGTCTGTCTGTCTGTCTGTCTGTCGTCTGTCTCTCTTCTCTCTCTCTCTCTCTCTCTCTCTCTCCTCTCTCTCTCTCTCTCTCTCTCTCTCTCTCTCTCTCTTTCACTGCGTGTTTTGTTGAGTGCATGTATGCCTGTGAGCGTATGATAGTATGTGCACAGGGACTTGCCTATCTTGTTTGCGAAGTTTCCATCTATATTTTATTATAGGCGTGTCGATTCCTAGTGGTTTTGATCTTATCCAATTCCATGTACCCCCAAGGGTTTCCGATATGCATTCTTCATGCTAATTTGCTTGTTACTTGCCTGCAAGATTGCATGTCTCTCTGTTTCTCTGTGTTTTGGGCTGTCTGTTTGGCTGGCTGTCTCGCTGTCTGCCTGTCTCACGTCTGTCTGTGTCACTGGCTGTTTGTCCCCTATGTACGAT
>CM054139.1:49641197-49663697 GCA_028751875.1 Rapana venosa | reverse complement strand
ATGTGTGCCAATCAAAAAGATTTTTTTTTAATAGAATGCAAGTGGCAGTCGTTTGTAGTAAATCTGTAGTTCATTCTTTAATAAAGAGTGCGTGTGTGATCGTGACTTAAATCTATAATTATGTTGTAGGCATTGGCATAATTGTATATATATAGGCTACAGAATTTCTTATTACTAAGTTCAATTTGAGGTTCATATTTAGACTACTCCATGCACAGTCTGGTAAGATGTGGATCTGAGCTTTCTCGTGTGTAGCATATAATAATTATACAAAGTTTGGGTTTGTTAAACTCCGCATTAATTGCAGTTTAACCATTCCATTCTTATGCCCTAAGATTACCTCACTTGTTCAGCATTATGACCTGCTTGGAAAAAGTTTCAAACTTGTCTCATGTTATTCTTGATTTCTTTTTCTTTTACTATCATTTTGCACTTACAGAAACTTAGCAAAACGCACACGCAAGAATTATAATAAGTATCTTCATATGGCTCGTGAAGCAATTATTACTTATTTCCAGAAAACCCAAGCATTATTCAGATCACATCACACACACACACACACACACACACACAATATGACATTGTAATTCACCAGGAACGACCAAGTCATGTGTTATTCAAAAAGCAGCCAGCATTTCTGGATGTGAATTGCATTTCCGGGCAAATTTACAACTTTTTTCTATTTTATGTAATTATACATCGCCGCCGCATCATCGGAATATTTTAGCTGCCGATTCACTAATTTCATATTCTGTTTGCAGACAACGCTAAATGCTGCACATTCGCGTCTTCAAGTTTCTTTGGTGTGCAATTTTGATCGAGGTCGAAGTAGTTTTAATCGGGAGTTAAAAGACAGAGATTGAACAACTTTTGCGACAAGTAATTTGCCTTTTAAAAAATATAATTATACAACAATTATGAGATACATTTCTATGGCGTCAGTCCCTCTATTTATTTTTTGTTTGTTTGTTTGTTTGTTCGTTTGTTTGGGTTATTCTTTTTAAAACAAAATATTTGTTCAATTGCTTCTTTCAGCTTTGTCCTACTGTTATTTTGTTGACAGTTTTATTTGCATGTCTGATAGTTTGCCTGCTGGATATTTTGTTTGTTTGTTTGGTAAATTCTTTATTTTTGTTCTTTCAGTCTTTACTTGTTCTTTCCTTCTGTCTTTCTGTCTTTCTGTCTGTATGTCTGTCTATCTACATTTCGATTCTGTCCCGTCTGCCGAGATTAGTGTTCGTCTTTCTTCATAACTATTTTTCTGTCTGTTTGCGTGTGTGCGTGCATGCGTGCGTGCGTATGTACGTATATGTGTGATCTCTCTCTCTCTCTCTCTCTCTCTCTCTCTCTCTCTCTCTCTCTCTTTCTCTCCTCTCTCTCTCTCTCTCTCTCTCTCTCTCTCTCTCTCTCTTCTATCTATCTATCTCTATCTATCTATCTCTATCTCTGTCTCTCCGTCTGAATATGTTGACGTTGTCACTTCTACTCAGTCATGGTTACTCTGTTCTGAGCCATGCATCAATGCTCTCTCTAGCTGTCAGCTTCAGTGTTCACTGTCCATATGTCTGTCTGTCTGTCTGCCAGTCTGTCTGTCTGCCTGTTTCTCTGTCTGTCTCTCCGTCTTTACTACTACTACTACCTACTACTAACTACTACTACTACTACTACTACTACTACTACTTCTTCTGCTACTACTACTACTGCTACTATTACTACTACTACTACTACTACTGCTACTATTACTACTACTATTACCACCACCACCACCACCATCACCACCACTACTACTACTACTACTACTATTACTACTACTATTACTACTACTACTACTACTACTATTACCACAACTACCACTACCACCACTACTACTTCTACTACTTCTACCACTACTGCAACCACCACCAATACTACCACCACCACTACTACTATTACTACTACTACTACTACTACTACTACTCCTATTACAACTACTATTACTACTAATACTACTACTAACTACTATTACTACTACTACTACTACTACTACTACTACTCCTATTACTACTACTATTACTACTACTACTACTACTACGATTACTACTGCTACTACTACTACTACTCCTACTCCTATTACAACTACTATTACTACTACTACTACTACTACTACTACTACTACTACTACTACTACTATTACTACTACTCCTATTACAACTACTACTACTACTACAACTACTACTACTACTACTACTACAACTACTACTACTACTCCTATTACAACTACTATTACTACTACTACTACTACTCCTATTACAACTACTATTACTACTACTACTACTACTACTACTATTACTACTACTACTACTACTGCTCCTATTACAACTACTATTACTACTACTACTACTACTATTATTATTATTACTACTACTACTACTACTACTACTACTACTACTACTCCTATTACAACTACTACTACTACTACTTCTACTACTATTACTACTACTACTACTACTACTCCTCCTATTACAACTACTACTACTACTATATATACTACTACTACTACAACTACTACTACTACTACTACTACTACTACTACTACTCTAATACTACTTGATCCATTTACACATTTTCGAAAGAAACATTTAACGTTTCAACTCAACGTTTTTCAATTCGTTACAACTTTATTATCTTATAATTATAGAGAAATCCTGGCAGCTGCAGCACAGCAGAAAAAGATGACAAACAGCAGTTTAGAATGAACACTAAACATAACTCTCAAGACACAGATAATCAGTTCTCTGCAACAAGTCACAGCAGCACACATTGATTAGACATTGGACGCAGTGCAGATAAGCAAAATACCAACATGAGTGTGGATCACGGTTTCAGGTATGCAGCCCTTCAACAATGCATGACCAGGAGTTGTAAGATACACATACACACGGGGTAACGGTAAAGGTAAAGGAGTCCCATAACCTATAAGGTCGTAGGGGAGCGAGGCGTCAGAGACCTCACTTCTCTAGGGCCAGCATATTGAGGGCGGCGCCCATCTCCTCTCCCTTGCTGCTTTACCTTCCCTGACCCTAAAGAGGGCAGGTACCCATTTACAGCTGGATGAACTGGGGGAACTGTACTGAAGCCAAGGCGCGCAAACGGTCACTCATCCAACTGGTAACCACGCTCGACGCTGCTTAACTTGGCTGGGGGAAAGCGAGTGCTCCGACCACTGAGCTATCCCGTCCCCATACACACGGGGACTGGATGTAAAAAAAAAAGCACATAAGTGCTTATTCCATTATCCTTGATATAAAAAATAAAATAAAAAAATAAATAAAAATAAAGCACCACCCTACCTAAAATTACAATGAAGATTCAGTTTAAGTATGAAGAACTTATCTAAGGCGCTTTTTTCAAGGGGTTTAAGGGACATACAGAAAAACAGTGCAAAATTTACAATTTCTTTCTTTTTGAATCGTCCCTTTTCTCCATGAAAGTGTGGAAAAATGGTCACACAAAAAAACGTTGAGGTGATGAAGTTCAAGAGTTACCAGCCGCCATGGCGCAGTGGTTAGCGCCTTGGGTTACGGACTGGAAGGTCGCAGGTTCGATTCCCATAAGAGTCATAGGGATTTTTCGGACTCCGGCCGGCTCCTACCCAGAGTGAGTGTGCTGTGGGCTCAGTGGGAAGACTGGGACCACACAGTCGAGCTTCATCCACTTAACGGATGCGAGTTTGAGAGTGTTGCTCAAATTACCTGACCAACACTGCAGGTGTCTGTATCTCTCGGGCCCGGTTGACACCGGGATATATTATGATAGTAAGCGTAGAGTACAACCCTGTCAAGTAGTCTCAAAGCATATGCACTTCCACAGCAGCATCATTACGTCATCCTCATTGCCATTTATCATCATGCATTTTAAAAAAAATTGCCTCTCATTCGGTGGTCTCGGTTTCTCTGGTCTCATGGTGACCTCAGATTCGGTTTGCCTGTACACTTCTGTGCCTGTGGTGAGTTTGTGTCAAAGCCTTTGGGGTTGGAGGTTCGCGGGGGACGGTCGTTGGAGGGACGTTGTGGTGGTTGCCACCTGGGGTGGGCAACTCACTCAGTCTGGCTCCGCGACTGAGCTAATACTGTCGTTAGTAGGGGGCTTAGTAGGTGGTGTCCTGCGTATGTTAGCTCAGAACAGGCACCACTGAACACCACCAAAGTGACCCAGCAGCAGTGCAGGGCCCCTCTGGCTGGTGGCCCCACGGCGGCCTGATAGTGATGGGCTCCCTGTGGACTTCCGACCCTGAGGATGAGACATAACAAATCTGGGTGAGGTTGTGGCGGTGAGATTGGAATGAGCGGCGTGTGAACGGTGGGACGGGGGTCGTCAGAAGATGAGGCAGCAAAAAAAAAAAAAAGTTCAAGAGTTATATGGAAACTAAACCCAATACAAACACTACAGTTATGTTCTTTTGAATCACCGCTTTTCGCTGTGAAAGTCTGGAAAACAGCGCAACATAAAAGCATAAAGAAAAATTCCTCATGCAAAGCTCTCACAAAAGAAGCAGAGGATTAGATTCAGAATTGGGTCAGATTGGAATTACTGCAAAAAAGAATGAAAAACACACAAAACACACACACACACAACACACACACACACACACACACACACACACACACACACACACACACACACACACACACACACACAAAAAGAGCGGAGAGATTATAAGAGTGAAAAAACTTCCAACACTGGATTTTAAAATTCATCCACCTCCGAAATCACTGACAATGGCTTGGCTTTTACCCTAGATGGCATAAAAATATACGTATATTGAAAGGTCACTTTTCTTTAAAGAAGGACCATTAGCTAGCTCTCACGGCATGTTGCCTGAATTTTTTTTTTAAAACGTCTTTTAGAATCCATTGCCAGATCTTGAAACGCTAAAAGCTGACAAGTTTGGATGGAGTGCCTGCATTAGGGATGTGTGGTGCCAACGAACTGGGATCATTACACACTGACACACAGACTCACAGACACACAGAGATATATCCATAATAATGCAGACACACAAGCACACGCAGGCACAGACACACGCATACACACACGCACGCGCGCAAACATACACACGCACACACACACACACGCACGCTCGCACAACATTATCGTACACGTTAAAACTTGTTCCGCTTTTCGAAAGAATAGGCCATTGTGTGCCGCTGGGAACGGATAACAAAATATACAAAAATTCATGCACACGGAGACTAACTGTAAAAAAAGCACACGAGTGCTTATTCTATTATTCTCGAAATGTAAAAAATCAATAAATTAATAAATAAACACAAACAAACAACACACCAACACACGCACACTCACACACACACACACACACACCTCCCCCACACACGTGCCATAACCTCTCCCATTCACACACACACACACACACACACACACACACACACACTCACCCCCCCCCACCCGACCCCCCCCCCCCCCCCCCACACACACACACTCAAAACACACACACACAACCCCCTACCCCCCCCCCCACACACACACACGTACCCTCACTCCTCCCACTCACACACACACCTACCTCCCACCCACCACCGATCCCCTCCCTACCCACTGCCACACCCACCCACCCACGTACCCACACCCACACACACACGCACACACATACACGCACGCACACACACCACACACACCCACACACCCACACACACACGCACACACACACACATACACTCCACTCACACACACACACACATACACACCTCTCTCAACCCTCCCCCCCCCCACCACACACACACACACACACAACAACCCACCACCCCACCGCACTCCCGCACACCAAGAAACGACTCATGTTACTACATTGTCACTCTGGTAACCTGGACACTCTAGCGAAGCAGGAGAAGCATTATATAGCAGCCATCTGCTCTGGAACAAAGAATGCGAGGCCACAGTCTCAGATCTTCTCCATCTTGCCTTCCAGTCACATCCCTCCATTCCCTGTTGCTTGGTACTGTCATTATTCAGGATTGTCTTGTACTGTTCTGGAGTGGTCTCAAGGGCCAATAGGTGGTGATGGTGGTGGTGGTGGTGGTCGTCGTCGTCGTCGTTGGAAGGGGGGAGGTGGGTTGGGGAGGGGGGTTGGGAGGGGGAGATTTCAAAGAGGTTGCCAGATTAGAAGGGGGTAGGGGAAAAAAATTCTTGAATGATGTACGAACATAAGAAACGTGCCACACATGCTTGCGCGTACTGCGCGTACGTATGCATACACATGCACACGCAAACGCGCAAATACACACACACACACACACACACACACACGCACGCATGCACGCACGTGCGCGCGTGATTAGAGAGAGAGAGAGAGAGTACTCTCATGAACAAAGAATTAAAAACGCTTTTCTTATCATCTTTAGAAATGTAAATGTTTGCTTTCTGTCTGTCTTTCTGCTTTTCTCGTTGTTTATATCTGCCTGTACCTCTATGTCTGTCTGTATGTCTGTCTCTGTTTATCTGTGTTTGTGTCTATGTGTCTGTGTCTGTATCTGTGTCAGTTTCTCTGTCTGTCTGTCTGTCTGTCTGTGTCTATCTGTCTTTCTGTCTCTGTCTCTCTGTCTCTCTCTCTCTCTCTCTCTCTCTCTCTCTTCACTCTCTCTCTCTTTCTCTTTCTCTCTTCCCTACCTTCTGTTTATCTTCTACAATCCGCACGCTACAGAACCCCGAATCCATTGCTATCGCACGATCCGAAACAACCTGAGATGGGTGCTATCTGTGGCACAAAAAGACAACCAGACCATCCCATCCCCGCTTCCCCATTCAGCAGACTACAGGGTCGGCACTTCAGCATTTATCCTGGAACTCAATAGGAAACGAGGGTTCAGGGATTAATTCACTACAAGAGGTCTTCTTTCTCTTATGTCAGACCCAGAGTGATGGTACTCTTTTGAACAAAGAGAGAAACTTGAATAGGGATACACTTTTGGAAGACTCGGTATACTGAGGGGTTGTATGCTTTTTTTCTCTCTCTGAGGTCAGAATGTGGCTAGCAAGGGGAGCATAAATGGTCACATACGCAAAATCTCGCTATTGGTAAACCTTAAAGCCCCAGGTGAGGAACACAAACACCCCCCCCCCCACCCAAAAAAAAAAAAAGAGTCAAAAACCACATTTTGTTCAAGACAATACATTAAATAGTGGTAATGTTCTGAAGGAGATCAACACATCTAACGTGATGGACATTTTCAAACGTAGAGACAATGGCTAAAAGATTTCCCTTAAATCTTAATGGCTAAAAAGATCAAATTGAAATTTCCTCTGTACCGTCTGCAGGGTTACTCTCTTTGGCTGACGCTATAGCTGAGTCTGCCAGACCACTCGCTTTCCCCGAGCTAAGGTTAAGCAGCATTAACCGTGATTACCGAGTGGATAGGTGACCGTTTGCGCCCCTTGGCTTCAGTACCACAGTTCATCCTGACTTCAGTAAAACTCCATAGTTCACCCAGGGTACCTTCCCTCTTTAGAGTCAGGGAAAGTAAAGCAGTAAGAGAGACGATATGGCGCCACCTTCAATAAGCTGGCCCCTGGAGAAGCTGAGGACTCTGATATCTCGCTCCCCAACGACCGCATAAGTTATGGGAACATCCTTACCTTTACCTACCAAATGCTCAAGGCCAAAAAGGCCGCAGGTCGGTGGTGGGATACACACGCAACAAAAATTATTTTAAAAAACTGACAGAGAAACGGGTGACACTGTGCCTTCTGCAGTGTTACTCTCTTTGGTTGACGCTGTAACTGAGTAAGTAAAAACATTGGCCATCCCGCAGGTCCATGAGGTTGTGAGTTCAAATCTCGTCAGCAGGGCTTGGTGAACTAAGGTAAGTGGTTTGTAAGATCTTCCAGGTTTACTTAAAGCGCAGACCTACACGTGCCTTATTTTTCTTTATGTTTGTACGTATTCAGACGATTAAATATACACGTTAAAAATCCCGTAGTTCACTTAATGGTCAGGTGGTTATAGAAACACAGACATACCCATCATGCACCCTATGCCTGAGGAGGTATGGGTACCGCCATGTTCGATTTGCCCATACAATAAGGCCTGGAAAGTTAAGCGTGGTGCCCCAACACCTCTTCAGAGCTAAGGGAGTAGAAAGTGAAAGAAGAGAGACTCTCTTCAGAAAGCAGCTTCGATGTTTTTTACAAAGTGGCTGTGACTGCAATACAATACAGAGTAACTCAGAGCAGCAAGGTGCAATGCATAAGACTTGCAATAACACAGTGCCACTGAATTCATACCAGTGCTGTGTAGTTTAGTGACCACCAGTATAATCCGATACAGGAAAGGGCCTAAAGACAACACTTTAACCTGTCCTACTCTAACTTGACTGTGCTCTGCACTACTCCGCTCTGCCTTACCCTTTCCTACCATACCGTTCTCAACACTTTGCTCTGCCTAGATAACCTTACACACGCAATACGACATATTATTATATAAAGCCATAAAGTTTATTGTCCCCCAGTTCTCCCAGCTGTACATGAGTTTCTACCCTCTGTAGGTGCGTGGAAGGTTAAGCAGCGAAGAAGAGAGGAGATGAGCGCCGCCCTCAACATGCTCACCCCTGGAGAAGCTGAGGTCTATGACACCAAGCTCCCTAACGACTGCAAAGGCTATGGGAAAAAATGTTACCTTTTTTGTTTTCTTTACTGAGGATACTGCCTTTAACAGTCATGCAGGACACACAGTCTATAGACAGCGGCCACAAATCCACACAGTTTGCCACTCCGGGTTGTCCTCCCCCTGATGACAATGAAAGGGACAAATCGGAAGTTGTGGGTAGACTCCACTCACACATTAATTTTAGCATGGGAGATTGGTACCAGGCTATTGCTGAATGGACGTCACAGATCTGGAACCATTCACGCGGTACAGATAAAAACACTCAGTGCTTGTGACTAGAGCCGGATTAGCAGAGTGGTAGACATGTCGTATTGTATGCATTGTGGTGGTCACTAACAGCGCGAGGTCAAGTTTTTGCTGAGGTTCTGACCGAGGGGATTTAGTTCTCTTGGAGTTAACATCGGTACCTAGTCTACTTTCCTGAAAGTCCAGACTAGAGTGTTTTTGTTTGCTTTTATTTTTGATGCTGGGTTGGGTTTTTAAGTTTTCGGTTCTCAGTTAGAAGTCCAAGGTTGACCCATAGGGAGATTTTTGCATATGTAACTGCTGCTACCTACCATAAAGGTAGGCAAATACCCTCCTAGGGGATAATGTCTTAACATGAGACCAGTTGTGTGTGTGTGTGTGTGTGTGTTGTGTGTGTGTGGTTGTGTGTTGTGTGTGTGTGTGTGTGTGTGTGTGTGTGTGTGTGTGTTGTGTGTGTGTGTGTTGTGTGTGTGTGTGTGAAAGAAAGCAAAAACGAAGAGAGGAATAGATAAGAGGGAATCCCTAGCACAGAATTTCCAGAATGTGGAGATGCTATTTATACTGACAGGTCCCCCAGCATCTCTCTCTCTCTCTCTCTCTCTGTCTGTCTCTCTGTCTGTCTGTCTGTCTGTCTGTCTGTCTGTCTCTCTCTCTCTCTCTCTCTCTCTCTCTCTCTCTCTCTCTCTCTTCTCTCTCTCTCTCTCTCCTTTGCACGTGCTACTCAAAGCTACAATATCTACTGATAGACATAATTTATCACGATTTATTTTTCATGCAACCAACAGAAGAAGTAAGATAACTGTATAGAAATGGATCCTTATATTGATGAAAACTACATTCAAAACATTTGTCGATTATGATTTGTGATGAATATTCAAGAAATGGGTGATGTAATTTCTTTATTATTGCTGATATATCATTTCATATTTATATACATTGATAGTAATGTGTTTATAACACTCATGTCATATGTCCACTCCACACACCCGTCATTCCTTTGTATTGTGGCCTAAGGCCGATGTACAGTAAAAGTCTGAAGTCTGAAGTCTGAAGTCTCTCTCTCTCTCTCTCTCTCTCTCTCTCTCTCTCTCTCTCTCTCTCTCTCTCTCTCTCTCTCTCTCTCTCTCTCTCTCTCCTTCTTTACTGCCCACTCACTCCTCTTTTCTGTTCGTCTACCACATCCTCTCCTTGCCCTCCCCCCCCCCCCTCCCGCCCCTGCCTCTCTTCCTCCTCCCTCCACTCCCCAATTGATGTCATGACATCAAGCTATTCCAGAAGTCTCCGTTGTCTGCGGTCTCGGAAGGAGCCACGGAGACAAACAGACAGCTCCATTTAAGGACCTCCACAGCAGTAAGTACGTCAACGACAATGAAGACTGCCGGTCCATTAGGAGAGCCGGTGAAAGTGAACGTGCATTGCCCATAAAACCTTGGGATAGAGTCCGCCATACAGTCAGTATTCTTCCCTTTCTGAGTAAAGAAACAGAGAGACAGAGACACACAGAGAGTAAGACAGACATACAGCAGACAGAGACAGAGACAGACAGACAGACAAAAATATACAATAACAATGACTTGGTTTATTGTCTATTATTTTAGCATTGCAGCCATATACCCAAATTGGAAATGGTAACAGTATTAATGATACAATCATGTCAAAAAAGAGATGGCAGGGTTCAGATTACGCAATATGTCAAGGTTCAGAGAACGATATAATGATGTCAAGGTTCAGAGAACGAAATATGACGAAGTTCAGATAAATGAAGCATAGCAAGGGTCAAAGCACAAAGTATGGCAAGTTTTAGAAAACAACATATGGCATATTGGGAGTAAACCTATGGCAGGGTTGAGAGTAAATCTATGGCATATTGGGAGTAAATCTATGGCAGGGTTGAGAGTAAATCTATGGCATATTGGGAGCAAACCTATGGCAGGGTTGACAATAAATCTATGGCATATTGGGAGTAAACCTATGGCAGGGTTGAGAGTAGATCTATGGCAAGGTTGAGAGTAAATCTACGGCAAGGTTGAGAGTAAATCTACGGCAAGGCTGAGAGTAAATCTACGGCAAGGTTTAGAGTAAATCTACGGCAAGGCTGAGAGTAAATCTATGGCATATTGGGAGTAAACCTATGGCAGGGTTGAGAGTAAATCTACGGCAAGGCTGGGAGTAAACCTGTGGCAAGGTTGAGAGTAACTCTGTGGCAAGGTTGAGAATAAATCTATGGCAAAGTTGAGAGTAAATCTGTGGCAAGGTTGAGAGTAAATATGTGGCAAGGTTTTTGCAGAGCATAATAATAATGATAATAATCTTTTGATTACACTATCCATCACTTTCCATTGACAACTTGCAATCTTGAATGCTAAAGATAATGATTGTGCTTTACTCCATTCCATTCCGGCCCTTTTTGAATAGTTTAATGAATAATGCACGTGCAATCAGTCATTTTGCGGAAAATAGACCTCTAACCGAAGAAAATGATTATTATTAAAAAAAAGAATAAATGCTATGGAGCATTGAGTTTAATGTGAAGATAGTAATCACAAAGATCGCCTACTCGTGCATATGCCAGCTTCATTAATTACACAAAATGCAAGAACTGAATTTTAAAAAATAGACAATTTTTTCCATGTAACAAAATTGATATGCACAACAAAACAACATTTAATAAAAGACCGAGAAGCCTTTGTTAGTATTTAAAAGTGTTTTGACAAAAAATCCCACGTAATATCATATTTTGCATACACAGAAAAAGAATAACAAATTAAGATTAAATAAAAGAAAAAAACCCAATCAGTTTATGATAAAACTAAAATGGAGGTTACTCTAAGCAGACAAATTAGCGAAGAGAAAGATTCGATCTGTCAATAGAAAGCTATTTAAGTCTTGATGAATTGTCTTAGAGCAGATGTTTTTGCCAAAAACCTATCAAGTTAAAGAAAGAACGGAAAGGACGGAAGAAAGAAAAAGAAAGAAAGAAAGAAAATAAAAAAAAAAAAAATAAAAAAACAGAAGAAAAGGCGAATTATTGACACAAAGATGGCTACAGAGAAAGCGGACAGTTCAGGTAAACACAGAAACGAAAAAAGAGTGAACAAAAAACAACAAATCCACAGAAACAACAAACAAACACGCAAAACAAACAAACAAACCACAATAATGGAACAGACGCAAAAAAAAGGAAGAACGAGGAAGAGAACTATATAAAGGGAAGTGCTCCCAAAAAACAAGGCATGCTCGTCCATTCAAAAATTAAATTCCCTTTATGAGGAGTCGCTTAGGGGCTAGTGAAGGATGAAGACGCCTGGAGGAAAAAGAAGACATGAAACTAAGTGCATTGCAGGGGAAAAAAATAAACTGGTGAAAAAAGTAAGAAGTGATACAAAAGGGAGCTGCGTATAGGTATGGAAAGGAAGAAAGTAGGGTGGTGGAAGAAGGCATTAGACAGTTTAAATTCCCTGGGTGAGAGTCATAGTTTCCTGAACCCTCTCAGTATGTCTGTCTGTCTCTGTCTCTCTATCTATGTCTCTGTCTAAGTCTCTTTTTCTCTGCCTGTGTGTCTGTGTGTCTGTCTGTCTGTCTCTGTCTCTCTCTCTCTCACTCTCTCTCTCTCCAAGTGCTATCTCTCTCTCTCTCTCTCTCTCTCTCTCTCTCTCTCTCTCTCTCTCTCTCTCTCTCTCTCTCTCCAAGTCCTGTTAAGTTCATGTGTAAATATCGATATATCACCCATGATAGAAGTTGAACTGTTGGCTTTGGAGAAAAAAAATTAATGGGACGAATTTTCAGAGCCTAGGATGATGGGCTTTGAGAGGTTAGGGCTTTGAGAGGTTAGAGTGTAGGGCTGTGAGAGGTTAGAGTGTAGGGCTGTGAGAGGTCAGAGTGTAGGGCTTTGAAAGGTAAGGGTGTAGGGCTTTGAGAGGTTAGAGTGTATGGCTTTGAGAGGTCAGAGTGTAGGGCTTTGAGAGGTCAGAGTGTAGGGCTGTGAGAGGTCAGAGTGTAGGGCTTTGAGAAGTTAGAGTGTAGGGCTTTGAGAGGTTAGAGTGTAGGGCTTTGAGAGGTTAGAGTGTAGGGCTTTGAGAGGTCAGAGTGTAGGGCTTTGGGAGGTTAGAGTGTAGGGCTTTGAGAGGTTAGAGTGTAGGGCTTTGAGAGGTTAGAGTGTAGGGCTTTGAGAGGTTAGAGTGCTGGCCTGTGAGAAAATAGAGTTATGGGTTTGGTTAGTGTATTAGTAGATTGGGTTTGGGAGATTAGAGTGCTGTGGGTTTGAGAGGTTTGAGTGTATGGGTTTTAAGAGGCTAGAGTGTTGGGCTTTGAGAGGTTAGTGTGTGTAGATCGTTAAAAATGATGGAATGCTGAGTTTTGAAAATCAGAATGTAGGGCTTCAAGAGGTCAGAGAGAAACGCTTTTTGAGAGATTGAAGTGTAACATTTTTTGAGAGGTTAGAATACTGGGTTTTGAGAGGATAGAGTATAAGGGTTTCAGAGATCAGAGTGCAGGGGTTTAAGAGATTAAAATGTAGGGTTGTGAGAGGATAGCATGTTGGGCTTACAAGGATTTGAGTGTTGGAATTTAAATACTTGGACGTTGGATGTAGAGCTTAAAAATTAAAGTTTTAAAGATGCTCGGGGTTAAGGCCTTGAAACTGCGAGTTAAGGGCTTACTTTAAGGTAGGTTAAAAAGTTGGTCTAGAATATAGAGATGTGTGGGTTTGGGTGGTGAGAATAATTTGCTTAGATAAGAGGCTGGAGTGTTGGCTTTGAAATTGTGTTGGGATTTTAGGAGGTTAGAGAGTTGGCTTTAAGATATTGGGCTTGAGCTTGAGTAGGTACTTAGGAGTTTTAGCTGAGAAGAATTGAGAGTTTTGGACTTTAAAATGTCACACTGTTAGACCTTGAGAGATAGAATCGGGGCAGGTTAAAAGTCTTAGACTTTTGGAATGACAAATCGTTTAGAATTAAAAGCTTAGAGTGTTTATCTTGTGAGAAGTTGAACATCTAAAACAAGTTAGAGCTCGGGTTTTAGAGTAAGAATGCTGGCCTTTGAGAGCTTAGAGATGGAAAATTAGGGAGTATTGGGCTTTGGGAGATTAGAAAGTGTAGGGATTTGAGATGATATAATGTTGGAACTTGATCACTTTGACTGTTAGGTTTTGAGTAGTTGGAGCGTTGAGCTATGAGAGATCAATGGTTTGGGGGTTTAGCGATTGAAGTGGGTCTGAACAGTCTGGTGGTTTAAACCTCAGCAGTCAGTAACAGGCATTATACTAAATCAACCTCCCCCCTTGTTAAACCTCCCCCCTTGTTAACATGATTTTTATGAATGTGTTTATTTGTACCTCATTTATATTTAACACATTTATATGATCATCATCATCATCATCAGACCCGTGACCTTGGCGGTCGTGGGGGAGACATGAAAGACGATGCCGTGGTAAGCCTCCTCCATCCATCTCGGTCCTCGGCTCTGCGCATATTTATATGATACCTAAACATTAAATACCTTGTATATTTTTGCTTTTAATTATAGTTTGTGTATTGTTAGGGTCATGATTGTACATCTCCTATGCATCACACCAGCGAATGCGATGGAAAATTAGAATAATTGTATATCAACTCATTTAGCTCATAAACAATACCAACGAAATTATGAGATTTGTAACAGAGAATTGAAAACCAAAACTTTGTAGCACTCCAAAAAATGAAGCCTTGAGTCTCATCAAAATGGAAAAGGTCACGTGGACATCAATTCTTTTTTACACTGTTTCCACAGACCAATCAAAGTAAAGGGTCTGAAATCAAACACTAGTTCTCCATTTAAAAGAAGTAATCCTGCCCTATGGAAAGCGTGGCTTGAAGGCACATGTAAGAATGATTGTGTCTGAAGACCAGCGTCAATGAGGAGTGTTGTGTGGAAAGAGATGGGTGGTAAAGATTGATGCGATGAAAGGGATGATGAGAGCGAGGGTCTGGAGCAAGTGTAGAAAATGTCGATGGTGACGCAGATATAATGGAAACAATGGCAATGTCCTTAGGGCATGGCGAATGTCGTGGGTGACGTAGATATAATGGAAACAATGGCAATGTCCCTGGGGTATGGCGAATGTCGTGGATGTCGTAGATATAATGGAAAGAATGGCAATGTCCTTGGGGTATGGCAGAGCAGATAACTCTAGACATTGCCAGGAATCTGTACTGAAACGAATGTGTCCACGTGTTCTTCTTCCGCCCAGATATTGACTCTGTGGTCGGTGGGGCTATAAACAACAAGATTGGATTGGTGTTCTTCTTTCCCCGTGCTGCTTTTCCTTTCCTGCATGCAATGAAGCTTGCAATTGATGATCAATCATCTGAGAATAAATGCTTGAAAACAACCTAGTAACACAAATATACAGCAATATTAACACATAACAATCACATACAACCAGAGAAACGATAAACACACACCAAATTTGATTTTTTAAAAACTCATTCATTTTATGCAAACAAAAACTTTCTCAGACAAAACTTCACATTCATGCAGTTCAAGCGTTTTTAACCAATATTTACCCGAAAACTGAAACCAAAATGCATGCCTCACCAAGCCCACGTTTTCTCAGCTGAGAAATTAAGCTGATCACAAATAAATACAAGAGAGATAAAAAGCAATTATTCCTCATTCATTCAAGAACCGAATCAGCCACTTAAAGATAAAGAACAATTGCCTTGAGGGGTGTGGGGGATATGTTGAAGTGATGGCTGTACTGTTGAGGGAGAAGTTTTCAGGGAAAGTGTTGTAGAAGAAGAACAGTGGTAAGCATGAGAACATGGAATAAGAAAATGTGTGTGTGTGTGTGTGTGTGACGCGCGCGCCGCGCGCTGTGTGTTTGTGTGTGTGTGTACCTCTACTGCGTCTGTGTGTGTGTGTGTGTGTGTGTGTGTGTGTTGTGTATGTGTGTGTGTGTGTATGTGTGTGTGTGTGTGTTGCGTGCGTGCACGTACGTCTCTACTTGTCCTGACCTTTACCTTATCTTGGTTTTGGTTTTCGTTTCGTAAGCAAGAGGGTCTAAATGAGAAAAAGGAATAAGAAAATGGGTATGTGTGGTTCTGATGGGTCTGGTGTGTGTGTGTGGATGTGTGTTGTGTGTGTGTGTGTGGTGTGTGTGTGTGTGTGTTTGTGTGTGTGTGTGTGGGTGTGTGTGGCGTGTGCGTGCGTGCACGTACGTCTCTACTTGTCCTGACCTTTACCTTATCTGGTTTTGGTTTTCGTTTCGTAAGCAAGAGGGTCTAAATGAGAAAAAGGAATAAAAAATGGGTATGTGTGGTTCTGATGGGTCTGTGTGTGTGTGTGTGTGTGTGTGTGTGTGTGGTGTGTGTGTGTGTGTGTGTGTGTGTGTGTGTGTGTGTGTGTGTGTGTGTTGTGTGTGTGCGTGCGTGCGTGCACGTACGTCTCTACTTGTCCTGACCTTTACCTTATCTTGGTTTTGGTTTTCGTTTCGTAAGCAAGAGGGTCTAAATGAGAAAAAGGAATAAGAAAATGGGTATGTGTGGTTCTGATGGGTCTGTGTGTGTGTGTGTGTGTGCGCGCGCGCGCACGTACGTCTCTCGTCTCTACTTGTCCTGTCTTTACAGTATCTTGGTTTAAGTTTTCGTTGCTCGGCCTGAGCTCCGCCATTCACCAATGGTGAAATTTTTTGCGTATGCGACCGTAAGATTATACTTTTTGTTGGTTGCTAGCTTGAAAAAAAAAATGTTGGGGAGAAAGGTGTACGTGTGTTGGGTGGGGGGTGGGGGGGGGGGGGGGGGGGGGGGGAAGAGAAACTATGGCTTGTAAGAGAAAGTGTGTATTTTATGTATGTTTGGTTTCCCACTTAGTTCCCCGTCACCAAGATTTACAAGGGATGTTTTGAAAGTAAACGTGGCTGAATTTACAGAATGTTACTTTTTGGACACTACTTAACGCTTCATAAATGTGTTATTCCAGCATTTTGTACGAGGCAATGTTTATCCACAGGGTGATTTCTTTGACCCCCCTACTCTTTCATCATTTTGTTTTGCTGCCACCCAGCCTCTCCACCACCCACCACCCTCCCCCACTTCTCCACCCCCCTTCCTCCTTCCTCTTTGCATATTCTCATCCCCCGAGGCAGTGTTATTTTGTTCATGATTTTCATTCGATTACATCTATCGCCATTTTCAGCTTTAGTGTCCTCTGTCTTGCGCGGTGTGAATTAACGCGTTCCGTTTCATTTCCACATGCCTCCAAGCTACTGCCGCAGCTGAAAGATACAGCACTGATACCGCTTTTTTGGTTGTTTGTTTGTTTGTTTGATTGTTTGTTTGTGCCCTGGTCTATTCATGCACACTGATGCCACGTTTTGTTAATCGTTACAATACAGAAAAATGTACCGTCTGAAAAAAACAAACACGAACATGATTTTCGATCAGAGGGTTGCTGCTTTTATATTTTTATTATTATTATTATGATTATGATTATTATTATTATTATTAATTATTATTATTATCATTGTTGTTGTTTTTGTTATTGTTATTGTGATTATTGTTCTTCTTCTTCTTATTATTATTATTATTTAACCCTGCATTGCGAAACACTCTCTAAATCTGCTGGCATGTTTAGGGATTGGAATGGGAGGGGGAGATGAGGAGGGGGGGGGGGGAGATAGCTCATGTGATGATTTGTATAAGCAGGTTGTGATTGTTTTGATTTGCTTTTGTTTATGTAAATAGCTGTTGTGTATTTGTTCATGTTTATCGCCATTTTTTGGTAGGTTTGTTTTGTCTGTTTATTTTATTACTTTATTTTTGTTTTAGCTGATTTAAAAGATTTAATTCCAAGTTAAAAAGGAAACCATGCGCTGAAGAAAAACAAAACTACTTTTGTTACATAAAAGTACAAATAATCAAAATGCTTCAGTGCTGAATAAAGAAAGTGAAATACACAGAACATGAGAAAACAAAGAGGTGGGAAGAAATGTATAAAAATATACAGCTCTCACTTTTATAGTACATCTACTTCTATCTGACAACAACTTTCCCCTCGGCGAGTGCAAAAGCGCGCGCGCGCACACACACACACCACACACACACACACACACACACACACATAATACACACACACACACACACACACACCGCGCCCGCGCCGCACAGACACCACACCATACATGCCCAGCCATAGCGATACTGCTAAATTCAGAAGCCATCTTTGTCTTGTCCACCAGTTTCTGTCATCAGTCTGCACAACCAATATCGTCATTTCCCATCTTGCTCTCACTTCCTGCTTATCCTCACCCCTTTCCTGTGGTTTTGCTTCTACACATTTTGTTCTTACTGTTTTCAATATCCTGATCCGAATGCCAACCATGCTTTTTAACAGTCTTTGTGTCAAATAAAAGGATAATATATATATATATATATATATATATATATATAATATAATATATATATATAGAGAGAGAGAGAGAGAGAGAGAGAGAGAGAGAGAGAGAGGGTAGAGATAGATAATAGGTAGATAAGATAGATAGATAGATAGATAGGTAGATAGATACATACATAGATACATAGATACATAGATAGATAGATAGATAGATAGATAGATAGATAGATAGATAGATAGATAGATAGATAGATAGATTGATAGATGTGTATGTGTGGAAAGAGAGAGGGGGGAGCGAGAGAGAGAGAGCCCATGGTAACAACAGACAATGTTACTAGCCAAATTTTACAGCTATGCAATACCCGCAAACAGGAAAAATAACGAGAAATCGGCCAGAGCTGCTCGTAGTTTACACTACAAAAACTACCTTAGGCTACACTAGTATACACTCTGAAATAAGACTCACACATAATATTTCACAGTACAGCACAACACACCACAACACACACCCCACACAACTACCACTTCCACCATCACTGCACACCACTTCAAACCACACCACAGAACAACACATACCACCACCCCACACCACCACACCACACACCACACATCACTACAGTACACCACACCACACACACACACCACCACAGTACACCACACCACACCACACACACCACCACAGTACACCACTTCACACCACACACCACTACACACTACACCACACCACACCACACCACGGTATACAACTCCACCCCACGCCACATCAAATACCACCACTAACACCACTCCACACCACTTCACACCACACCACACCACACCACCACATTACAGCACACATTACTCCACACCACACTACACACCACACCACTCCACACAGCACATTATTCTGCCTGTATCAATCTAAGGGGTGAAGAACCTCACATTCATATTTCTCATTATATTTCGGCTTTGGTAGGTTGACGATAACTGTAGACTATGGCCATTCCTTTTCCCCTCTGGTTATGAGCAGCTGTGCCATAAGTCCTGTTGTAGCTACTAACCTGTCACGATCTTGATTGTGCTATTTTGGGTGATTTGGGGGAGATTGGCTGAAGATTGCTATCTCAGTGTGCGAACAATTGATTGCGGCTGTATCTTCTATGAGACTACATGATTGAGATTGTGTGTCGGTCGTATGATTGTGGATGGATTGAGCTGAGAGGCATGGGGCTTTTGGAAACCGGGAATTAGTGGGGTTTTGAGGGACTTGGTTATCTTCTACCGTGATCTTCATGATTTTCTGTTTAGTGGTGTGGTGTGTGTGTGTGTGTGTGTGTGTGTGTGTGTGTGTGTGTGTGTGTGTGTGTGTGTGTGTGTGTGTGTGTGCGCGTGTGTGTGGTGTGTGTGTATGTGTGTGTTTGTGTTAATTTTTATCTTGTGTTGCTGTCTCTGTGGAGATAGACAAACAGGTACATGGATAAACAGGTAGACAGAGAGGGAGAAAGAGAGAAATAGAGAGGCTGACATATAGATAGATAGATAGATAGATAGACAGACAGACAGACAGACAGACAGATAGATAGATAGATAGATAGATAGATAGATAGATAGATAGATAGATAGATAGATAGATAGATAGATAGGTAGAGAGATAGAGAGATAGAGAGAGAGATAGAGAGACTGACAGACAGACATACAGACAGACAGACATATAGATAGAGAGACAGACAGACACACAGATGGATGGATGGATGGATGGATGGATGGATGGATGGATGGATGGATGGATGGATAGGTAGATAGGTAGACAGACAGAGAGAGAGAGAGAGACAGACAGACAGACAGACAGTGTGACTTGCAGAGACAAGCAGATATAGACGAAGAGGTATATAGAGGCAAACGTAATAAGTAATATCATGTATATTTCAAGTGCTTTAATATTCTCAGTAGAGGACACATTTACACGTGGGACATTCTTGTAAACGGGTTTTTTTCCGGGGAAAATAGATAAGTGTCCATGGAGATTTGTACACGTAGTCCCCTAAGCATGCGGTTGTGTAAAATTTTGTTATCTGTTCCCACCGGTATGCAATGGCATACACTTTAGAAAGGTGGAACAGGCTTTAACGTGTGCGCAACATGTTCTGCGTGCGTTCGCACAAGGGTCCTCTGTTCATAGTCTCATCTGAAGGACTGCTGGGGAGGGGAGTCAGTATTGATGCTAACTCCAAAGTAGGAAGAGAGAGAGAGAGAAGAGAGAGAGAGAGAGAGAGAGAGAGAGAGAGAGAGAGAGAGAGATAGAGGAGAGAGAGAGAGAGAGGGGATTATCTCTTTGTCTGTATTGAGATTATTTGTGTGTGTGCGTGAGTGCGTGCGTGCGTGTGTGTGTTTGTTTTGTGTGTGTGTGTGTGTGTGTGTGTGTGTGCGTGCGTGTGTGTTTGGTGTTGTGTTGTGTGTGTGTGTGTGTGTGTGTGTGCGTGCTCTCGCGCACGGTGTGTGTGTGTGTGTGTGTGTGTGTAGGGGGCATGCGTATGTGTGTGTGCCTGTCTGTCTGTATGTCTGTCTAGTGTCTGTCTGTCTGTCTGTCTGACACTCTCCTTACATTCTCTCTCTCTCCCTCCCTCCATCCCTCCCTCCCCCCCCTCCCTCTCCTCTCTCTCTCTCTCTCTCTCTCTCTCTCTCTCTCTCTCTCTCTCGTCCTCTCTCTCTCTCCTCTCTCTCTCTCTCTCTCTCTTTCTCTCTTGTCGGCCCCTTAATGGCGTTTTAGGAAACGGAGCACGGAATCAGGATAGCAGGCAGCGAGATTTTCTGCCATGCTCTCTGTGGTGTTCTCGTTTTTGCTTTTGCTTTCGTGTTCCTCCTTCCTTCTGAGCATTTCTGTGTTCAT
Organism: Rapana venosa; assembly: GCA_028751875.1. Lineage (NCBI taxonomy): Eukaryota > Metazoa > Mollusca > Gastropoda > Neogastropoda > Muricidae > Rapana > Rapana venosa. Next base: position 49,642,557 of record CM054139.1, on the reverse strand, counting down.
CTTCTTTCATGGGGGAAGAGCTGTCGTGGTTTGAAAGCTCAAGCTCTTGGTCTCTGTGTGCCTGTCTGTCTGTGTCTTTCTGTCTGTATGTCTGTCTGTTTGTATGTTTCTGTCTGTCTGACTATTTCTGTCTGTCTGTCTGCCTGCCTGTCTGTTCATAGGAAATCTTGTCTGTCTTTTTTCTCTGTCTCTAGCTCAGTCTCTGTCTATCTGTTGTACCTCTCTGTCTCTGTCTCTTTCTGTGTCTCTAGGTCTGTCTGTCTCTGTCTTTTCTATACGTTTCTGTCTCTGTTAATGTCTGTCTTTGTCTGTCTCTGTGTATCAGTCTGTGTGTCTGTGTCTGTCTCTGCCCCCCCCCCTCTCTCTCTGTATCGGTGTCTGTCGGTCTCTCTCTCCTCTTCTCATCCTCTTCTCTCTCTCTCTCCTCTCTCTTCTCTCTCTCTCTCTCTCTCTCTCTCTTCTCCTCTCTCCCCCCTCTATCTCCCTCTTTCTTCTCTCTCTCTCTCTCTCTCCCTCTCTCTCTCTCTCTCTCTCTCCTCTCTCTCTCTCTCTCTCTCTCCTCTCTCTCTCTCCTCTCTCTCTCCCCCCCCTTCTCTGTATGGCTTCATCACGCAACTGTTGTGTGTTTGTGGGGAGGGGGGGTGGGAGGGGGGCAGAAAGAGATTTTAGAGAGCGAGGGGGGAGGCGAGAGAGAGACAGACAGACAGACAGAATATTTTAGAACGCATTCATGATAATCAAGCACTTGATGGCAAAGCGTTTTTGTCATTGGACAAGGCATCAAGTACGGACATTCGATTTTTTTTCAAAACCTCTGACAAACAAACCTGAGGTGGAGTTTGCGCAATGTTTAATACGGCCACTAGCAGGAAAAGCAGAAAAATGCCACATCAAGTCTTCTGTTACCCCTGAACCTTTAGAAAGGGCACTCTTTCCTCCGTTTTATTTCTCTTTTGTTTTGTTTGGTTAAATCAAACAGTCCATAACTCAGATGAACCCTGCTGCTGAAGGTTATTCTTGTAAGATGAACAGTGATTATTGTAAAAAAAAAAAAAGAGGGGGTTATAATTTCTGTGTGATTTGGCTTTGTTCTTAGTGTTATTTTGTTTTCAAATGTTGTAACACTGGTGGCATTGCGCGGGGCTCTCTATTGACGACAGTGCAGTGGCGATGGAGATAGCTCTGAAAGTAATGAATTTGTAAAGAAATCATTGTTTTTAAAATGTTTCATACCGATGACTTTTATCTTTAGAAGAGTTGTTTTAAAAAAAATTTAATTATTGTTGCTATTATTATTAATATTATCATCATCATTATGATTGTTATTATTATCATCATCATCCTCATCATCATTGTGATT
>CM054139.1:49623697-49638697 GCA_028751875.1 Rapana venosa | reverse complement strand
GTTCGAACGCAGAACCTGACTGTTTATTTGCCTGGCAAGTGAACGTCTTAACCGTCCTGCCACCTTTATCCTTACACTACATTGTTCTCCTCAAGCTCCACTCTTTTCTTTTTAGCTTACCTCAAAATGTCATCACTTCCAGAAGACTAAGTCACCGATCCCTTGCGGTCGATACGTTTAGCTGCAGAGACTAGGAAACACATCTTATGTACCACTCTACAAGAAAAGAAAAGCAGCTTGAAACCATGATGGCTACAGTAGAGGGTTTAACTGGGATTCCCAGACATGGCGCCAGTGAAAGCTGCAGAAGTTATTGACAGTTCTCATCCCATCTCATCTGCTCTCGTAACCCCCTCCGGGGTCCTAGGGGCACTACAGTGACGAACGTTGCACCAGTTGGCTCCATTTGCGGCGGTTATTTGTGGGTAAGTGTCTGGGTTGTGGAGAAGCTCTTCCAGGTATGTCAAGAAATCATGAAGGCACGAGATTTGAACATCACCGTTCCCGCCAGCTGATGTGATACTGGGAGTATTGTTTTATGTGAAAATGTTTTGGCAATAAGCGTGGGATCATAAAAAATGTCCAGAAATGTTGGTTTTTGTAATGATTTTGTAGGTCCAAGTAACCATAAATATTCTCTGTGTGTAGCAAGAAAGAAGGTCATTTTTCCTATTAGATACATATTGATTATTCCTTTGGTTTGAATACGTCTAAATGTGAAAAAAAAACCTTGAGAATCCATCAGTGTGAGATTTGATTAAGCACAAAACCATTCAAGTCTATTTCATTAAGAAAAGCAATCAGGACAACAGGATAACATTTTAATTTCACAATACAGACACCGGGTGTCCAATTAAACCCTGATTCTGTGCCCCTTTACAAAAAGAAAAGTACAAACTAACTATTTAATTTTATCACCGCATTGACACAAAGATACTAGGTTTGACAAATAATGGTGCTATAGTACTGGCTAGTGTATGACTGATGTTGTTGAGTGTTCCCCTAGCCGAAGCAGGCTAAAGTCACCCAGAATATGCACCCTCTGTCTCCCTCATCAGTCCTGGAAATCACTGCGAGAGTACACTGGATGGGGAGATGGCGTGCAGGGCTGTTTTCCACTACCCTGCTGTGCTATGCAGGCAGGCAGAGTGCAGTATTGTATGTAGACCTCTTTCAGTCACGGTATGCTGTGTTTCCTCAGCGAAACTTGGTCTGCTCTGACACAACACACACACATAGGCAATGGCGCATTGCCACAAGAGAAACATCTCCCATTTCTTCTTGTTGTTCCTGTTCTTGTTCTTGTTCTTCTTGTTGTTGTTCGTCTTGTTCTTCTTCTTGTTCTTCTTCTTGTTCTTGTTCTACTTCTTGTTCTTTCCTTCTTTTTTTTTCTTCTGTTTCTTTTTTTTTTTTGTTCTTCTTCTTCTTTGCATCTTCTTCTTCTTCTTCTGCGTCTTCTTCTCCTCCTCCTCCTCCTTGGTTTAATGCACATCCACTGTAAGATGATAAAGATAACTATGTAGACATTAAAAATGAATATAAAGAATAGAGCAGAGGGTGAATGTTGGGGGGAAAAGGGGATGAAATATGCCTAAAAGGCGGATTCTATAGCAGCTTTCCTACCCCTGATTGAGTTAGCTAAACCTGTCTTTCTGTTCATTCTTTTCAATGCCCCAGTGACTTTTCTCGCCACAATTCTGCTAGGCTCAACTCCCATGTTGCCGAGGGTTCTTTTACATGCACATAAATGTGTTCCCACACACGGACGGAACTTCAATTTGTCGTCTCATCCAAACAAAGAGTATCCAGACCACGAGTTCAAGTTCCAGAATTTCTCTTTATGAGATAATAAAGTTTGATAAATTGAATTAAGTCATATGGGAGGGAGGTTCGGGTTCCGAACGAAGATTGAGACATGCTTTCTGGCTTTTTCCAAGGATGCATTTTCTACAGACCACTGGCTCACATCTGACTTCAAACGATTTTTTTTCTCCATTGATAGACGATACTGTTGTTATTGCAAATGCTTATCACAGCGGACGACGGTCTTAGCACAATATTGCAAAATCACTTGGCTTATATCATGCAACATCTGACGCCCAGGTGGTGATGTTGCCCTTGAGCACAATATAAGGTGCGGGCTTGTTGCTGTTGTTCTTGTGCTGATCGCATGCTTCATCTTATTCGTGTTCCTTCATTAATGATGATGGAAAAAAAACCCGTTTCAAATATTAACTGACAAAGCTTTGCTGTGTTCGTCATATTGTGCGGTGTATTGTGTTGAAGAATGCTGTGTTGTGTTGTGTTCTGTGTGTGTTGTGTTGTGGTGTGGTGTGATGTGGTGTGGTGTGGTGTAGTACAAAGTAGTCTGGTATAATGTTGTGTATTATGGTATGTCGTGGCTCATGTTTCGTAGTAGTCAACAACAAAAAACACAACAAAAAACGAAAAACCCCTTCAAAATGTTGACAGAGATTTGTTCGAACTTCTTCACATCTTTATTCCTATCAAACTGGCTTCTCGCCTGTATATCAGCACTTTGTGCAGAAATGTCTGAATGCTCCCACCTATTCCCCCTCTTTACTTTTTATGTTAGACAGTTGAGATTCTTGTGCTTTTACAGTTCGATTTTTCTTACCTCTACCTCCCCTCCTCCCCCTCCCCAACCCACTCACCTCGCTTCAGATTTCTTACCCAGACAACATTTTTGTATTGACATTTTTGCTTGGCTTTTGAATTCCACGCTATCTATTGAAGTCAGCAGTGTTTAGATAGCAAGCGGTGGACAACTTCATTCGACGCCAACGTTCCTGAAGTTGTTCAACGTTCCTGATTTTTGGTTTGGTTATTTTCACTGGATCTGTTTGGTTTTCATGTTTATATTTTGGAACTAATGGCAGAGATCGTGTCAATTGAGAGCTGGGCGGTGGTTTGGTGTGATGTGGTGTGATGTTGTGTGGTGTGTGTGTGTGTGGTGTGGTGTGATGTGGTGTGGTGGTGGTGGTGGTGGTGGTGGTGGTGTGTGTGTGTGTGTGTGTGTGTGTGTGTCTGTGTCAGTGTCTGTGTATGCATGTTTGCTTTCCGTCTAAGTGTTGTTGCAGAATGTGCTATAATGTGCTCACGTGCAAATAAAAAATCGTTATTGTTTGCATTTTTTTTTATTCAAGTGTAGTGGGGCAAAAACAAACTAGGATGCACGATGAAAACGGTCTATGAAAAGAAAGAAAGAGAAACAGGGAGAAAGACAGACAGACAAAGAAAGAGACAAAGAAACTAAAAAAACCTCACAGACATAGAGAAGCATAAACAGAAAACAGAGAAAACGATGGAGTGAAAAAAAGAACTCAAAGGGGAAAATAACTGAGTGACAGTTGAGCAAATAAAGAGTTCATTGGAGAAATGAAGCAAAGAGAGATAAAGATTCGACTGTCAATACCCTGATGTCATTTGTTTTCTGATGGTCCGGTTGTTTTACCATCCCTAACCCTGCCCTCACATACACATACAACACAACACACACACATACACAACACACACAACAAACACACAACACACAAACACACACAACAACACACCACAACACACACACACAAACACACAACACACAACACACACAACACACAAACACACAACACACAACACACAACACACACAACACACAACACACACACAACCACACACACAACACAAACACACACAAACACACACACAACACACAACCACACACACACACACACACACACACAAAACACAACAACACAACACACACAACACACAAAAAAAACACACACAACACACACACACACACACACACAACACACACACCACAACAACCACACACAACACACACACACAAAACACACACACACACACCACACACAACACACAACACACAACACACACAACACACACACACACACACACACAAAACAACACACAACACACACACACACCACACACCACACACAACACACACACACACAAACACACACACACCACACACACACAACACACCAAAACACAACAACACACACAACACAACATCGCACACACACAAAAACACACACACACACACAACACACACACACACAACACACACAACAGCACAAAAACACACAACACACAAAAACGACACACAAAACAAACACACACACAGACACACAACACCACAAACACACACACCTCCACCCCTCCCCACAACACCAAACAAACCACACCACTCTCTGCTTGCCCCCCTAAACTCTACATCCGCTCCCCTTCGAAACCCCCGTCTTCTACACCCACCACGTTTCCCCCACCTCCCACACCCCACCACCACACAACCTCTCCACAATCTCCTTACCTTGAAAATCAATCCTCTTCATTATAAACAGACCTAAAAATGTATATAAAAAATAAGGACCTGCGTGTCACAGAGAGAGAGAGAGAGACAGAGAGAGAGAGAGAAGAGAGAGAGAGGAGAGAGAGGAGAGAGAGAGAGAGAGGAGAGAGAGAGAGAGAGAGATGAGAGAGAGAGGAGAGAGAGAGAGAGAGAGGAGAGAGAGAGAGAAGAGAGAGAGAGGGAGTGAGACGGAACAACCATTTTTTCCTGCCCCGTCCCTTTCCCCGTCACCCGATACAAACCATCTTTCTTTTTTCTGCTGGCTTGTCCTTCTCTAATCCTACATCTCAGTCCTTCTGACAACTTCCTCATGTTTTTGTTTTTGCATGAACTCGAAGCTTTCTGATGTTTGGTTTTTATTCGCTTCACTTAAGCAGGGAATTCATCTACAGGCTGAAGCATTGTCCTTTGCCTTACACAAGTCTGAGACAGGGGGAAATGGAAGTATTTGGATGTTACTGTTTATAATTGATAAAAATAAAAAACGAGAAAAGGACACGAATCATTAATTTGGCTAGATGGTCTTCCTGGATACACGTTGTTTTAAAACAAGAGAGTGGATGGACGAAATTCTTAGGAAGATTATTAACAAAACAGGAGACTTTGAACACCGTATTTATTTTAATACAAACTGATGTAATTAAAAATTCTGTGCAGCTAAGAATTATGTAAACTAACAACACAATAAACTAAGAATTTTGTACAACTAAGAATTTTGTACAACCAAGAACTCTGTACAAAATCAAAATTTTCTCCAACTAAGGTATCTGTAGAACTAATATATCTGTATACAACTAAGAATTCTGAAGAACTAAGAATTCTGCATAACTAAGGATTCTGTACAAATAACAATTATGATCAACTAAGAATTCTGTACAATTAAGAATTCTGTACAAACTAAGAATTCTGAACGACTAAGAAATCTCTCCAAATAAGAATTCCGTACAACTAAGAATTATGTAAATTAAGAATTCTGTACTAGCTAAGAATTCTGTTCAAACTAAGAATTATATACAACTAAGAATTCTGCAGCTGTTTGTTTGAAAGACTCCTTGCAGCAGGCAAGATGGAATATTTAACTTCCCAATGCATTTTCTGTCTTTTCCTGTATTATGGTTTTCCCAAAAGCTAAAGAACAATTATCTGCCCAACGTTTGTTAGTGCTGGGAAAGGGGAGACTGTCTTTGCACTATTGTAATCAAGTTATTCGTATTCCAATATGTTTCTTTGTGTTCCTTTTTGCTTAATCCTCCCGAAAGTCGTTGAGACTTCATCCTGAAGAGATCTTCAGCAGATTCCTACAGTTTTGTCTCTTGAATCCCCCTACGTCGGAATGCGGCTACCTTCATGGTGGGGCAAAAAACGGTTGCGTACGCAAAATCTCACCGTTGGTGAGCTTTATTTATTTATTTTCTTTCTTTCTTTTATATCGAGGATAATGGAATAAGCACTTATGTGTTTTTTACATCCAGTCCCCGTCTGTATCCGGCTTTGTAAATTTGTCATCTGTTCCCACCGGCACACAATGGCCTACTCTTACGAAAAATGGAACATGATTTAACGTGTGCGCAAGATGTTCTGCGTGCGTTCGCACACGGGACCTCGATTTATAGTCTCCTCCGAAGGTCTTTAGGGAAGAGTGGAGTCTGCACTGATGTTAACTCCGGGGGAAAATATCCCCTTGAACGGGAGTCGAACCCGGTTGTCAGATTGCGAGCGCAATGTTCTAACCACTAGGCTATCCCGTCCCCCGGAGCTCTAGCTGAAGAACAAGAAAAAAAGTATGTTGTATGGCAAAGCCCGTGTCTCTGCGGGCGGGTTATTTTTTTTACATTCGGGAAGATTGTTTGATTTTTTTTCTTCGTATTCATTCATCTCCCTTCCTCAACAAGTTCTTGAAGAATAGCTTTAGGCAGACTATTGGATATCGATTTCCTACCTTAGACTCGTCTAAATAACGAAACACGAGGTATTATTGATTGCTTCGCTGGATGGTTGGTTGGCTGCTTGGGTGGGTGGGTGGTTGGTTGGTTGCTTGCTTGCTTGCTTGCTTGCTTGCTTGATTGCTTGCTTGCTTGCTTGCTTGATTGATTGCTTGCTTGCTTGATTGCTTGATTGCTTGCTTGCTTGCTTGCTTGATTGCTTGCTTGCTTGGGTGGGTTTTGGTCACTTGCTTGGGTGGGCGGTTGGTGGTTGGAGTGATTGGTATATACGTTTCTTGCTTTTCTATGTTGGTGTTCTAGAATAATATTCGTATTCCAAAGGCGAGCGAAATTACAATTCAAGACTTGATATAGAAAAAAGGAATTTAAAGTACACATTCCACAAGTGATATTGTATTAATATGCTTTTTTCCTTTCGTATGGAAAAGCAAAGCCACTGACGTCAACGTGTAATATAAATGTGTTCAATGTCTTTTTTCTGCCTCTCCTCTCTTACACCATACAGAGAGACATTGCGAATGCGAAAGTTTTGGGCCAAGGCCTATAATGAATAAAAATTTCGCATACAGAGAGAGAGAGACAGAGACAGAGAGAGACAGAGAGACAGAGAAACAGACACAAAGAGAGAGAGAGAGACAGACAGACAGAGAGACAGAGACACAGACAGAGAGAGCAGTGGCTTGAATGCGGATTCTTTTCAACCCCCCCCCCCCCCCCCCTCCAAACCTCTAACAATCTTCTGTATGCAAGAGAAACTCTTGTTTCGTAACTTTCACATAATTATTCCCTGCATATGAAATGTTTCAGACCAAAAAGGTTATGCTGGCTCTGAATAAAAATCGCATTAGTATTTGCACATTATTTGCATAATTACGTATGTGTACACACATGTCAGATAATGGCATGGGAAAGAGTCTCAGAGAATGGGCGAGAGGGAGGAATGGTAACTTTGATTCTTGTGAAGTTTGCTGTTGTTCCCTAGAGCATGTTCACCTCGTGCGTGCTAGCTGATCATTATGGAAAGATAAGCATTGTTGGATTGGAATTGGAGCCTTTGTCAATAATAAAAGAATAAAAGCAATATTATGGGGTGGGTAGGGAGGGGGGACGTTGTTATCCCTTGACTTTGTTTTAGTTTTAACTAAAAGTCTTGAGACACGGGTCTAAAAGGAGGCAAAAATTATGTGTTTTAAACAAAAACAATAAAAAGACTTCCAGATGCAAATATGGAGATTTCCTTACGTGAATTTAAAGAATTTAGGTTGTAAAAAGTGGCTGTATAAACAGGTTTCTTGTACCTGTTACAAATAAAAGGCTTAGGAATTTAAAACATTTAGTTTTGGCAGCCATTTTGGATAGTTTCCATCTCCATCTCTCTGTCTGTCTGTCTGTCTGTCTGTCTGTCTGTCTGTCTGTCTCTCTCTCTCTCTCTCTCTCTCTCTCTCTCTCTCTCTCTCTCTCTGTCTCTCTCTGTCTTTGACTATGTCTCTCTCTCTGTCTCTCTGTCTGTCTGCCTGCCTGTATCTCTCTCTCTCTCTCTCTCTCTCTCTCTCTCTCTCTCTCTCTCTCTCTCTCTCTCTTGCTGTTTACAGTTAGAATATTTACATTATATAATCTAGAGTATATGCTGATTTTTGCGTGACATTTTTTCTTAACTTCTGCGCGTGCTGACTGAACTGATTTTGATGTAACAGTTATGTAAATTAGCCACATTTTTTTAATACACAAAACGAGACAACTATACCACAGTCTCCTCCTGATAGGAACAGATCGAGCATGTTCTAGCTTTCTCACCTCCCCAAGAGTGAATCTACGGCGTATATGAGGTCATTTTGAGAATCGAACTTGAGTACGGTCTGCTTAAGTTGGTATTTGTACTGAATATGTACAATGCAGATGATTCAGTAAGGGATTATACCACGAGGTACGTGTATACATACATATATGCATATATATATATATATATATATACATACGTAATACATACAGACAGACAGGCAGACATACATACATACATGCATGCATGCATGCATACATACATACATACATATATAATACATACATACATACATACATACATACATACATACATACAATCATACATACATACATACATACGTACATACATGAATATAGACAGACAAACAGACAGATATACATGCATGCACGCATGCATACATACATACATACATACATACATACATACATACATACATACATACATACATACATTATATAGGTTCATAACATAACACTCGGAGTGGGCAGTAAAAGTTAAGGGCTACGAAGTATTGTGGTGTATTGTGGTATAATGTGTTATGTTTTGGCGTGTTGGGGTTCAGTGTGATATAGCATGGTGCGGTATGGCGTGATGTGGTGGATGCTGTGCAGTATAGTACGGGTATGGTAACCAACAATTTCTCTCTGTGAAGCGGCCATACTGTCTTAAGCTTCCCACTCTATTTTTTTCCATTCCATACTTTGAGCTTCTCTGTGCTCTAGCTTGTGCCTTTCAAGTCACCGTGTCTCTGCTTTTTTTGTTTGTAACTTCAGACCAGACAAGATTTTGTGTTCATTTATTTTCTTCTTGGATTTTACACTGTTCCTTTTGTAAACAGGAGTCAGCGGTTTGCAGGCGTCTATTGATGTGAAGGAACACGTTCTATGTCATCTATGTCTATGTCATATTGGAAGGAAGGTGGCAGGATGGTTAAGACGTTTGCCTGCCAACAAGTAAACCGTGAGGTTCTGGGTTCGATTCCCAGTCTCGCCCTTTCTTCCCAGTTTGACAAAAAAATCGAACTGAATGTCAAAGTCCTTCGGATGAGACTATAAACCGAGGCCCCGTGTGCGAATGCATGCAGAACATCTTGCGCACACGTTAAATCCTGTTCCGCTTTTCGAAAGAGTAGGCAATTGTGTGCCGGTGGGAATATATGACAAAATTTACAAAACCGCATACACACGGGACTGGATGTAAAAAAGCACATTAGTGCTTATTCTATTATCCTCGGAAAAAAATCTGAGCGCTTTGATTTGTTGCTTTACAACATTCAGAGCTATATAAATTGCATATATTATTATTATTATTATTATTATTATTATTATTATTATTATTATTAGCATTATTATATTATTATTATTATTATTATTATTATTAGCATTATATTTTTTCTTTTCCTGTTTATAATTATTGGGTATTTTGGGTTTCGCGTTTTCCTCTGAAGTTGTAGAAAACAGTTTATGTTTTTGAGAGGTTGTGGTAGTCTCCTGTGATGTTGTGAGTGTATGTGTGGGTGTGGGTGTGTGAGTATGTGTGTATGCGTGCGTGCGTGTGTGTGTATGTAAAGCTGTGTAAGTGCTTACGTGTATCTAATATTGACCCTTCCTGCCCTGCCTATGAACTTAAGACAAGCGATATTAACCATTTAAAGACGGCGTTTGAAGACAGGGCAATATCTCTGAAAATGTCAGCAGAGTAAAAAAAGATCTCTCCTTACAGTTCATAATAACTTTTTATATATAGATGCAAATTCATACAGGCAGTTATTTTAAGCTGAGGTACACTATGACCATACCTACCCACGAAAACAAAAGTTTCGTACGTCAAACTTTTTTTTCAAACTCCGCACCTAAGAAACACACCGCAATACTTTCATGGTAAAACGTGTTTGTTAAGGTTTGTTTCTTCATTGTGTATATACTACAACAAGTAAGCGCGTGATGATTGTTTGGAAGATGTATCTTCAGCTAGCCCTATGCCCCCCCCCCCCTCATCTCCTCTACTCTCAAAATAAATCAATTAGCAGGATATCCTCGCGTACCGTGCCCTTTTAAACTCTAGACAATCAACACTCAGCAATATGCAGTGTCATAAAATGTTAGCCAAGTTTTCTTTCTTTGCTGGGATAGTTTGAAATGTAAGCATGCTGTCATAATTAGCGTATGTCCCAATTTTTGCCCCATTTCCATCCTCCATTCCAAGAAAACTAAGGAAGTCATTCCATTGCCTTGAACATCATACATTTTTATATGTAACTCCTGACCTATAAAACTGGGTTTTTCTACATGTGCAGAATGTGTTTGTTAAATTTTGTGACTTCACTCTATGAAAAGGTCATTTGGGAGTATAGTAACGTGTCTGAGACCTCAGCTTTTCTAGGGGCCAGCATCTTGACTGTACCGATGCACAGACGGGTGACTTTGGGGACTAGACTGCATTGAAACCGAAGCGTTCGGGTGGTCATCTATCCACGATTTGTAACCACGCTCAACGAAGCGCTGCTTAACCTTAGCTTTGGGGAGAGCGAGTGTTCTGACCACTGAGTTATCCCGTCCCCGTCTTTACCCCATCAAATATGATTATTCAAGATCAACAAGTCTGTATCTTTGCCCAGGTAAACTTTAATTTACCAGTTGTTTTATGGCAAGCAAAACACCGAGGCCTACGTTAAAGTGTTACCGGACTTTGACATGTTGTTTTGCGATTGTCTTCATGAATGGACGTTCTTTAGCATAACCCTCTGAAGTCTCCATGAAAAGAAAACAGAATCTGTCTCTGTCTTTGTCTCTGTTTGTCTTTCTCTGAGTCTTTACTTCTGTGACTCTCTGTCTCTCTGTCTGTCTGTCTATCTGTCTCTGTCTCTGTCTCTCTCTCTCTCTCTCTCTCTCTCTCTCTCTCTCTCTCTCTCTCTCTCTCCTCTCTCTCTCTCTGTGTGTTCTGTCTTTATGTATGTCGTGTCTGCATGTCTGTCTGTTTGTCTGTCTGTCTGTCTCTCTCTCTCTCTCTCTCTCTCTCTCTCTCTCTCTCTCTCTCTTTCTCTCTCTCCCTCTCTCTCTCTCTCTCTCTCTCTCTCTCTCTCTCTCTCTCTCTCTCTCTCTCTCTCTCTCCCCTGCTGTTTCTGTGACTGGAACTCGCACTCGTCAGGTGTGTCTGTCTGTTTGTCTTTCAGGATGACTTTTGGAGGTCCAGAGAGACAGAGAGAAACAGATAGAGAGACAGAAGAAAAAAACAGAGAGACAGAACAAAACAGAGAGACAGAACGAAACAGAGCGACAAAGGAAAACAGAGACACAGAGCAAAATAGAGAGATACAAAGCATGGAAGGACAGCTAAAGATACCAATACGTTCAAGATTCCACATTAGAATGATTTATGAGGAAAAAACTATAGCAGGGACGGGATAGCTCAGTGGTCGAAGCCCTCGTTTTCCCCCAGCCAAGTTAAACAGCGTCGAGCGTGGTTACCACTTGGATGGGTGACAAAAATTTTCTTGAAGAAAGTTTAGGCAGACTATTGATATGATTTCTACCTTAGACTCGATAAAAACGAAACACGGGGTAGTTTGATGGTTGCTGATGGTTGGTTGCTGCTTGGGTGGGTGGGTGGTTGATTAGTTGGTTGGTTGGCTGGTTGGTTGCTTGCTTGGGTGGTTTTTGGTTGCTTGCTTGGGTGGGCGGTTGGGTGGTTGGGTGGTTGGTATATACGTTTCTGCTTTCTATATTAGTTGTCTATAATAATTATGTGGGATTCCAAAGGGGAGCAGAGATGACAATATCAAGATTTAACATAAGAAAAAAGGAATATAAAGTACACAATCAACAAGTTATATTGTTTTAAAATGCTTTTTTCCTTTCGTATGGAAAAGCAAAGCCACTGACGTCAACGTGTAATATAAATGTGTTTAATGTCCTTTTTCTGCCTCTCCTCTCTTACACCATACAGAGAGACAATGCGAATGCGAATGCGAAAGTTTTGGGCCAAGGCCTATAATGAATAAAACTTTCGCATACAGAGAGAGAGAGAGAGAGAGAGAGAGGGGAAGAGAGAGAGAGAAGAGAGAGAGAAAAGAAAGAAGAGAGAGAGAGAGGAGAGACCAGACAGACAGACAGAACAGACAGACAGACAGTCAGAAAAGACAGACAAAGAGAGAAAGACACAGAGAGAGAGAGAGAGTAAGAGAGAGAGAGAGCAGTGGCTTGAATGCGGATTCTTTTCAACCTCCCAAACCTCTAACAATATTCTGTATGCAAGAAAAACTCTTGTTTCGTAACTTTCACATAATTATTCCCTGCATATGAAATGTTTCAGACCAAAAAGGTTATGCTGGCTCTGAATAAAAATCGCATTAGTATTTGCACATTATTTGCATAATTACGTATGTGTACACACATGTCAGATAATGGCATGGGGAAGAGTCTCAGAGAATGGGCGAGAGGGAGGAATGGTAACTTTGATTCTTCTGAAGTTTGTTGCTGTCCCTAAAGCGTGTTCACCTCGTGCGTGCTAGCTGATCATTATGGAAAGATAAGCATTGTTGGATTGGAATTGGAGCCTATTGTCAATAATAACAGAATAAAAGCAATATTATGGGGTGGGTAGGGAGGGGGGATGTTGTTATCCCTTGACTTTGTTTTAGTTTTAGGAAGTTTTGAGACACGGGTCTAAAAGGAGGTAAAAATTATGTGTTTTAAACAAAAATAATAAAAAGACTTCCAGATGCAAATATGGAGATTTCCCCTACGTGAATTTAAAGAATTTAGGTTGTAAAAAGTGGATGTATAAACAGGTTTCTTGTACCTGTTACAAATAAATGGCTTAGGAATTTGAAACATTTAGTTTGGCAGCCATTTTGGATTGTTTTCATCTCTCCGTCTCTCTGTCTCTCTGTCTCTGTCTCTCTCTCGCTGTCTTTGACTCTGTCTCTCTCTCTGTGTCTCTCTGTCTGTGTGTCTGTCTGCCTCTCTCTCTCTCTCTCTCTCTCTCTCTCTCACTCTCTCTGTCTCTCTCCCTCTCTCGATGTTTACAGCTAGAATATTTACATTATATAATCTAGAGTATATGCTGATTTTTGTGTGACAATTTTTCTTAACTTCTGCGCGTGCTGACTGAACTGATTTTGATGTAACAGTTATGTAAATTAGCCACAGTTTTTGAATATACAAAACGAGACAACTATACCACAGTCTCCTCCTGATAGGAACAGTTCGAGCATGTTCTAGCTTTCTCACCTTCCCAAGAGTGAATCTACGGCGTATATGAGGTCATTTTGAGAATCGAACTTGAGTACGGTCTGCTTAAGTTGGTATTTGCATTGAATGAAGATGATTCAGTAAGATATTATACCACGAGGCACATGCATACATACACACACACACACATATATATATATATATATATAGCAGGGACGGGATAGCTCAGCTGTCGAAGCCCTCACTTTCGCCCAGCCAAGGTTAAGCAGCATCGAGCGTGGTTACCACTTGGATGGGTGACCGTTTGCGCACCTTGGCTTCAGTACAGTTCCCCCAGCTGTATAAATGGGTACCTGTCGTCTTTAGGGTCAGGAAACGTAAAGCAGCGAGGGAGAGGAGATGGGCGCCGTCCTCAGTATGCTGGCCCCTAGAGAAGTGAGGTCCCTGACGCCTTGCTTCCCTACGATTTTATAGGTTATGGGACACCTTTACCTTTTTAACTATAGCATGATCCAGCGGGGTCTGCATTAACCAAACACAGTGATATGGAGACCATTGTCACGGATTTGGTGTTTGTGTGATGAGGTGAATCTGGATTTGTGTTTATAATTGTATCCATCCACTCTCTCCCACGCTTTTTTATTGTCACGGGCGAGGGAATAATGTTATTGTGCAATACAATAGTTTAATCTCTGTCTGTGCCTCTGTCTGTCTGTGTGTGTCTATCTCTCTCTTCTGTGTGTGTGTGTGTCTCTGTCTCTCTGTCTGTCTGTCTGTCTGTCTCTCTCTCTCTCTCTCTCTCTCTCTCTCTCTCTCTCTCTCTCTCTGTACACCTATCCGTCTGTCTGCCTATCCGTCTGTCTGCCTGTCTGTCTGTCTGTCTGTCTGTCTCTCTCTCTCTCTCTTTGCATCTCTCTCTCTCTCTCTCTCTCTCTCTCTCTCTCTCTCCCTCTCTCCCTCTCTCTCCCCCTCTCTCTCTCTCTCTTTCTCTCTCTCTATCTCTGCCTCTGCCTCCCTGTCGTTGCCCTTCTCTCTCTCTCCTCCCCCCGTCTCTCTCTCTTTCTCTCTCTTTCGTGTTCTCCCTGCAGCTAGAATATTTACTTCAAGAGAGACATTGAAAACACTTTATTTGATAGAATGTACTGCGAGCAACAGGTTTTAGAGCACTGCCTGGAGGTTCTTGGCCACTACATAGCTGATGGTCAAACCATGCTCCGAGAGAATATGTCACACCTCTTGGAGCCACGCAACGAGAAAATTATACCACGCTGCCTACTTTAGGGGAAAAGTTGCCCTTTAGTTTTGGATTCTCTCCCCGTGGGGAATCCGGGGGCCTGTCAGTATAAATAGCATCCCCTCTTTCCGGAAATTCTGTAAGAGACATTTCCTTTTTTTCTATCACTCTCTTTGTTTCTGCCTTGTTCCTTTTGTTCCTGTCACCTCTTTCTTGTTTATTTTCATGGTCCATTCTCCTGCCCTTTTTTTCCAAGAAATAACTTAAAAGATAACAAATCTCTCTTATGCCGAGGTCGGATACGCTGGGCCTGACTTGTCAGGCGCTTAACGGCAGCGTGACGCATTTTCGTTCATCTTCTTCTTCTTCAAGTGTCCGGTCTGGTCCTGCAGACATCGACGATCATGGCTCTCCATTCTTCCATGTTCTCGGTCCCTCTCATGAGCTCATTGTTGATGCCCTCTTTATTC
>CM054139.1:49613697-49618697 GCA_028751875.1 Rapana venosa | reverse complement strand
TTCCATCGCGTGTCTTAATTATAGGGCTAGAGCCGCTTTGGCCGGGTTTTATTTTGATTTGTTTTTATCAATTTAGAAGGGATATTATTTGATGGAAGCTCCAAAAAGAGGGAAAAAATAGATAATGCATGAACTGTCTCTGTAAGTTTCTAACTCTTATCTGTCTTTGTTTAAATATGTCTCTGGTGTTTTTTTGTCTTTCTCTGTGTCTGTCTGTCTCTGTTTTTCTATCTGTCTGTCTGTCTGTCTGTCTGTGTGTCTGTTTGTCTCTGTGTCTCTGTCTGTCTGTCTGTCTCTGTCTGTCTGTCTGTCTCTCTCTCTCTCTCTCTCTCTCTCTCTCTCTCTCTCTCTCTCTCTCTCTCTCTCTCTCTCTTTCTCTGGCATCTGAAACAACGCAAATGCAAATAGTAAACACATACATTTGATTGATTTTATTTGATTTCGAAAAGTATAAAATACTAATTAAAAATAAAACGATACTCCCAACGTTCTCTTAGATAACAAATTGCAGCATAATTCTGGACTTTGCTTCTCGCCAAAGTGATTTTTAGGCCCCCTGTGGCCGATTTCAGAGAAGAATGTGTGCAAAATGTGATTTTGTATGCTTTTTTTTGTAAATTCGAAAGGGGGTATAAAGCCTAATAAAATAAAGCCATGGGCTTACACAGAAGACAGCCACGCACAGAATATTCATATCTGAAAATGTGTTTTATTGAGGTTATCAAGTCAATGTGGCCAGGGGGTATTTTTAAAAAATGTTTTTATTTAAGATGGACTTAAATGCTAGTCATGAATGTTTTTTTAAAAGGATTATTCTTTTGAAAGTGAACACTTTTTAAACAGTTGTTGCGAAAAGATTATTCTCATGCATGCAAACAAACAAAAAAATCCCCAAACAAACAATACTGTTTTCGCTTATATTTGATCTCCCCTCCCCCTCCGCCACGCCCCCCTCCCCCCCCCCCCCCCCATCCCCCCCCCCCCCCCCCCCCGAAAAAAAAAAGAATGTATTGAGAGAATATATGATAATTCTAAAAATTGTTTCTTCATCTCATGCATTGATTAAATATATGTTTAGTTTTTCGATTTATTTATTCATTCATTTTTTCAGCTTTTGTTGTTGTTGTTGTGTTTGTTTGGGGGGAGGGGGGCAGGCTTTTTGCTTCTCTTACTTTTGTTTTGTTTCTAGTTTGTTTTGTTTCAGTTATTGGCTAGTGGGATTGTTTTTGTTGTTTGTCTTTGAATTTTCGCTTTTTTTTCAAAACTAAAATTCTATTCAGGAAATCATATGTGTGCACTCATATACAACTGATGAGACTCTAAACCGAGGTCCCTTGGGCAAAAGCACGCAGAACATCTTGCGCACACGTTAAAACCTGTTCCGCTTTTTCGGAAGAGTAGACCATTGTATGCCGGTGGGAACAGGTGAAAAAAGTACAAAACTACATACACACGAGGACTGGATGTAAATTTTAAAAAATCCATACTTTTTGTGCGTATTTCACTATCCTCGAAATAAAAGAACATGTGAAAAAATAAAAGAATATGTGAAATATATATGAAGTGAAACAGACAGACATGCCATTGGCTCAAGATGTATTTATTTTTAAAAACAACAGGTTACCTTCAACGAAACAAAACCAGAGAGTTAAGGGCAACATAAAAAATACAAATGATTTAATCAAATGTAGAAAGCAGTGCTAGTTTCCTTTCCTAAAGATGTAAATCTCAATCTTGGCAGTTCCTAAGACTATACGTATACCATATCCCAGTGTCAAAGATTGTGACGTTTATAATGTGCCTGTGTATCTGTCCCATCCTCATCCTCACCCTTCCTCCTTACATATAGTTTACACGTATACGTAAGAACATTTACCCACGTTAAAGATTCTGTAATCTCCATCAGTGATAAGAGATTTATGCCAACATCAATTCATCCTATTTCATATTCTTAAGATTACTATAATAATTATACGAGGTGGCTAAACCCTAATCAAAAAGGGTTAGCTGAGGGAGAAAGATTTACCTGAGGGAGAAAGGGGTACCTGAGGGAGAAAGGGGTACTGGAGGCAGAAAGATTTACCTGAGGGAGAAAGGGGTACCTGAGGGAGAAATGGGTACCTGAGGGAGAAAGGGGTACCTGAGGCAGAAAAATTTACCTGAGGGAGAAAGGGGTACCTGAGGGAGAAAGGGGTACCTGAGGGAGAAAGGGGTACCTGAGGGAGAAAGATTTACCTGAGGGAGAAGGGGTACCTGAGGGAGAAAGGGGTACTGGAGGGAGAAAGATTTACCTGAAGGAGAAAGGAGTACTGGGGGGAGAAAGGGGTATTGGAGGGAGAAAGGGGTAGTAGAGGGAGAAAGATTTGCCTGAGAGAGAAAGGGTACCTGAGGGAGAAAGATTTATCTGAGGGAGAAGGGGTACCTGAGGGAAAAAGGGGTACTGGAGGGAGAAAGATTTACCTGAAGGAGAAAGGGGTACTGGAGGGAGAAAGGGGTATTGGGGGAGAAAGGGGTACTGGAGGGAGAAAGATTTGCCTGAGGGAGAAAGGGTACCTGAGGGAGAAAGGGGTACCTGAGGGAGAAAGGGGTACCTGAGGAAGAAAGGGGTACTGGAGGGAGAAAGGGGTACTGAAGGGAGAAAGATTTGCCTGAAGGAGAAAGGGGTACTGGAGGGAGAAAGGGGTTACTTGAGGGAAAATGAGTTTCCTGAGGGAGAAAGGACTACCCGATACAGAAAGGATTACCTGAGGCAGAAAGGGTTACCTGATGGAGAAATGATTACCCGAGGAAGGAAGGTTACCTGATGGAGAAAGGGTTTCCTGAAGAAGAGGGGGTTACCTGCAGGAGAAGGGGTTACCTGAGGGTTACCTGATGGAGAAAGGATTACCTGAGGCAGAAAGGGTTACCTTAGCCTGATATGAAAGGAGAAATGTAAGGACATCTGAGCTGCACGTAGCTAGGGAGATAGAGGGAGAAAGTGGCATAACAAACATGGACTGACAATCTTACAAGCTTTTTTTTCCATTTGGTAGAACTTGAGAGGGGTCTACAACTGGATCCTTCAAGACAAAACCACGGACTGGTGAGAAATTACATGGTTATTGCTTGTGCCTGTTTTCTGCTTTGACCTGTGTGACATCTTGAAAAATCACATGTCTCTTTACAATTCGACAATAAGTGAGACAATACAAAATACAACGAAAATGTATTTGATGCTGCATTTTTTTTTCTTTATGAAAACAGTATTCTCTTGACCGCAGAGAGTCCTTCGCTGAAATTACCGACGACTGCATACATACACAACGACGATATCACAGACTTTTCAACTTAGAATCTGTGAAGTTGTATTCGTAGTTTGGTTGTTTTAAAACTAGAAGTAGACAGAGTTTATATCTAGGCCAAAACAAACAGAAAAAAATATTATAATAATACTGATACAGTCGAGCACACTTTTAGATGGGAAAAAATCATACTGAAAATAAGCATCTAATCCGTCTGATAAAAAGAATCTAAAGTTTAAAAAAACTGTTGCTGATCGGCCACTGTACATGAGGATGCAAAAAAAAGGAACGCTAAAAGCTGCCCGATTCAAGAGCTATGTTATTGCTATACACGAGGTAGCATAAACCTGAAATAATATGATATGCTTCCTGGTTATTTTACACTTTATATAATATCCTGACACCCCACCCCCCCCCCCCCACCCCCGCACACACACACACACACACACACACGCACACACACACACACGCACACACACACACACACACTTCCATCCATTTGTGCGGTAGTTGTTAGATATGTTCTACTCTTCTCATTCCTTTCTTCTTTTGTAACCTGTTCGCTCCTAATGGAGAGATAGACACCGGAATAGCCAGAGGATCAATAAGCAGTAGAGACAGAGATGGACATAACTATATAGAGAGATGGTCACTGAACGGAATACAGGGGATTAACTTTCAGTGGTGGTGGAGGTGGAAGGGTGGGGAGGGGGGTGGGGGGTGGGGTTATAATGAGAATGGAGAAGGACTGTGGAGTCCATCGAAGAGGATCTTTCTGCGATGGATGCCCAGCTCACAGGCGTTAGCCACTCGCGACCTTGAATGAAGCAGAGAGAGAGAGAGAGAGAGAGAGAGAGAGAGAGAGAGAGAGAGAGAGAGAGAGAGAGAGAGAGAGAGAGAGAGAGAGAGAGAGAGAGAGAGAGAGAGAGAAAGAGAGAGACAGACAGACAGACAGACAGACAGACAGACAGACAGACAGACAGACAGACCGACAGACAGACAGACAGACAGGCAGACAGGTAGACATATAGACATAGAAATTGTGTGTGTGCGTGCGCGCGCGCGTGCGTGCGTGCGTGTGTGTTTGTGTGCGTGCGCGCGCGCGTACCTTACCACGTTTTCTGTGTTATATATATATATATATATATATATATATATATATATATATATATATATATATATATATATATATATATATATATATAGATATATATAGTGTGTGTGCGTGTGTGTGTGTGTGTGTGCGTGCGTGCGTGCGTGCGTGCGTGCGTGCGTGCGTGCGTGTGCTGCGCGCAGGGTTGTGCGTTATTTCGTGGGTGGGTACATTGCTTGGCAAGACACGTGCTTAGAGACATGCCTTCGTGTACAGACGTCTGCGTGTGTTTGTGTAAATCCAAACACGGTATTGGTTAGCATGTTTCGGTTCTGATAACGTAAACATGTCTTTGGAATAAAAACAAGATAATCATGCAAACAAACAAACAGACAAACAGCAAACAAACAAGCAAACCTAGGAAAGTAAACATGCAATCAGATAGCAGGAGCGAAACATTGTTATAGTTTGCTTTTTGAATGAGATCTTGTTCTTCGTTTCCTATGGGGATTGTTCAGCATGTTTTATATAGTCGATAGAAGGCTTGGATCTGCTTCGGCTCGATAACTGTAACGCATGTAAGACAGTAATGTCTGGGTCTCTGTTCTGTCTGTCTGTCCTTCTGT
>CM054139.1:49596197-49601197 GCA_028751875.1 Rapana venosa | reverse complement strand
GCTTTCGTTACTTTTTTTTAAGGATTTATAGGTAAACACTCTACCCATTCAAACAGAGTGCAGGTTTGGAATTCATAGGGAAGAGAAAAAAGTAGAGTGCCTTGGAGACAGCTTGTTTATACTAATAATTATATCGATCTTTCCTTATGTTTATTTTTTTATCTTAAAAATTATCTTTTATTGTATTTTTTTCTTCTCTTTGTCCTCCTGTCTGTCCGTCTGTATGTCTACAATCAGTGCGCTTTGACCTACATCATCTCGGTCAGGAGTCTCTCTCTCTGTCTCTGTCTCTGTCTCTCTCCCTGCCTCCCTCCCTCCCTCCCTCATTGTCCTCGAAATATGAAATTTTGCTTTACTTCGTTCTCTTTCTCTTTGTATTCACTTTTTCTCTGTCTCTGTCTTTCTCTCTCTTTCTCTATTTCTCTCTGTCTATGTCTGTCTGTCTGTCTGTCTCTCTCTCTCCCTCTCTCTCTCTCTCTCTCTCTCTCTCTCTCCCTCTCTCTCTCTGTTCCACACTTTTCTTCTGCAGCTCTGCATCACGGTCAACAGTTTGACACTCTCTAAAGCGCATCTGTTTTCCTGTAATCCTGTTTGATAGGCGAGGCCAGATAGCCCACCTGACAGACAGTAAAGCAGGGACATTTTATTACATTTTTTATATTTTTTCTTTAATATCGATGATAATGGAATAAGCACTTATGTGCTTTTTTGCAAACAGTCCCCGTGTGTATGCGGTTTTGTAAATTCAGTCATCTGTTCCCAACGGCACACAATGACCTACTCTTACGAAAGCGGAAGAGGATTTAACGTGTGCGCAAGATGTTCTGCACGCGTTCGCACACAGGGCCTCGGTTTTTAGTCTCATCCGAAGGACTTTCGGGCAAAGTGGCGTCTGCATCGATGTTAACTCCAGGGGAAAATATCCCCTTGAGCGGGAATCGAACCTGGATCGTCAGATTGCGAGCGCAATGTTCTAACCACTTGGCTATCCCGTTCCCCAAGAGGAGGGTACGGGACTAGAGGAACTAGAGGAATAAGCAAAAGGCGATCATAGACATAGGTCAGCAAGGTTAACAAGGTCATGACCAGGTCACAGGCTGATTTTTGGAGAGCGAGCATCATTTTGATTGATGATGGATAATTGTTGATGGAGAGGGTGGGGTGCTGTGCAAATGCGCATAACACTAGGCCTGGAACCGCGCGTGATGCCTTACCCTTGCCGTCAGTGTGAGAGCTTAGTAGCTGCTGGAATGTGCTTGATTCTTGGACAGACAGGCTGTTGAAGTGAAGTGATAACGTTGAAGGGATAAAGCGACGTCGCAGGGTCTGCACTGGCTGGCGGTCTGAAAGCGGCTCAAATGTTCAATGTGTCCCATAAATGATTCCTCCTGACATGTAACGGTACAAGATGTTAGGTGTTTAATAGTGTGTGGATCTTCATTGGTGCCCCCGACGGTCCACGGGATCACGGGATAGGTAAAGGCGAGGTGAAGGGATAGACTGGGATAAGCAGTGTGAGATTTTAAGATACTTTGGAGTCATGGCGTACGGAGTACAGGGAGAAGATTGCTGAAGTGATATTTTCTTATGCGGAAATGGATATTGTTCACATGGTTTGTCTTACATATTTCCAAACAAGGCACGCAGGTAGATAAAAATTAAAAAAAAGAATCCGAGGAGGAAGAGAAATTGAACTGCTGCTGAATCTACTGTGGCAGTGGCTCGGACTGAAGCACATCGGATTCGAAAACTAAAGATGAACAAAAAATGAGGTCATCATAAGACCAAGGCAATATAACCTGAATCAGAGATAATGTCATAACAGTGATGAGGAAGAGAAAGACGATGTTATGAAAGTCTACCTTAGTTAAAGATGTCTTAACTTAATCGCCCACTATCTTGTGGGGTTTTATTATAACCAAAGCATATCCTGGTATCAACCAGGCCTAAGAGATACAACTACCTGCAGTGCTATTTTTTTAATCAGAAAAAAACCTCTCTATCTTTAATTTGTAGTGGTGGATGAGATTGACTGTGTCGTCCTGGCTTTCTCACTAAGCCCACAGCCTGCTGACTACGAAAACGAGCTCTGAAGGAGTTTAAAGGAGGTGGGATTCGAACCCACTTCTATCCTCTCAGGAGGCCAACACTCTTGTCACTGTACTATGGCAGCTAGTTGAACACAGAGAAAACAATATTCAAAGAGCAAACGAGAACAGAAAAGAACAAAATGAAAAAGAAAGAAAAGAAAGCTGGAATAAACGCTGAAGAGAAACAAGTTTATGTATAGAAAAACAAACAAAAAAGGTATTTGGGAGTTCTCCGATATCGTGGCACACGTACTCAGGGGTATTTCTGTGCATACACAAGTAAGCGTAATGTAAATTGGTTCATACATATAAGAACAGTAATATAGTGCATACACGCATGCACACACACATACACACACGCACGCACGCACACACACATTCTGTACGTGCGCACAGAGAGACAGACCGACAGAAACAGGGAAAGAGAGAGATGTGCACGAAGCACACACACACACAAATACACATACATGCATAAAATAGATACATGCATATACGTGAACGAAGAGCACACACACACACACACACACACACACACACATATGAATACATACATAGATACACGCATACACTCCCGTGCGCGTGTGCGAGTGTGGTACCGGCGAAAGAGTACTCACACAAGTGCCTGTAAAAGAGGACGAGTGACATTAAAGAGCAAAAACTGAATTGATGCAGAGACAGACTATCATGAATACGCACGCAACAGTATGTTCCTCCGTCCGTCTCTCCATCTGTCTATCTCTCCTCTCGTTTATGCCTTTTTCCTGTATCTGTCTCTGTCTGTCTGTCTGTCTCTCTCCCTCTCTCTCCCTCTCTCTCTCTCCCTCCCTCTCTCTCCCTCTCTTTCTCCCTCCCCCTCTCTCTCCCTCTTTTCTCTCTCTCTCTGGCACTGTCACTGTCTCTGTCTGTCTCTCAGTGTGTCTGTAGCTTCCTCTGTCACTGTCCCTGACTCTGTCTCTTCCCCTCTGTCTGTCTGTCTGTCTGTCTCTCGCTCCCTCTCCCTCTCTTTCACTCACACACCCACCTACCACACCACACACACACACACACTCACACACATACACACACACACACACACACACACACACACACACACACTGTTTGATGAACGTAGCGTTACGTGTCATGCTACACTTTCAAAAGACTGTAAATTCTTAAGAGCTTCTCTTCGGACAGCAGCCCTGTCTACCCTCAATGGCTCACAATTATTCCCAAAAAATAAACCCCCAGCACCCCCTTCTAGCATTCCATGTCAATTGTAACACCAATTGCATCTTGAATACAAAGAAAAACCCGACCAAAATATTATTTAAAAAAATAACGAAACAATTATTTGAAGAAAGACAAAAAAATAAAGATATATTTATTTGATTTTTTTAAATGGCTATGAGAGCGATAGTGGCGTGATATTGTTGATACATTCGTTTAGCTTGGTGAAATTTGATTGTCAGACATGGTTTTAAAAAGCGTGTAATGAGAGATGATCGTAGATAGATATAAATAATTTGATGACTTTACATGGGAGGTAATTGATGATACTGGCTGAAGGCATTTAATTTGTTGCTTTAATTAATCCTACACGCTCATGCACACAAACACACACGCGCGCGCGCGCACACACACACACACACACACACACACGCACACACGCACGCACGAACATACACATACATACATACACACACGCGCGCGCGTGCGAACGCGCGGGCATGCACGGATGCACGCTGCACGCATACGCTCACTCAAACACACATACTCTCTCTCTCTCTCTCTCTCTCTCTCTCTCTCTCTCTCTCTCTCTCTCGCACGTACAGCTGCATGTATGCACGCAGATGCGCACGCAGGCACGTGTACACTCATTCACGCCTTCTTTGTGTGTATGTCAGCTTGTGTGTCTGTCAGCTTGTGTGTCTCTCAGCTTGTGGGTATGTCAGCTTGTGAGTCTGTCAGCTTGTGTGTCTCTGTCAGCTTGTGAGTCTGTCAGCTTGTGTGTCTGTCAGCTTGTGTGTTTGTCAGCTTGTGAGTCTGTCAGCTTGTGTGTCTCTGACAGCTTGTGTGTCTCTGTCAGTTTGTGTCTCTGTCAGCTTGTGTGTTTCTGTCAGCTTGTGTGTTTGTCAGCTTGTGAGTCTGTCAGCTTGTGTGTGTCAGCTTGTGTGTGTGTCAGCTTGTGTGTCTGTCAGCTTGTGTGTTTGTCAGCTTGTGAGTCTGTCAGCTTGTGTGTCTCTGACAGCTTGTGTGTCTCTGTCAGTTTGTGTCTCTGTCAGCTTGTGTGTTTCTGTCAGCTTGTGTGTTTGTCAGCTTGTGAGTCTGTCAGCTTGTGTGTGTGTCAGCTTGTGTATGTGTCAGCTTGTGTGTCTCTGTCAGCTTGTGTGTCTCTGTCAGCTGGTGCGTCTCTGTCAGTTTGTGTGTTGTCTTCAATTAACGTCTGTTCACTCTAAGTGATATTAGACGATAGCTTGTGTGTCTGTAGGCTCGTGTGTTTGTCAGCTGTATGTCTGTCAGCGTGTGTGTCTCTGTCAGCTTCTGTGTCTCTGTCAGCTTCTGTGTCTTTGTCAGCGTGTCTGTCTGTCTTACTCTCAGCCGTTGCCTGACTGACTGTCTGTCTTTTCTGCCTGTATTTTTTGTCCGTCCGTCTGTCTGTCTGTCACTATGCCTCTGTGGCTGCCTCTGTCTCTGTCTGTCTGTGAGTTTGTCTAAATAGACAGGCAGTCAGCCAGCCAGACAGCCAGACAGACTAGCAGGTGTTTAGACTCACAAACAGCCAGCCAGCTATACATCCAAGCACACAGACAGGCAGGCAGCCAGCCATACAGCCAGACACACTAGCAGGTTTTTAGACACACAAACAGCCAGACAGACAGACTAGCAGGTGTATAGACATAGAAACAGACAGCCAGACAGATAGACTGCAAA
>CM054139.1:49566197-49591197 GCA_028751875.1 Rapana venosa | reverse complement strand
CACATCAAAGGAACTTGTATTCGTTTCTGAGGATTCTATCTGAATCTTGAACTAAGATAAAAACTGTTGATAGCCTCGTGAAACGAAGGGCCATTATTTTATTTTGACACAAAACTTGTTGCTTGTTAGAACATCATTGACGAACGTGTATAGTGCAACTCTTGAAAATTATTTTTAATCATATGGTTGGTTTTTTTTAGTTCTAAAACGTTATACTTGTCATAAGATGGGTACGTTCGGACAAAGCGGAACTCTTAAAGTAGGACCTTTATGGGTTTGTGTAGACGTTGCATTGGACTGCATCGAACTGCAATCTTTTATACTACATTGCCTCGTATTGATTTTTGACTGCGCTAAATTAGATCTATTGCATTGCATTTCGTTGCATTGGATAAGACTGGGTTACATTAGAGCGCATTGCATTGTCTTGCATTTCTTTACTTTGCATTGTACTGGGCCTGATTAGATTGCATTACATTTCATTTTAATGGATTGGATTACATTAGTTTAGACTGGGTTAGACTGTATTGCAACACATTGCATTGAACTGGGCTAGATTATGTTTCATTATATTGCCTTGTATTGGATTAGATTAGAAGGGATTACACTGGGTTACGGGATAGCTCAGTGGTCGGAGCACTCGCTTTCCCCCAGCCAAGTTAAGCAGCGTCGAGCCTGGTTACCACCTGGACGGGTGACCGTTTGCGCGCCTTGGCTTCAGTACAGTCCCCCTGTTCACCCAGCTGCAAATGGGTACCTGCCTCTTCAGGGTCAGGGAAGGTAAAACAGCGAGGGAGAGGAGATGGGCACTGTCCTCAATATGCTGGCCCCTAGAAAAGCGAGGTCTATGACGCCTCGCTCCTCGACACTTTTTCCTTTTACACTGGGTTAGATTGCCATGCAATAAATTATATTCTATTGAATTGGACTAGACTGGGTAAGATTAGATCGCATTACATTGCTTCGCGTTGGATTAGGTTATATCAGATCGAATTGAACTGCATTGCGCAAAACACACCCTTCGTCAATTAACTGACAGCGCTTTAGGCCAAGACGATCATGTAGAAGACAGCAAAAGCCACGACTGCCCGTGGACTTCTAGAGAAAGAGAAGGAAAGAAAAGGGATTACAGCAACAACAAGCAATTCTCTTGCATTGATTAGTGTGCAAATGCAGGCATAGTATTTCAATTCACTCCACCAGGGAGTTTCCTTTTTTTTGTAAAAGAATTGTTGTTGAGCTAGTTGAATGTTTTCCATTCCGGAAGGCAAAAATGAGATAATGGAATCTGCTGTTTGGATTTGATTTCACGATTTGATAAAGACCTTTTTGTTTGAATTTGCCATTGGCATGCAGAATCACGTTTGTCTAATACAACAAAACAGAGGGAGGTTAATGGTTTCTTGCTGATCATATTTTTTTCTACAAAATAGTTCTCTCAAGTTTTGCATGAGACTGACATAGACATGCAGACAGTGAGACATACAAGCAAACTGACAGACGGACATGGACAGACATAGTGAGACAGACAGAAAAAAGGGCAGACTGGTAGACATACACACACAGACAAACACACACACAAACACACACACACACAGCACACACACACGGGCAAACACACGCATACATATACACGCCCGCGCAAGCGCGCATGCAAGCACGCACACACACACATACATACACACAGCGCATCTGAACAACACACCACACACACACACACAACACACACACACACACACCACACACACACACACACACAACACGTTCTTCGTATGAGATTTTATACCGAGGTCCCTTGTGCAAACACACGTAGAACATCTTGCGCACACGTTAAAACATGTTCCACTCTTCGGACGAGTAGGCCATTGTGTGCCGATGGAAACAGATGACAAAATTTACAAAACCACATAGAAACGAGGGCCGGATGTGAAACAGCATATGAGTGTTTTTTCCATTATCCTCGAAATAAATATAATATCTCACACACCAACACACTACACACACACACACACACACACACACACTCACACACACACAAACACTTACACACACACACACGTTAAATTGAAGAACAAGACACGTTCATTTTGTTACGTCTAATGCATATAATTTGTTGATTCATATTGCACCTTTCTCGTTAATCTTTGTAGCATACAATTTAATGACACTAATTGCATCTATTTTTGGTAATCTTTAGTGCATATAATTATTTTGTTACTTCTTATTTATATTTTTCGTTGCTTTTTTTTTATTGCATACAGCTTGGTAATCCTTACTGAATGTATTTTGCTCATCTCTATTGCACATTTTTGTAAATCAGTATTGCATATATTTTGCGAATCCTTATTGCATATATTTTGCTAATCTTTAATGCGTACATTTTGTTAATCAGTATAGCATATGCTATGTTGTTAATCTGTATTGCATATTTTGAATGCCTTATTGCATTAAACTTTATTTTGCTAATCCCGCATGCAAATAGTTTATTAACCCTTATATCGCATATTCTGTGTTACATATTCTTCATTGCATACTATCTTTGTTAATCAATCCTAATTGCATGCATTATACTAATCGTTACTGACTGTACATTTGTTGTTAGTGAATCCTGACTACATCATTTTTGTCACTTAATCCTAACCACAGAACCTTTTGGATTTTTCTGGTTTCAGCCTGTCTTCTGCGAGCTTCTCTACGCCTTGTTGGAATACACGAAGACAGTGAAGTTCATGTGGATGTTTGTGGAAGGGCTGTATCTACACAACATGATCGCGGTGGCTTTCTTCAACGGCAAACCCAACTATCTCCTCTTTTATTCTTTAGGATGGGGTCAGTCACTGTGCTTGTCTGTGCTGTCCTTAATCTCTCGTCTGTGGTCTGTCTTGTCTGTTCTGTCTGTATATTTGGGGTTGGGGGGGGAGAAAGGGGTGAGGGGTTCTGAGTCTCTGTGTGTCTCTGTCCAATTTCAAATTGCAATGTCCTCAAATTTCAAATTTCTCAAATTTGTCCCGTGTCTCTGTCTGTCTGTCTCTCGTCTGTGTGTGTGCGTGTGCGTGCGCGTGCGTATGTGTGCGTGCGTGCGAGCGTGCATGCATGTGTGTGTGTATATATGTGTATGTGCGTGCGTGCCTGCGTGCGTATGTGCGTGTATGTGTTCGTGCGTGCATGCGTGTATGCAAGTGTATAATGTATGTGTGTGTCTGCATTTCTGTGTCAGTGTATAATCACAAGCACTTACATCCGAACGACAGCACGCAAACAACATTGACACATCCCTCCCAACCCAGATTTTAGTGTTTACAACTTGAGACATCTCTAGCAATAGACAGTAATCCAGGTCACGCCATGTACCCGTCAAGTTAGGTCACTTAACAGGCAGCAGGCCTGAAAGATTGTCCCGTGACATGTAGCAATCACAGTCACGCATATGTTTATAGCAATGCGTTGGATCACCTAGCTGTTGCAGACGAAAGAAAGTTAGCTAGACATCGCTGGCAAATTTAAGTTCGGGAACAAGAAAAGTATTGTGTACTGTCTTGCGGGGGGACGGGATAGCTCAGTGGTCAGAACGCTCGCTTTCCCCTAGCCAATGCTAAGCTGTGTCGAGCGAGGTTACCACTTGGATGGGTGACCGTTTGTGCGCTTTGGCTTCAGTACAGTTCCCCCAGCTGTAAACGGGTACCTGCCCTCTTTAGTGTCAGGGAAGGCAAAGCAGCGAGGGAGAGGAGATGGGCGCCGCCCTCAATTTGCTGGCCCCAAGAGAAGCTGAGGTCTCAGATGCCTCGCTCCCCTACGACCACATAGGTTATGGGACTCCTTTACCGTTTACTGTCTTGTTAATCAGTTAGTATGACACACTGTGACCAACAGCCATTCTTTTTCTTTGTCGTCGTCGAACGCTCGAACTAATGTTGTCTGTCGTCTGAGCGAAAATGCGGTGTGCTGCCGTCAGGGGGCCTGACAAGTCAGGCCCAGCGCATCCGTCTTTGACTTACGAGAGAATTGTTATGTTTACAGTAAGGTAAAGGTAAAGGTAAAGGAGTCCCATAACCTATAAGGTCGTAGGGGAGCGAGGCGTCAGAGACCTCACTTCTCTAGGGCCAGCATATTGAGGGCGGCGCCCATCTCCTCTCCCTCGCTGCTTTACCTTCCCTGACCCTAAAGAGGGCAGGTACCCATTTACAGCTGGGTGAACTGGAGAACTGTACTGAAGCCAAGGCGCGCAAACGGTCACCCATCCAACTGGTAACCACGCTCGACGCTGCTTAACATTGGCTGGGGGAAAGCGAGTGCTCCGACCACTGAGCTATCCCGTCTTTCTGGAAAACAAAGCAAGAGAAATGGACCAAGAGGTCATGAAATACACAAGAAGGAGGTGACAAGAAGAAAAGGAACAAGTCAGAAATAAAAAGAGCAAGAGAAAAGATGGAATTTATATCTAGCACATAATTTTCGGAATGTGGCGATGCTGTTTATACCGACAGGCCCCCGGCATCCCCACGGGGTAGTTGCGAGACTGAAGGTACACCCTGGATGAGAAGTTCGCGGTATGACTCTGTTTTCAAGTAACTTGCCACAGAAGTTGCCTTTGGGATATTTTAAACAAAAAATAGTTTAATTCTAATTTAAATTACCCTCCGAGCACCCCCCTCCCCCCAAAAAAAAAATCATGTAAGTGTGTGTGTGATTTTATTGTATTATTGTTTGGTTTAGTTTGAAAAAAGATTTAAGAGCTTAGTAAGAAAGAAGGGAACAGTCATTAATAAATGAAAAAAAGAACCAAAACAAATAAATGTGTGTGTGCGCGTGTGGTTTTATTGTATTATTTTTTGGGTTTGGTTTGAATAAGATTTAAGAGCTTAGTAAGAAAGAAGGGAACACTAAATAGTAGACGAAAAAAAACCACAAAAACTTTATGATGTGTGTGTGTGTGTGTGTGTGTGTGTGTGTGTGTGTGTTTGCGTGTGTGTGAAATGTGCAGGTATTCCTGTGTTAGTACTCACGGCGTGGGTGGTGCCCATGACACAATACTTCAAAGTGAAGTGAGTATGATCCGCATCTGGTACATCTGCCGTTCAATTCATCATTGCCTATAATTATCATCTATGATATGTTTCATTATAATGTACTGTTGTTTCTTAATTCTGTCATCTGTATGTTTGTCTTGCTGTCTGGCTCTTTGTCTCTCTTTTTGTTTGTCTCTGTCTCATTCTCGGTGTTTTCATGTCTCTTTCAGTGAGTGTGTGTGTGTGTGTGTGTGTGTGTGTGTGTGTGTGTGTGTGTGTGTGTGTGTGTGTGTGAGTGTGTGCGCGCGCGCGCGCGCGCGCGTGCGTGCGTGTATTGTGTGTGTGTGTTTATTTATTTATTTATTCTATCTTTTATTTCGAGGATAATGGAATAAGCACTCATATGCTTTTCTCCATCCAGTCCCCGTGTGTATGCAGTTTTGTAAATTTTGCCATCCGTTCCTACCGGCACACAATGGCCTACTCTTCCGAAAAGTGGAACGGGTTTTAACGTGTGCGCAAGATGTTTTGCGTGAGTTCGCGCGCGCGCGCGTGTATATGTATGTGTGTGTGTGTGTGTGTGTGTGTGTGTGTGTGTGTGTGTGTGTGTGTGTGTGTGTGTGTGTGTGTGTGTGTGTGTGTGAGTTTGTGTGCCTGTATGTGGGTGGGTGGGTGTGGAGGGTGGGTTGGTGTGGGTGTGTTTGTCTCTGTGGTCACACCCTCACCGTCACCGATCCCTCAGATTCCGAATCCTTTGGGGCGCCTTGGAAGCTTTGTCAACCCCCTTTCTCCAGTCCTCGCGTCTCTCGGCCGCTCTCAGGGTGTCTCTGTGGTACGGTCCCTAAATCGGATAACATCGCTGGAACTCGAATACAACCCAACTGAACGACCAGCTCAGTATCTCTTTCCTCCTGACCCACCCAGCCTTGAGAGTCGGCAGTCTCGCCTTTCAGCTGCTTGTGTATGGCTGTCTCAATCTGTCAGAAGATGCAAAAAAAGAAAAGAAATTTGCAATTTTTGTGAAAATGTTTTGCTTTTCAGATGCTGGTTCGCTTATTACTACACACCCCTCATATGGATTCTAGAAGGTCCACGAACAGCTGTTATGGCGGTAAGTGAAATGGTGGTGTATGTGTGCGTGCGTGTGGGGGTGGGGGGGGGGGGGGGGGGGGGGTGTATATATGTGTGTGTGGGTGTATGTATGTGTGTGTGGGGGGGTGGGGGTGGGGTGGTGTTTGGGGTGTATGAGTCGTCGTCGTTGTTGTGTGTGTGTGTGTGAGTGTATGTGTATGTGCGTGTATGTTTGCGTGAGTTTATGTGTGTGAGTGTATGTGTGTGTATGTGTGTAGTGTCTGTGTGGGGGGGCGGGAGGGGGGAGTAGGTGTTGGTGTGTGGGTGGGTTGGTGGGTATGGGTGTACGTGTGAAAATAGCATTAACAAATTTGGGAATGGAATGTCTTAAATAATTAAGTAACAGATTGTGGGTAAAGAAGTGCAGATATGCAGAACAAGCTTACACACACACACGCATGCATACATACATATATACATACATACATACATGCATACATACATACATACATACATACATACATACATACATGGACTCATACACACACACACACATACATACATACATACATACATACATGCATACATACATACATACATACATACATACATACATACATACATACATACATACATACATGGACTCACATACATACATACATACATACATACATACATACATACATACATACATACATACATACATACATGCATACATACATACTTACACCTACATACATACATATATACATACATATATACATACACACATGCATACATACATACATACATACATACATACATACATACATACATACATACATACATACATACACACAAACATACTTAAAGAGTTAAGTAACCGATTGTGTGCAATAGCTTTCTTGTATACGCAGTTGAATACGTATCACACACAAACACACGGACACACACACACACACACACGGACAAACACACACACACACACACGCACATACACACACACACACACACACACACACACACACACACACACACACACACACACACGCACACACACACACACACACACACACACACACACACAGAGTGTCGCTGTTTGAAGAGCAAATGTAACATCTCTCTCTATCTCTCTGTGTCTCTACAGGTAAACCTAGGATTTCTACTGAACATTATCCGAGTACTAGTGATGAAGCTTCGAGAATCTCACACCAATGAGGCCAAGCGAGTGAAGTGAGTCTTCGTGTTGGTGTTGTTGCTGTTGTTATTGTTGTTGTTGTTCTTCTTCTTCTTCTTCTTTTTTGCATTCTTCTTTGCATTTTTCTTCGTAATCGTCTATCTTCTGTGAACTTTCTTTGCATTTTCTTTGCACTTCTCTTTGCATTCTTCTTTGCATTTTCTTTGACTCTTCTTTGCATTCTTCTTTAAAGTTTTCTTTGCATTTTTCTTTGCACTTCTCTTTGCATTCTTCTTTGCATTTTCTTTGACTCTTCTTTGCATTCTTCTTTAAGTCTTTCTTTGCTTTTCTTTCATTCTCTTTCTATTCTTCTTTGCACTCTTTTTCCTTCTTCTTTGCACTCTTCTTTGCTTTCTTCTTCTTCTTCTTCTTCTTCTTCTTTTTTTTTTTTTCTTCTTCTTCTTCTTCTCTTTTGCATTCTTCTTCTTTTTCTTCTTTGCATTTCTTCTTCTTCTTGCTTTTTCTTTGCATTTTTCTTCTTCTTGTCTTTGCATTTTTCTTTGCATTTTTTCTTTGCATGTTCTTCTTTGCATTATTGTTTGCTTCTTTTCATTGTTCTCATTGTTTATTAATACTTCCCCTCGTAACCATCTGGGGGTCTCTCACAATGTACACTGTCCCATTCATGCTTATATCCGAAGCGTTCAGTTTAAAAAGGACTGGACACATAATAATGTGTAAAATATAATACACATCGGCCAATACATTTACTAGAGATATCACACCACACACACACACACACACACACACACACACACACACCACACACACACACACACACACAACACACACACAAACAGATCACACAATCACGACAACACAAACACAACACAACACACACACACACACACACACACACACACACACACACACACACACACACACACACACACACAAACTAGCTATTGCTACCAACGCTTGTTTCAGTGAAGAATTCTTCATACTACAACAATAAAAACATTACACCCATAAACCGTGCTTTAATAAATATCACCCCCCCCCCACACACACACACACACACCCACACACACACACACACACACACACACACACACTCACACTCACACACAAATAGCTATCGCTACCAACGTTTATTCCAGTGAACGATTCTTCATAATACTTCAAGAAGCAAAAAACAAAACATCACACCCATAATCCACGCTTTAATACGATATCTCTGACCAACGAATCTATTCATAGCACTTATATCTCATATTACAAAACAAAATTGTGGGGGGAAGGCGGGGGTGGGAGGGGAGGGGGAGTAGGGAACGACAAATAGTATTGGTAGATAGATTTATTTTAGGTATTTAATAAAAAGTATAATAACCCGTTGTTAATCCCTACAAATGGAGCAAATTTTAGCTGAAAATCGTCACCGCAGTTGTGGCATTAAAGAGATTTCCGTTACCAAAATGTATTCCAAACATCTACTGACGTCAAATGTCCATTTTCGGTTTGTTTGTTGTTGTTGGTGTGGTTTTGTTTTTTGGTTGAGTTTTTTTTTAAGCTGAGCAGTTTTAGAAGAAAAAAAGACAAAATTAAATGAACACGAAAACTGTGTCGGCTATGATTATGTATGACATCATTGTGTTGGTTTGTTACTCTGTGTTTCATTGACTGTCTTTTGTAGTTTCCACAATGTCTTTGTGTGTGTGTGTGTGTGTGTGTGTGTGTGTGTGTGTGTGTTGTGTGTGTGTGTGTGTGTGTGTGTGTGTGTTGTTGTTTGTTGTTTTATTTCATAGTCACGTCTGAAGAATATTTGTCTAAAAATAAAACCTACGTGGTAGAAATGATAGTAGATTGTTTTGGAGTTTTTAATGATTGAAACATCATTTATATTTAAAAAAATTAAAATGCCCAGACAGATATAATGCTGTCTTAACATTCTTGAGCGTATGCATGAGCACGCGCGTGCGCGCGCACGTGCACATACGCACACACACACACACACTCCACACACACACACACACACACACACACACACACACACATACACACACACACACACACTGCAAAATGTGACAAACGTTTTTTTAACACAAATTTTGAATCCGATCAACAAGGTACGTGTAATTAGAATACCAAATTAAGATTCCCAAAGTGTAACACAACACGCTTTTCATCAGTATGGGGCTGACATAATTTATTTTCAGAATAATACAAAATGTTGAATGAAAAATGTAGCGACGTTAGTTCATGCGAAAAGAGGCTTTACAATTCTATGATTAAATAGCAGACCATATAAATATGATAATTCATCAATATCGGTTAATTTGTCAATATTAGTTCATCAGCATTAGTTTATAAAAAGGTGATCGCTGACTTTAATTAGTTTGACGGTTAGTCTCTTATGAAAGATTTTCATTTCTTTAGATCTTTGGGGGGTTTCAGCATAACTATAACTATGAATAACCGAATTAAAAATAAAAACAAACAACAACGATAGGACAATGAAATAAACAAGTTGAACATAGACGCTTTGAACCAATAAAAAAACAACAACAACAAACAAACAGACCTCCAAAGTTTTGAAGATAGAATTTTTGTTATAAGAACAACAAAACAAATAAAAAACCCAAAACCAAAACAAGCAGAAAAAACAACTATCAAGCGCTAAGCAAGACAGACTAGAAAATAATATATCTAATTTTTGAAGATAGAGAGCCTGTCGCTTCACGGTTGGCAGTATCTAAACTGCGGGAAAAAGAGAGGTGTGTGTGTGTGTGCGCGCGCACGCCGCGTGTGTGTGTGTGTGTGTGTGTGCGTGTGCGTGTGCGCGTGTGTATGTGTGCGCGCGTGTATGTGTAAAGGGAAAATGTAGTAAATGAGAAGCGTGCAAGTTTCCTTTTTTTTTTTTTACAAAAAAGACAAAAAACCAAAAACCCAAATATACAAAAAGGAAGAAAACAAAAGATACACTGGGTTTGTTTGTTTTTTTCAAAAATGACGCCAAAGAAAAAGGTAGAAGTTGGAATAAGATGAATGAAAATGAACGAGTATAGTTTCATTCTCCGCAAAAGAATATAAAAAAAGTTTAGGAACTAAAAAAAACACACACACAAAAACCACATAGAACGGGCAGGTAATCAAGTTTGTTTGTCTGTTTTGTTTTGTTTCCAGCAAGAAAATAAAACAAGGTATAGATTAGACGTCTCTAGCTGTCCTTTTACTAAAAAGAAAAAAAAGCAACACAAAAATGTTACTGAAGGCAAAAAATGCACAAATCACAAAACAAGCAGAACAAGAACAATTTTTTTATATCTTTCATAACAATGATATACTAGAAAACTGTAGATGTTATTTGAAAGGAGAGAAGGAGAAAACACACGCACTGCATTCTCTAAAATAAGCACTGCATTGAATTGTTCCATGCTCTCTCTCTCTCTCTCTCTCTCTCTCCTCTCTCTCTCTCTCTCTCTCTCTCTCTCTCTCTCTCTCTCTCTCTTAGAAATACTAAACATAGTGGAGCTCATCCCTCTCCAGACTCAGAATTGCATGCTAGGTATGGTTGTTTTACATGACCCACCAAACGCTGTCATAAATTAACAGATCCCTTACGTGTATATTTTATCTTTAAAAATTGGATGTACACTCAAAACTAAGGAAATGGCAAGTCTGCATTTTTATGTTAACTTGGAGATCGTAACAGTAAAACTCCATCCTTAATTGATCAGACGCTGTCGTTAAGATTCGAACCCACGACTTCGTAAACAGAACGGATGGAGGTCTAACGCTCTATCCACTCGGCTTTGTAACGTCTGTAGGTCGGTATGTCTGACTCAGGAAATATAAGGCAAGAGAACAGTAAAACAAGAAAGCAAAAAAAGCTGGAATAAAGCCCGTGCAACCCCCAAATTAACCCTTCAGAATTACCAAGAGCGCAGTTTGGAAATTGAGACGTCAAGGGCAGTAAGCCTGGAAATGGGAGATAACAAATAAACGACAACAACGGTAAAACGCAAACCCATAAAACAAAAACAACAACAAATGGGGAAAAAAACACAACCCCAAAACAAAACAAAAAAAGGAAACAACTGCTAGGACTTGCTGAAAAAAAATTCTTAAAGGGCTTTTTTCATTCTTTTATATCACTTTGCTATATCAGTACTTTTCTGCTATTATATATCATACGAGGGTTTGGGGGTGGGGTGGGGAAAGGGGGTTAGAAGCTGTCATCGTGCATTTATTTTTTTCCACTTCTTTTCACCCCAAACGAGACAAAGTATGAATATTTAAAGAGTCGGCAGATGTGAGTCTCCAGTGGCAATTGTTTTACATTTGGTTGTGTGTTTTTTTCTTTCTTTGTTGTCAAAAGATAACAATATACATTCCTCATTGATTTCTCCTAGCATGCATCAGCATTTTATCAAAGTGAATGCTTGAGTTTATCTATTACGCACACAATAATATATATAATATATAATAATATATATATATATATATATATATATATATATATATATATATATATATATATATATATTACATCATGGGCCTATCATGGATGTAAGTCAACATACTATTCACACAGCTACAACGACCATAATTATGTTCTACTCTTCTTTAAAAAACAACAACAACAAAATCGGAATGAGATTAAACGCGTGAGCTAGACTGTCTATATATTATGTGTGCGCACACACTAGCCTTTGATTTGTTATTATAAAACAACAACAACAGCAACAACAACAAATGGGCCTTGTTGCCGCATTAAATCCTCGCACACAGGACACAGGCAATAAAACGGGAGAGCTGGCCTTATGAGACTGCGACAATCTGCATCTTGCCGTTTGTGTGTATCGGGCCTAAGCTTTCTAGCTAAAAACACTTTTGATCGTAATCCATGTTCACAAGAAACGGTCGTGTGGGGAGTGGGGTGGGGGGGCTGATTTTCTGTCCATTTTGGAAAGAAAAATTATCCCGGTATGTGGTGATAATGTTGGGTATGGAAGACACGCACACCTGTGTTTGTTATTTCTTTGTGAGCCTGTTAAGGTGACAGAGGCTACTGTGTTATATATGTCTTTGTTATGTTGTTCTTTCATTAGATTTTTAGTTTGCTCTGTACACTGATATTTTGTATTTGTATTGTATTGTTTTCTCTCTGTGTTTGTGTGTGGTGTGTGTGTGTGTGTTGTGTGGTGTGGTTGTGTTTTGAGTGTGGTAGAGAGAGAGAGAGAGAGAGAGAGAGAGAGAGAGAGAAAGAACAGACAGACAGACAGGGAGAGAGAGACAGAGAGACACAGAGAGAGAGAGAGAGACAGACAGACAGACAGACAGACAGTGTGTGTGTTTGTGTGTATGTGTGTGTGTGCACGTGCGTCCGTGTGAATAATATATGTGTGGGTGGGTGGGAGAGAGAGGGTGCGCGCGCGTCTATGTCTGTGTGATGTTACCCATAAAACAGAGCCAGCCTCAGGCCGACACGGGTATTAAACAAATTCGCCAGAATGTTACTGCCCTGCACCGATGATGCTAGAATATTAAAGACTCTCTCATCATGAAGAAGATGAACAAGGAGATTGATGCCTGCTGCCGTGAAGTTTGTGAGCTTCATATATATATATATATATATATATATATATATATATATATATATATATATATATATATATATATATATATATATATATATATATTACGAGCATGTGGATATTCCCTCGTGTGAGAGTGCGGCATGTGAGCGTGGGCGCGTGTGTACGTGCACGCAGGCGTGTGTTCGTATGCGAGTACGTGTAAGAATGGAGGGAGAAAATAATTATGACAGTGGTAACTGTTCTTTTAAGGCTTCATTTAACAGACTCATTCATTCATTCAGTCAGTCAGTCAGTCAGTCAGTGACTCAGTCATGCACGCACACACTAGCTGTCTTACTGACTCACTCACTTATTCAATCTTACATTCATCCACTGACTCACGCACGCACGCACACACAAACATGTACTCGCTGACCGATTGTCTCACTGACTAACTCACTCTCACATTTATTCATTCACTGACTCACGCGCGCACACGCTGACTGACTGTCTCACTGACTCACTCTCACATTCATTATTTCTCCTGTCCTTTCTTTTATTTCATTCATTATTTCTCCTTTCCTTTCTTTATTTCATTCATTATTTCTCCTTTCCTTCTTTTTTCTTCTCTTTCTTTCTTTCATTCATTCGTTCATTCTTTCTTTCTTTCCTTCACTCTCTCACCCACCCATCCATACATGAATTCATTCCATATCTGTCCCATTTCATTTATTTTTTTCTTGTCCGAAACAGGAAAGCGGTGAAAGCAGCCATCATCCTCCTGCCCTTACTAGGCCTGACCAACTTCGTCATCATGTTGGAGCCAGCCGGAGACCACATCATTCTCTTCTCCGTGTGGATCTTCATCGGCCATTTCCTCACCGACTTTGAGGGCTTCTTCATCTCCCTCATCTACTGTTTCCTCAACGGAGAGGTAGTAGTGTGGTGCAGTGTGGTGTAGGGGCAGGGTAGTGTGGTGGAGTGTAGGGTAGTGTAGTGTAGGGGCAGTGCAGTGTGGTGGAGTGTAGTGTAGTGTAGTGCAGGTGGGTGGTGTGTGGTGAGGGTAGTGCAGTGTGGGGAGTGTAGGGTAGTGCAGTGTGTGTAGGTGCAGGTAGTGGTGTGTGGTGTAGGGTAGTGCAGTGGGTAGTGTAGGTAGTGCAGGTAGTGCGTGAGTGTGAAGTGGTGGAGTGTAGGGTAGTGAGTGTGGGTGGAGTGAGGGTAGTGCAGTGGAGTGAGTGTAGTGTAGTGTAGTGAGAGTAGTGAGGTAGGGCAGTGTAGTGGGAGTGTAGTGTAGTGTAGTGCAGGTGGAGTGTAGTGAGTGTAGTGATGAGTGTAGGTGCAGTAGTAGTGTAGGGAGGAGTGTAGTGTATGTAGTGAGTGTATAGTTGTAGGCAGTGTAGTGTAGAGTGTAGTGATGAGTAGGTAGTGTAGTGTAGTGCAGTGAGTGTAGTGTAGTGTAGTGTAGTGTAGTGTAGTGTAGTGTAGTGAGTGTAGTGCAGTGTAGTGTAGTGTAGGAGTGTATGGGTAGTGTATGTAGTGCAGTGTAGGTGTAGTGGGAGGTGTGTGTAGTGCAGTGAGTGTGAGTGCAGTGTAGTGTAGTGATTGAGTGTTTGAGTGGAGGTAGTTAGTGCAGTGTAGTGTAGTGTAGTGCAGTGCAGTGTAGTGTAGTGCATGTAGTGTAGTGTAGTGCAGTGTAGTGTAGTGTAGTCTAATGTAGTATAGTGCATTGCAGTGTAGTGTAGTGTAAAGTCGCAGGGCAGTGTAGTGTAGGTAGTGAGTGTAGTGTAGTGCAGTGTAGTGCAGTGTAGTGTAGGTAGTGCAGTGTATGCAGTGTAGTGTAGTGTAGTGCAGTGCAGTGTAGTGCAGTGCAGTGCAGTGTAGTATGCAGTGTAGTGTAGTGTAGTGCAGTGTAGTGTAGTGTAGTCTAATGTAGTATAGTGCATTGCAGTGTAGTGTAGTGTAAGTCGAGCAGGCGTGAGTGTAGCGTAGTGGAGTGGAGTGTAGTGTAGTGTAGTGGAGTGGAGTGTAGTGCAGTGTAGAGTAGTGCAGAGTAGTGTAGTGTAAAGTAGTTCAGGCACTGTAGTGTAGTGCAGGGCAGTGCAGGTAGTGCAGTGGAGTGAGTGTAGTGAGTGCAGTGATGTAGTGCAGTGTAGTGCAGTGTAATGTAGTGCAGTGCAGAGTAGTAGTGTAGTTAAAGTAGTGCAGGCAGTGCAGAGAGTGTAGTGTAGGGCATGTAGTGGAGTGGAGTGGAGTGCAGTGTAATGTAGTGCAGTGTAGTGTAGTGCAGTGTAGTGTAGTGGAGTGTAGTGCAGTGTAGTGTAGTGTAGTGTAGGCTATACAGAATCAATTATTTATTTTGCTTGTGGGCAATTTGACTTTTAACATTGTGATGGTGATGTGGATGTTAAAGGGCTTTGTTCATTAGTATAATGGCTGCGATGGTGTTGTCGATAATGAAAGTAGTACTTAAATTATGATGGTGATGGTGATGATGATGATGATGATGATGATGATGATGATGATGATGATGATGATGATGATGATGATGATGATGACGACGACGACGACGACGACGACGACTGTGACGATGTTGGTGATGGTAATGGTGGTGACGATGGTGGCGACAAAGACAAAAACG
Source organism: Rapana venosa (assembly GCA_028751875.1). Classification (NCBI taxonomy): domain Eukaryota; kingdom Metazoa; phylum Mollusca; class Gastropoda; order Neogastropoda; family Muricidae; genus Rapana; species Rapana venosa. The sequence continues at coordinate 49,575,747 of CM054139.1, read as the reverse complement.
ACGTCGTATCGATGACGACAGAGACGACCACAACGATGACACAAATAATGACCAGGAAGACAAAGAAAGGACGAAGGCAACGACGGCGACGACGACAGTGACAAAGGAAGAGACGATCTGATGACAATGATGATGATGATGATGATGATGATGATGATGATGATGATGATGATGATGATGATGATGATGATGATGATGATAGGAGGAGGAGGAGGGGTGGAGGAGGAGTAGGAGAACTACAGCGACAACGGCGGCAATGATAACTATGATGACAACCTTGTAATGATAGCCATTTTGTGGTTTTCATATGGTAGAATGCTGCTACTGCTGCTGCTGCTGCTGATGATGATAACGATGATGACTCTGCACCTAGTTGTACTGCTATTGTTTCTGCTGCTGCTGCTGCTGCTGCTGGTTTTAACGATGCTGTGGCTACCGTTGCTGCTGCTGCTATTGGTTCTGTTGCTGTAACTGGTGGTGGTGATGGTATTGCTACCTGCTGCTGCTGTTGTTGTTCCGCTGCTAGAGCTGCTGCTGTTGCTGCAATCAATTGTGATTCTGTACATTATGAACATGACGCTTATGGTATGATATCACCACTATGCTCATCTGGGGTTTTTTCTCCCTTGCAACTGTGTGCTTGGATTTCAGACTCTGCATGCTTGTCACTTTGTGGTGTTTGTCTTTGTTTCTTCCTTCTTCTTCTTCTTCTTGTTCCTCCTCTCTCTCTCTCACTCTCTCTCTCGTCTCCTCTCTTCTCTCTCTCTCTTCTCTCTCTCTCTCTCTCTCTCTCTCTCTCTCTCTTCTCCCTTCTCACTCATCCCAGGCTTCTACCTTCGTCCCCACCCCCATATTTTGCTTTGATTTATCACAGATTCAGTGTGTGTTTAGACATTTGCATACATTCATGCTTTTTTTTTTATAAAACAAATCATGTTGATTTATCCAGTGTGCGTGCATACCTGCGTACGCATGCCCACGCGTGACAACGACGACGACGATGATGATGATCATGATCATGATGACGATGAGGAGGAGGAGGATGAGGATAGATAGATTGATTGACAGATTGATTGATAGATAGATAAAACAACAGGAATAACACAACAAGCAAAAAACAGCAACAACATATTTTACTAAACCAATCGATTCCCATTGCCTTTCAATCTTTCGTTAGTAGTAACTTTGAATTAAAAAAAAACCAAAACCACCAACAGTGCAGTAGCCACCCTCCACCCGCAGGGGCCTGTAGACAAAATCAATATGACAAAAGAAAGCCTGGCATCTCTATTGCTCGTATATCAAGCTTAAGGGTTTTATTTGGGGAAGGGGTGGGGTGGGGTGGGGTGGTGGGGTGAGGAAGGGGATAGTTGGAAACATGGACGGGAGAGAAAATATGAGTGTTGCTTCTTCGTCTTCGTTTTAATTGCTTTTTCTTCTTCTTTACATTCTTCTTCTTTGCATTCTTCTTCTTCTTTGCATTTTTCTTCTTCTTCTTTGCATTTTTCTTCCCTGCATTCTTCTTTGCATTCTTCTTTGCATTCTTCTTTTTCTGCTTTGCATTTTTCGTCCTTGCATTCTTCTTCTTATTCTTCTTTGCATTCTTCTTCTCGTTCTTCTTCTTCTTCTATTTATCGTGGTACTCATGACGCTTGAAAGTGGGTGAGGATGATTTTCTTCTAAAGTTAATTGTACATACAATTGACTGTAATTTAATTTAGCCAGCGCCTATTACCTTGTGAGAGGATGGCTGGTTGGCGATGGTTTGATAGATGGTACGGTTTGTAGTTGCGTTATGGTAGGGTGACCGTTTGTAGTGGTTTATAGCTTGTCAGTTCGACGGTTGTAATGGTATGCCTTCATTAGTGACGGTGGTAGGTAAGCTAGGGGTGAGGTTGGGTGCCGTATGTGGCCATAGAAGAAATGACACGTGAAGGAAAAGCAAGCTATTTTGATGTTGGTGTTGTTGTTGTCGCTGTTTTCTTCTTCTTCTTCCCATTCTTCTGCTTCTTCTTTTTCCCCATCTTCTTCTTCTTCTTCTTCTTCTTCTTCTTCTGCTTCTTCCCCTTCTTCCTTTTCTTCTGCTTCTTCTTCCCCATTCTTCTTCTTCTGCTTCGTTTCTTCTTCTTCTTCTTCCTATTTTTCCTTCTCCTTCTTCTCAACCTCTTCACTTCGTAAGTTCTGTTCATTATTGATTCTAACTTTTACCGTTCAATACTCTCTCTCTCTCTCTCTTCTCTCTCTCTCTCTCTCTCTCTCTCTCTCTCTCGCAAAGTTGTTGAAAACTTTGTACGGAACGCCCAAAGGGGATACCAACCAACCCACCCAGCCCCAAAAATGGATGAATTCTTCTGCAACCTGTACATGTGTGAGTGTTTGCGTTCTCTACTAATGTGTGCCTTTGCATTGATTATTAGGTACAGTCTGCAATGAGGCGGCAGTTATTTCGGCACATGCCTTCGTCCTCTTATTCCACGGATCTTTCTGCTTCCCAGTGGAGGAAGAATACGGTCAAGGTAGCCCTTGTGAGTCATTTTGGCTGTGGTGGTCTTATTTTCTCTCTCTTTGCATGCCGTAGATCTATAGATCAGGCACCGACTGACTGTCCTACGGTAAAGGTTGTACTTTGTTGGATCATTTTGGCTATGGTGGTCTTCCTTGCATGCTTTTTATTAGATAGATGGTGGGTAGGGAAGCTTTGTGTCTCATTTTGGTGGTGGTGGTGCTGGTCTTTTTTTTTGCGTGAGGTAGACAAATATTTCAACGCCAGAAAGCGTGATTTTTGTTGTAACATTGCATGCGTAGAGTTTGTAGAAAGAAAAATACCCCCCCCCCCTTTCTTCTCTTTTTCTGAGTGGCTTGTCTGTTCGCTTTCCCCCATTTTGTTTTTCTTTTGGTTTATTTCTTTTTCTTTCATTCTTTCTCTCTCTTTTTCTCACTCCTTCCCTCCCTTCTGAATTTGTTTTCCTGTTGTTGTTGTTTATTTCCTAACTTTTTAAAACTCTCTTGAGATTTCTGGCTTTTCTCTTTAATTTTTATTTTTGCTTATAACCCTCCCCCCCTCCCCCCCCCCCCCCCCCCCCCCCCCCAATCTTTCCCTTCTTGATCTTGCTTGTCGCGCGTGGCGGAGTTTCGGCCCTTGCCACGCAATGCGATGTCTGTCGCTTTTGCCTTGTCCCTATTTCCGTCTTTTTGTTACCGCGTTGTCTTTGTCTTTTCCTGTCTGTCCATTTTGATCAGGGTTTTCTTCTTTTTTTCCCTTTTTTTTAATCTCTGTGCCTGTATGTGTGTCTCCTTGTTTCTTTGTCTTTCTTTTGTGTGTGTGTGTGTGTCTGTTTCTCTGTCTGTGTATGTTTCTTTCTCTGAGTCTCCCTCTGTCTGTTTCTCTGTCTGTATCGCTCAGTGTGTGTTTATCTCCCTTTCTCTTATCTCTCATACTCTCTCTCTCCTCTCTCTCTCTCTCACTCTCTCTCTCTCTCTCTCTTCTCTCTCTCGCTGTGTCTGTCTCTCTGCATTTTGCCCTGTCACTCTCCTTCTGTCTGTCTGTTTATCTGTCTGCCTGATTGCCTTTCTGCCTGCCTGCCTTTCTCCCCTCTCTCTCTCTCTCTCTCTCTCTCTCTCTCTCTCTCTCTCTCTCTCTCTCTCTCTCTCTCTCTCTCTCTCTCTCTCCTCTCCTCTCTCTCTCTCCCCCCTCTCTCTGTTTCTTGATCTAGATTCTAAATTCATTCATGTCGAAATGTCGGACTTCCTCACTAGTATACATAAAGAGCATGCATTTTGTTGACATTTATTGCTGTCTTCTCCCGACCCATGAGTGTTCGGGTCATTTCATTGGGATAGCCATATATATATATCTATATATATATATATATATATATATAGAGAGAGAGAGAGAGAGATAGTTAATATATAGTATATATATATTTATATATATATTATATATTATATATATATATATATATATATATATATATAATATCAAAAAGGAGAACTCTACAAATATTTCACTTTACAGCTGACGTCTCCTCCTTTCTCTGTGTCTTAGCTATCTTGCTTCTGTCTGTCTGCCTGTCTGAATGTCTGTCTGTCTGTCGGTCGGTCGGTCGGTCGGTCTGTCTGTCTGCCTCTGTCCTGTTTGTCTCCGTGTTTTTTTATCGTGTTTTGTGTTGTGTGTGTGTGTGTGTGTGTGTGTGTGTGTGTGTGTGTGTGTGTGTGTGTGTGTGTGTGTGTGTGTGTGTGTGTGTGTGTGTGTGCGCGTGCGTGTGTGTGTATGTGTGTGTATGTGTGTGTGTGTTTATTTATTCATTCATTTTTTTCATTCCGTCCTTCTTTGTCCTACCCTACTACCTACCTTCTTGCCTTTTTTTTATATTTTACTTCGTCCATTCAATTATTGATTTTTAATCAATGTATTGATCGATTGATTCTTACTGCCATTCATACACCAATCTCTCTGTAAATTTCAATCATTTAGGGTTATTTTATCATTTTACATTTCGTTTTTACGTAAGCTGTGAACTTTTCATTCTGGCAGAAGAGCTTCATTTCCTGCACACAATTTTGTTGAACAAGGCTTTGCCAGTGTGCAAACAAACGAGAGAACAAGCAAGCAAGCAAGCAAGCAAACACAAACAAACACATCAATAGCAACAACAACAACAAAAACAACAAACCAACAAAAAGGACAAGCCTTGCCAACAAACCATATCTAATTCTGACATTTCTTCCTGCTTAAAAGCCATCAGCGCTTGTTGAAGTTGTTTTCTTGTGTTGTGTTGTGTTGTGTTGTGTTCTGTTGTGTTGTGTTGTGTTTGGGTTGGGGGGGGTTTCACAGCGAAATTTGAGAATACACTGCAAATGACAAACACCTTCAGGTTCAACACTTGTCTGCTTGTCTGTCTGTGTGTCTGTATGTGTTTCTGTCTGTCTGTGTCTGTCTGTCCCTCTCTCTCTCTCTCTCTCTCTCTCTCTCTCTCTCTCTCTCTCTCTCTCTCTCTCCTCTCTCTCTCTCTCTCTCTCTCTCTCTCTGTATTTTTTGCCTCTGTCTCTTTATATGTCTGTCACTTGTTGTGTCTGTATTTTACTCTCTGTGTCTCTGTTTCTTTCTTCTATTTTTTCTCTCTGTCTGTCTGTCCGTCTGTCTGTCTCTGTCTATGTCTTTCAAGGTTTCTCTGTCTGTCTGTATCTGTATGTCTCTCTCGCTGTCTCTCTCTTTCTCCTATGACCTAATGATCTTTATAAAAGGAGATAAAATCCACGGAGGAATGTAATCACATTGCTGAAATTTGCTGTTCATTTTTTTATATGTGGTTGATCAGTTTTATTGGTTTTTTGTGTATTTTTCTATTTATTTCTTTCTTCTCTACTTGGCTCTTCGATGTATTTGATCGTAGACGTTTATATATATATATTATATATATATATATATATATATATATATATATATATATATATATATATATATATATATATATATATATATATAAAGAGAGAGACAGACAGACAGACAGAGACAGAGAGAGAAAGATATGTGTGTGTGTATGTATGCATGTATGTATGTATGCATGCATGCATGCATGCATGTATGTATGTATGTATGTATGTATGTATGTATGTATGTATGTATGTATGTATGTATGTATGTATGCATGCATTCATGCATGCATGTATGTATACGTGAGCGTGTGCGTCTGTCTCTGCGTCGCTATGTGTTTGCCTTTCTATCTTTCTGTGTATCTGTCTTTGTCTTTGCCTCTTTCTTTGTCTCTCTGTCTCTGTCTCTCTCACGCACACACAAACACACACAAATGCACAAACGCGCCCGCGCGTTCCCACACACACACACACACAACACGCACACACACACAAACACACACGCACACACACATACATACACTCACACACACACACACTCACACACAAACACACACACTCACGCACTCATACACACACTCACACACACGTGCACACACGTACACACACACACACTCACACACATACACACGCACACACACACGTACACACACACACACACACACACTATTCTGTTCTTTTTCTCTTGAACTTTCCTGTCTAAATCAAGTCACGCCATTCAATTGCCTTAGCGGCTGAAATATTAGCTTGACATTTTGCCAAACTTCCCAGCAAGTTTTTTAAATCCTCAATTTGCTAAAAGCTACTCATCGATTTCAGTGTTGTGTCTTTAAACTAGAGCATACACTGGCGCATACAAAGTTTACGTTCGCATGTGTGTACATGCACGCGGAGATGCACTCATGCGTGGTCACCCTCATACAGGCCAAATATGCATGCATAAACGCTTACACGCATAAATGAACACCCATGAACACACAATGACACAAACACATGCACAGAAAGATACACAGACATGTAGACATAAACACAAAGACACAGAAAAAGACACACTCAGACACAGAAAAAGACACACTCATACTCCCCCTCCCCGCGCCACACACACTTATTCAAAGTGCGTGCGCACATACATGCATGTGTGCATGCACACGCGCAAAAACACATTACATGTTGGTAGAGCTAGAGGCATGCAGACAAACAAATAGATAGATAGATAGGCAGAGAGACACACAGAGAAATAAACAGACTGACTGACAGATGGACAGACAGACATACAGACGGACGGACGGACGGATGGATGGGTGGATAGATGGATACAAACATACACACACACACACATACATACATACATACATACATGCATACATACATACTTACATACATACATACATACATACATACATACATATATACATACATATATACATACATACATGCATGCATACATGCATGCATACATGCATGCATACATACATACATACATACAAGCATACATACATACATACATGCATACATGCATACACACATTGATGGATAGATAGTTTGACGAAGAAAAGACAACGAGCACCCCAAAGGACAACATTAATATGCTATCATTTTTCCAAGGACAGATCATCTCTTTTTGAAGCTCCGTGAGGGAAAGAACATTAATACAGCTTATTTCTGAAATATAAACAGCATATTTCAAACACTTCTTCTAAAATAAAAACAGCATATATCAAACACTTCTTCTGAAATAAAAACAACATATATCAAACACTTCTTCTGAAATAAAAACAGCATATATCAAACGCTTCTTCTGAAATAAAAACATGTATCAAACATTTCTTCTTCGCATTCTTCTTCGCATTCTTCTTCTTCATTCTTCCTCGCATTCTTCTTCACATTCTTCTTCTTCTTCTTCTTCTTCTTCTCACATTTTTTTTCTTCTTCTTCCCATTCTTCTTCTTCCCATTCTTCTTCTTCGCATTCTTTGCATTCATCTTTTTTGCATTCTTCTTTTTCGCATTCTTCTTCTTTGCATTCTTCTTTTTCGCATTCTTCTTTGCATTCTTCATTGCATTCTTCTTCGCATTATCATTCTTCATCTTTGCATTCTTCCTCATCTTTTTCTTCTTCTTCTTCCTCTTCTCCTTCTGCTTCTCCTTCGTCTTTGCATTCTCTTTCTTCTCTTTCTTCTTCTCCTTCTTCTTCTCCTCCTCCTCCTTCTTCTTCTTCCTCCATGAGATCAAACATGGAATACGTGCTCTTTTATCAATTGCAAATTAACAACCTTTAAAGACTTCTAATGCTTCTAAAAAAAAAGGTAAAGTCTTTTCTCAGAAAAATACAACTACTATCATAAGTTATGGTATCAGTTTTAAAAAAACGTAGTGGAAACCTCATCAAATATTGTCATCAATGCAGCTGTCATATCTATGCCCGAGGGAAGACGGAAAATCTGATATATTCACTTCAATATGAAACAAAATATGATGTCATCATAAAAATGATAATGTCACCTTTTGGAGAAAAAAAAACCGTGCATAGATGCATCGGATTTTGTTTAGAATGAAAGATTGTAAAATTTATGATAGAGGCAACAAAAATGACCTTCAATACTTCCATCTTTTTTATAATGCAAATGTGACATTTTGTACCGGAAGTAAAACACTTGCTTACGCTAGCAAAAAATCTCTATCGAACCGTGCAACTGTTCCATCTCATGGATTGCATATCCCGTTCCCCCATCTCTCTGAATCTCTCTCTGCCACTCTCTGTTTCTCCTTTTCTCTGTCTCTGTCTGTCTCTCTCTCCATTTCTCTCTCTCTTTCTTTCTCTCTTTCTCTGAATCTCTCTCTCTCTGTCACTCTCTGTCTCTCCTTTTCTCTGTTTCTGTCTATCTGTCTCTCCCTTTATCTCTTTCTCTCTGTCTGTCTCTGTATCTCTCTGTCACTCTCTGTCTCTCCTTTTCCTGTTTTTGTCCTTCTATCCATTTCTCTCTCTCTCTTTCTTTTTGTCTTTCTAATCTCTGTTGCATATCCCGTTCCCTCTCTCTCTAATCTCTCTCTCTGCACTCTCTGTTTCTCCTTTTCTCTGTTCTGTCTGTCTTCTCTCTCATTTCTCTATCTCTTTCTCTCTGTCCTCCTCTGTATCTCTCTGTCTCTCCTTTTCTCTGTTTCTGTCTGTCTGTCTGTCATCCTTTTCTCTTCCTCTGTCTTCTCTGTCTCTCTCCTCTCTTCTCTGTCTTTCTCTGATCTCTTCTCTCTGTCACTTTCTGTCTCTCCTTTTCTCTTTTGTCTGTCCTGTCTCTCTCTCTCTCTCTCTCTCTCTCTGTCTTTCTCTGAATCTCTCTCTCTCTCTGTCACTCTCTGTCTCTCCTTTTCTCTGTTTCTGTCTGTCTGTCTCTCCATTTCTCTATCTCTTTCTCTCTGTCTGTCACTGTATCTCTCTGTCTCTCCTTTTCTCTGTTTCTGTCTGTCTGTCTCTATCCATTTCTCTCTCCTCTCTTCTCTCTCTTCTGTCTTTCTCTGAATCTCTCTCTGCATTCTGCTCTCTTTTCTCTGTCGTCTGTCTCTCTCCATCTCTCTCTCTCTCTGTCTTTCTCTGATCTCTCTTCTCTCTGTACTCTCTGTCTCTCCTTTTCTCTGTTTCTGTCTGTCTGTCTCTCCATTTCTCTATCTCTTTCTCTCTGTCTGTCACTGTATCTCTCTGTCCTCTTCTCTTTTTGTCTTCTGTCTATCCATTCTCTCTCCTTTCTTTCTGTCTTTCTCTAATCCTTCTCTCTCTCTCTCTCTCTCTTCTCTCTCTCTCCTCTCTGTCTGTCTTCTTCTCGATTCTTCTTCTCTTCTTCTCTATCTCTTCTCTTGTCTGTCTCTGTATCTCTCTTCTCTCCTTCTGTCTGTCTGTCTTCGTCTCATCCATTCTCTCTCTCTCTCTCTCTCTCTCTCCTCTCTTCTCTCTGTCTTTCTCTGAATCTCTCTCTCTCTTCACTTCGTCTCTCCTCTTTCTCTTTGTCTACTCTCTTCCTCTCCTTCTCTCTCTGTTTCTGTCTGTCTTTCTCTCTTCATTTCTCGATCTCTCTCTCTCTCTCTGTCTCTCTCTATCTCTCTGTCACTCTCTGTCTCTCCTTTCTGTTTCTGTCTGTCTGTCTATTCCATTTTTCTCTTCTCTCTGTCTTCTCTCTTCTGTCCTCCTC
>CM054139.1:49551197-49561197 GCA_028751875.1 Rapana venosa | reverse complement strand
CTAGTCTTGTTACAGCGAACTGTGTAAGCCAGTCTTGTTACATCGAACTGTGTAAGCCAGTCTTGTTACAGTGAACTGTGTAAGCCAGTCTTGTTACAGTGAACTGTGTAAGCCAGTCTTGTTACACTAAACTGTATAAGCCAGTCTTGTTACAGTGAACAGTGTAAACCAGTTTTTGTTACAGTAAACTGCGTAAGCCAGTCTTTGTCTAAAAGTATTCCCCTCCCTCCCTCCCCCAACAACACACAACAAAATATGTGTCTTTATAATAGCACCACGTCAGCAAGCTACACAGCTTTCATTGCCCATTCCGACTTGCAGCGAGTCATTTGCTCTCAGCTTCTGCGCTATTTTGGCAACAAGACTCACCAGACTGAAAGGAACCGCGCTATCTCTGTCTGCCAATTTGTGCGGTTCTGTCTCGTCCGCTAGAGCTAACAGCATAGATATCATCGGAGCAAGCGTAACTGTGTTTACAGGGAAGGAGCCTGAAGCACGCAAGTTACGTATCGCTTGCAAAACGATAGGTTGCCGGCTCGATCTCTGTCTATACTCGAGGGTTTGTGTTGGGTTGTTTTTTTTGCCATTTAGCAGAACCTAAGTTATGCTCTGGGAGCTAGTCTTTCAGATGAGACAATACACTTAGGCCCCCGTGCGCAAGACGCATTCAGTACACATATAAGAACCCATGACCCCCTCCCCCCCGAAAAGCGTTGTCTTTGACAAATGTCTATAGGAAAAAAGTCATTCTCTTTGGGAAACACATACACATACAGACAAGAACATTCATCAAAAGATAGCAATGGGGGGTGTACGATGATGGTGACGTTCTTCTTGTGGTCACACACCATCCATAGGGAGAGTAGGCCTGATTTAACGCAGAGAAGTCTGTTGTGACTGACAGTGGTAGTCAATTAAATACAATCCAATAGGATACAAAACAATACAGCACAATACAGTGCAACACAATACCACACAAAACAAGCAAAAAAACAAAACAAAATCCAATTTTGATGTAAACGTAGCAATGTGAAAGTCTTTCTCATGAAAATTTTATCTAGCTATTTTGACTTGCCTCGAAGCAAGTACTACGATATATGTACGCCATTGGGCAACTATCAGGATTATTCTATTATAATCGAGTAATAGGGATGACATAGCAGTGTACATAGAAATTTTATTCCCCGGCATATAGGGTGCACTTGCACTGGGCAGTTAAGAGGTTAATCACACACATTATTTTTGAAGCCACATGAGCCCCTCCTTGTTATTGCAAAGAGGCATAAGTGAGCATGATTTGTTCACATCACATGTCACAGCTCTCTTACCAAAGCCACGCTGCATGGAACACTTGAGGACAGACCAAAAAAAGAGTTGCGGACAGACAGGCCTGGAGAAAACTGTCGACCAAAGTGTCCCTCGACTTCCCCACAATAATCATCTAGTTAAAGGACTGGTAATGATGATGGTTTCCATTAAGAATGTGTTGCCTGCCACAGACACTGTCAACCCGACCCCCTCCCTACTAAGATTTCATATTATGGTTTGGTGTGTGATAGTAAAATAGGCCGACATTCCCGTGTGGCAGAGTCTGTTATGAGAACAAGAGGAGAGAGCATGCTATGTATGACAACAATATTGAATGCATGCGCGGTATGGTGGAGACGTGGGGTAGGTAGGATAGGTGTGTGTTTTGTGTGTGTGTGTGTGTGTGTGGTGTGTGTGTGTGTGGAGGTGTGTGTGTGGGTGGTGTGGGTGTGTGTTGGTGTGTGCTGGGTTGGGTGTGTTGGTGTGGTGTGTAGGGAGCTGAGTGGTTTGGGTAGGTGGTTGGATGTATGTGTGTGCTTTGTGCATGTGTGTGTGTGCTTGTGTGCACACGTATACACACACACACACGCGCGTGCGCGCGCGTATGCGTGGGCTGGCCGGCAAACGCGTGTAACATACATTGTGCGTCTTCATGGGTGCGGTTATCTGTCTGCAAGTAAGCGAACGAGCGTGTCTATGCGTGCAAGCAAGCACGCGGGAGCCATCAGGAAGGAAAGTCAGAAGCTGGAGACGTCTATCTCTCTACCTATACCTATCTACTTACCAGTTAATATCAACACAGCCGACATTGCCGAAAGTGACAGGGGCTAACGAAGAGAAGAAGAGTCTGCTCTGGCCGTTCTTTTCTGCCTGTCGTCTGCTTCCTGCCATGCCATGCCATGCTATGCCATGACAGAGGCAGGCAGGACTGTCTGCAAATCGGCAGGTTGTGCTTTCGTCCTTTTACTTCTGATCACATTAAAGTCGGTTCTTGAATCAGTCAGCCGGTGTGTTTCTCTGCCTGTCTGTCTGTCTGGCTGTCTGTCTGTCTGTCTGTCGGCCTGTCTATCTGTTAGACAGTAAGAACATAAGTGAGGAAATAGCGAGTCAGTCGGTAGTTAGTAAGTTAATAAGTAAGCAAATAGGTAAGTATATAAGCTGTTGTGTGTGTGTGTGTGTGTGTCTGTTAGTGAAAATCAGTGATAGAGTCGTCGGTAGTAGTGTATGATGCAATAGGTGTTTAAGTGTGTGTGGTGTGCGTGTACGACATACACTGACGACAAAAACACAACCACACACACACACACACACACACACACACACACACGGCATGATGCGTCGGTGTTGTGGCGACAACAATGAAACCAATAACGCAGGTGTTATTTTAAGATAATAAAGTATTTGAATTTGAATTCAACATCTGCATACATGTGTTGGTTTCAATAACAACTGCAATAGCAGCAACGGCAACAGCTGCAGCAGTGGCAGTAGAGGAATGACTTGAAGAAAAACAAGAACAACAAGAGCAACAAGAAGAACAAGAACAATAAAAACAAAAACAAGGAAGTGTGAAGAATGTAGTGCACACTTTAAACTATACATGTATTCATTGGTTTGTGTTTCCTCCCCCAGATCGTCTTTACTCCGATGTTGTTTTCTGGCTTAAAAAAACATTTTTCGCTATGACGGGAATATTCTGTTTCACAATACTGCATCTGCTGTTTTCACACAAAGTGAAAGGGAAAACAGAAATAAATAAGACAGAACAAGTTTGAGATGAATTTCTGAAATGAAAGGAACCCTAAGAAATTAAAATACCCAGATCCATTCGATTAGATTCAACACGATGATGTGTTTCCTCATTCTACCAAACATTTTTAGTCAGAGAGTCTGTTCTCGTGATTAAGAAAAAGGACATTGCAGCAGTTTCCAAACAAAACCAAAAAATCTCAAACACAAAGAAGAGCTGGTGTGCAAGGCTTAGCAGAGTCCTTAAGATTGCAGGGAGCTGTTCCATGCAGTGACTTTAATGATACGCTTAATGTTTCCTTCTTGGCTGCTCCCCCTACAGCATATTGAGGTTGTTGGTAGAATCATGTGGGGAGGGGGAAAAAAGAAGCAAAATCGGATGCGCGGGGCCTGATTTTTCAGGAGCTTAACGGCAGCGCAACGCATTTTCGTCCATATGACAGACAACGATAGTTGCTGTCTGAGCGTTCGACGAAGAAGAAAATCACGAAACAAAAAACATTCCGTCGTATCAGGCTTTCTGTTTCTACCATACAATGAAGCGACAAGGCTTACTTTACTCTCTCTTTTTCCTACGCCACCCAGGCCACTAAGTCACACATACATACAGCTATACCAGCAGTGCGACACAAAGGAAGCAACGGAAGAAGACAGAAAGACAGACAGACAGACTCAAGGAGACAGACAAACAAACGGCTAGACGAACAACCAGACAGCGAGGAATAGTTGAGAGATTTATCTTTGCCGTACGCTCTCGTGTAAGTAGCCAGCCATGTTCTTACCCCACACCAGCGCCTCACCTCAACGCTGTCTGTGCGGTAAGTCTGCTAGTCTGGAACCAGACACTGAGCCCATTTTATGGAGTCCAGTTGCTATTCTTGCCATACCTTCAGTCCCTGGCGGCTGATAGTGGAAACCGTTTGGTGCCAGAACTTTTGGACTGAATATAACGATACGACTGCTTTGCTGAGATTAAAGCGTTGCGACATCTTCTTCCTTTTTCTTTCTTCTTTTGCTGCCTCGTTTTATCTGGCATTCCTATCGTGTTTTCCCACGGCGTTTATTCAAATCTCTCCGCCCCAGCCATTTCTAGATGCGTGATGTCGCAACCTCAGGATTGAAAGTCCACAGAGAGCCCAATCAGTATCAGGCAGCCGTGAGGCCACCAGCTAGAGGGGCCCTGTATTACTGTTGAGTCACCTTGATGGTGTTCAGTGGTGCCTGTTCTACGCTAACATACGTAGGACACCGCCTCCTTCTAATGACAGTAACAGCTCAGTATTAGAGCAAGACTGAGTGAGACGCCCATCACAACGCCTCTCTCATGACCTTCCCAGTGAACTTCCAGCCCTGAAGGCATTGACACAAACTTACCACGAGCGTAGAAATATACGAAAAACCAAGATTGAGGTTGCCATGAGACCAGAGCAACCGGGGCCCACCGTATCAGAGACAAGTTTCTTTCACTGCACGATGATCAATGACGATGAAGATGATGTAAGTATGCTGTGATGGAGTGCATGTGCTGTAAGACTAGGTGATAGGGATGTACTCTACGCTTTCAATTAAAATATATCCCGGGGACAGCTGGGCTCGAGAAATACAGACACCTCCAGTGCCGGTCAGATGATTCGAACAACACTCCCAAAATCGTATCTGTAAAGTAGTTGAAGCTCGACCGTGTAGCCCCAGTCTTCTCAATAAGCTCATAACAAATACACTGTGGGTAGGCAGCAGCTGGACTCCAAAAAATGCTTATGGATCTCAGTGGACTCAAACCCGCGACCTTCCAAACTGTGATCGCAGGTGGCTCATTTGTCTTCTGTATTTCTCCTTTGGTAGCCTCTCGCTTTCACATACTCTCAGTGAGATCATTGTCGTTGTCGTAAGATGAAGCGTGCATAGATTTGTGCTGAGATGTGCGTGCATGGTGTGTGTTTGTGTGTATGTGTGTGTGTATGTGTGTTTGTGTGTGTGTGTGTGTGTGTGTGTGTGTGTGTGTGTGTGTGTGTGTGTGTGTGTGTGTGTGTGTGTGTGTGTGTGTGTGTGTGCGCGTGCGTCTGTTTGTGTGTAGAAAGGGAGGAGACTCATCTTTGAGTCCTTTGGTGGCACAAATTTTGCTAAGGAGGTGAACGGTAAAAACTTTTTAAAAAGCTTTGGCAATCTAAGAAAGGATGATAGAGCTAGAGTCTTTCAATGCTGTAATGTTCCCTATGGGAGTGATGAGTCTTACGTGTAAACTCTAGAGTATGCTTTCATTCATTAGTTTTCAGCGTCATTCCAGAGATCGTCTATACACATATATCGTTTTCTGGATTTCAAAAGACGTTTTCACCAGGGCCACAATATTCTTGTTCACAACGCTTTAACTGCTGTTTCTTAAAACTGACATAAAAAAGAGTAAATATGCTCCTAAAAGCCACTCTGCAAATGCCTTACAGTTGTACGATTGTATTCTAACCTGTAACCATTATTTGAAACAGTTTCCAAGGAAGAACCAGATGCTGGACGTTTTCTATGCAACTCGGATCAATAATCATCATGCTGTTCCTTTTTGCTTTTTAAATCCAACAAACGACGCAACTGTTATTTATCATTTTTGAATGTGTTAGCTTACTCTAAAAGAGCAAAACCCTTTTTTGTTACATTCTACGTTTAAATATTCTCTCCTATACCTGAAACTCACTTAGTCAGAGACTTTGTATTTGCAAAAAAGAACACATGCAAAAAGGAAACATTACTTGGCAGCAGTTGGAAGACTTCAAAATAGAGAAGAGAAGATGCGGTGGCGTTTACTGCTCAGCAGTCAGCAATGTGTGCAAGACTTTTTATTAAGGTATAGTGACTGTGATGACAGCTTTGCTGTTCTAGGCAGCTGCTCCCTTGACTAGAGTACAGAGAAGCTGTTGTTCTGGTAGAATCATGTGGGAAAAGAGTAAGGATTGGACCGTTGATTTTTGTTGATTTACGTCGCTATTCATTAAAGATATGCATTCCTTCTAATGTTTACCTATGAAGAAAGTATAGTAGATAAGTATATTTCAAAGTGCAAAATATTAATAAATGGATAGAAAATGAACGTATACATACATACATACATACATACATACATACATACATACATACGTAAGTACGTACTACATACACACACGCATACACACACGCATACACACACGCATACATACATACATACATACATACATACATACATACATAGACACATACATACATACATACATACATACATACATGCATACCTACGTGTGTACGCGCGCACACACACAAACACACACACACACGCACACACACACACGCACAAACACATACACAAACACACACATACACACACACACACACACATACACACACACACACACACTCACACACACACACACACACACACACACACACACACACACACACACACACACAACAAAATGGGATATCTACCACAATCGCCAAGGCAAATATTATTTTTAACATCTCTGCCAACCCCCAGGACCATTTTGCAAATTTTTACCTCTATTTTTTCAATATCATAATACTGCTGGAAACCCCACATTTCAGAACCATAGAGGAGGATTGGTTTCACTTTTGTATCAAAAATATTAAAAACTGTAGATGCAGGAAGATTCTTTAACCTGAAGTACAATCTTTTGATACCAGCAACAGCCTTCAATGCCATAGTAATCAAATACTGGCTAAAAATTTTGGATATGCCTGATCATAGATATCCCAGACAATGCTACAATATGTTGTGTAGACAGGATGAAGCAGGGAGAATAAATTGGGTAACACATGTTAGAAAGATTTTATGCACCCACGGATTTGGTTATGTTTGGACAATGCAAAATTGTGGTAATTCCTCATCCTTCATGAAAGAATTCCAAATACGAATACAAGATGTGTACCAACAAAAATGGCATGACTCTCTATCAGCATACCCTGACTACTTAGATTATCACCCGATTATTTGTAGAGCAAATTATGTATGTGAAGTAGAGTCTTTAGAATACCGTAGAGGTATATGTTTACTGAGGTCAAACAGATTACCTTTAAACGGAATTTCACGTTATGGAAAACCGATTACTGACCCATTCTGCTCTCAGTGTGATGGCCAACAAATTGAAGATGTTTGTCACTTTTTACTTGTATGTCCAAAATATGCTGTATTGCGAAGAAAATGTATTCCTTTGTATTATTACAGATTTCCATCGAATCTGAAAGTGCAGCTTCTTTGTATGAACACTAAACCTAGTTTGATGTTTAAAGTTGGATTATTTCTTACTAAATGTTTAGATATCAGAAGTAAGGATGTTCACCTTACATGAAAGTATATGATTAACTGTTGTTCCTATGGGCCATATGGCCTGCAAAAACTGAATTAAAATTATTGTTATTGTTATTGTTATTACACACACACACACACACACACACACACACACACACACACACACACACACACACACACACACACACACACATACTCTTGCTTGTCTACTATGGCAGACCATGGAGGGACGTTATATGACAGTGTGAAGTTAAACCCACCACCCCCCTCCCCTCCTCCAAACCCAGAAACGCAAAACCAATAGGGAAGTGTCCAGCTCTGAATGCCATGATGTCAGCTCCATTTCCTGACCACCACCTTCTCAGCGGTCAGCAAATGGGACTACACAGTCAGACCCTAATGGACAGCGTGGATCTTGACCAGTCTGCACAGACAACGAGACAGCTCCGCGTGTTCTTTTTGTTGTTGTTGTTGTTTTGTTCCTTTCCATGCTATCTAGTCACTTTCATGCTTTGTGGAATTACTGGAACATGAAGTGTACTTTTTTTTTTTAGCAGATTTATTTTGTACACAACGAAGATGTCTGGAAGATAAAAAACTAGGAACTTCAGGAAGGAAGATTTCTTCTTATTCTTTGTCTTCTACGTCGAACGCTCAGACAGCAACTGTCTTATGAGCGAAATTTCGTTGCGCTGCCGTTCAGCGCCTGGCAAGTCAGGCCCAGCGCATCCGACTTCGGCGAGCGGAGGAAAGGAAATGACTGTTGACGTTTGTATTATGATCCTTTGTTTTAAATGAATAAGTTAAGTTTGTGAAAGGTATTCAGATAAAAAAAGAAGAAAAAACCGCACTCCGGTAAGATGTAAAAGTGTAGGTAATAAAAAATATCAAAGCACTCCATTTAGCGATTTTAAGAAACGCACCGCTTGAATAGGAAATCATGGCTTCTTTTACTGCGCTTAACAGAAATAGCACCCGCATACGTCTATCTTCTTATGTATCAAAACGTGACAACCTTTTCTGTAACAATAACACAGGAAATCCTAACACCAAAGAACCTGCTGGTCTGGGGAAATCTAATCGTTTGAGGTAGAAGAAGAAGAAAAAGTCTGGGGGGAAACACGATCGTTCGGGACATTTCTTCTCGACTCTTGAGGGAATAGACAAGACTCTCCAAGATCAAAACATTTCAAAATGACAAACAAATCCGAAACCAAGCCAAAATCAAACCAAAACAAACAACGACCACTCCCCCCCTCACACACACCCACACACACACACACACACACACACACACCACACACACACACACACACCACACACACTTCTCCCCGAAAAAGTTGGAGATATGTCTTGAAAAGTTTGACAATTTGAGTTGAATTCGATTTTTCTCAAGAAATTGTGTAGCTTGTTTGTTCGTTTCTGTCTTCTTTAATTTAACGTCTTTTCACATTACGTGATATTATTAATATTAGTGATATTTGTTTATCTGTGTTGTGTGTGTGTGTGTGTGTGTGTGTGTGTGTGTGTGTGTGTGTGTGTGTGTGTGTGTGTGTGTGTGTTTCTGTAGAAAGGTTTTGGCGGTTGAAATTGTCAAGATTGTGCTAAAATAAATTCCGGAAAGTTTCTGAAAGATTCAACCTGATGTTTATACAAACTGTCCAAACTGTTGTCAAACACGGCTAACAAGTGTGACAGAACGAAACGCACCCACAGATGAACAAGCAAGCAGACATACAAACAGACGGACAGACAGACACAGATACGTGCAGATTTGACCGTCATACCAATCAGCTCCATTTCCTGAATGTCATAAGCCCAGTGGACTGTAAATGGGATTACATAGAAAGCCCAGTGAAGACGCATCGGAACCTGACAGTGTGTTAACAGATGAGAAAAATACCAGGGTTCCAACCCCCCCCCCTCTCTCTCTCTCTCTCTCTCTCTCTCTCTCTCTCCTCTCTCTCTCTCTCTCTCTCTCTCTCTCTCTCTCTCTCTCTCTCTCTCTCTCTCTCTCTCTCATCTTCTATGTACTTTCCCAGGTCATGGTTATTCTAATGCGCAGGAGATGTCTGTTCATTTCCCGTGTTCTCATTTTTTTCTCCTCCTCGCGCATAATCAGTGTGTTTGGAAAAGAAGAAGCTATGATATAAAGAACCGACAGAAGGCAAAAATAACATTGGGTGGTTGGCTGGAAGTCACGATTAGTGTGGTTGTTTACCTGCCAGAAAAAGAGAGAACAGATAAGTGGCGGCAGTGTGATCGAGAAAGTGCTTGCTGCTCCAGTGTAAGAGGGGAAACCAGCCCATCAGTACTGCTTCCAGAAGTGTTTGCGCTACAAAGCCATGCAGTCAGAACTGTACGCACAATGGAACATGACCAACAAGAGCAGCAACAGCAGCAATTGTAGTCCCGCTACCACAGCACCCTAGCACACTGCCTGACACGGTCAGTGAAGTGAAGTACCCCAGTAAGTCTTCGAGGAATGAAAGAGGAGAAGTCACGTTGATGCTACTGCTATTACTGGTATACTCCTACTAGCTACCACTACTAGTACTACTCCCGCTACTGGTGCAGCTACTGCTAATACTGCTGTTAATCCTTCTTCTTCTTCTTCTTTTTCTTCTTCTTCTTCTTCTTCTTCTTCTTCTT
>CM054139.1:49513697-49546197 GCA_028751875.1 Rapana venosa | reverse complement strand
CTTGGTGAGATCGAGAGTGTGGATTTCTCTAACAGAGAGAGTTAGAGGAGAGTGTGGATTTGTAGAAATGGGGGTGGATATGAATTATAGACTGAATGAGTGATGGTTTAAAGAAATGATTTATATAGGAGTGTCAGGGTGTGGAACGTGGTGTTAGTGTGTATTTATAGACGTTTTGTTTGTTTCTTTGTTGGGGTTTTCCTTTGGACTGTCTTTGTATGATGCTCTCCATTTGTTTTTTGTTTTCTTTAATTCTCATTTGTTTTCTTTGTTGTTGTTTTTTCCATTTTCGTTCCCCCTATGCCTTTATTTTATATTTCAATAGTCTAGCTTGCATTATCAACTCCACATATTTTAACTACTATTGAAATATCTCTTTACCGTTGCCTGTTTGGACAGGAGATTAAATATTCTCATGCATAAAAACCAATTTATCATGCTCTTTCCACGAGCCAAGGAAATTGGATGGAAGCCAGTGCTCTTGTCCGTAGTTTTCCGCACCTCTGGTCGGATCAAATAGACATTAAGACACCCCATAGTTTTTAATCAAGGGGGACATTTTTCGTCATCTCGGGTTTCATTTCCAGATGTCAACATAAGAGTCGAAAATGTACAAGAGAGGAACATATGCTGTGTCCAAGGGAGTGAAATCAGTTCCCATGCACACGGAAGATTACACAGGCACAGAAAGGGTTAAACTGAGGCTGATGTGTAAGGTGTAAGCCATGAGTCTTGCAGCCCGTTTTTTCTTCTCCTACAATGTCTACCTCAATATCGTTTGTGTCTTTCTTGTGTCACTTTGCATCAGATTGTCTGTCTGTGTGTCTGTGTGTCTGTCTGTCTGTCTTTGTGCCTTGCTGTCTGACTGTCTGTCTGTCTGGCTCTCAGTTTCTCTCTCTCATCTTATCTCATCATTTTTACACAATGTTTGTATTCTTATAATACTGAGACGAATTGGTTTTGAATTTTTTTTAAATAGGCAGTTGCTTGTAAATCAAAGAGTTTCTAAGTAATAGATTGGAAGAGTTAAAATATACATAATACAGCAGACTTCACTCTTTTGGGGAGCATGGATCGATATACTGTTTCTTCCCAGTTCTCTAAACGAAAAGGGCTTACTCTGTATGCCTAAAATCAGGCAAACTATCCAATCACTTTTCCTATCCAGGTTCTTTTGATTCAAGAAAATGAATATTTATGATTTGAGCAAAATTGATGAGCAAACATTACACCACATCACATAATATCACATCACATCACATCACATCACACCACATCACATCACATACTACTGTCTTGAAAGGAGAGGACAACACACACACGTTGGCTAGCCAATATATACCTGTTGATTAAGACAACAACCAAATCATTTCACTGCTCAGCGACCACGGCCTTGAATGACTGTATAGTAAACCCATACTGCCTGCCCGCATTGAACATATCTGTGACTGCACCAGTGGCATGTATAATATATAAAAGAAGAGGAGAAAAGGGGTCCAGTATAGAATGGAGAGTAAAACCAAGACGTAAAAAGCAAAGGGGGGAGCAGGAGGCAGAGCAGATTCAGAGGTCTGACAATTGCAGGCTGTGCTGCTGAGTGGGGGAAAAGGAGAGAGAAAAAAAAAACAGAAAGGAAATGATGGGAAGGTTCCAAGGAAGGGCCTGAAGTGGATGCAAAAAAAAATTGATTCGCCAATAAGTGGATGTTGAGGGTAAGCTGTGCAGAAGAGCGACTGGTTAAAGGCTGAAATTTGCAGGAAGAATTTACCAGAGGAGTTGATTTTAAAGAATGGGGTTTGTACGAAAAGGGATGTCAAAGGATGGGATTTGCAGGAGACTGGATTCTTAAAGGATAGACTTTGGAAAGAGAGTGGATTTTGAAATGGGATTTGCAGGAGAACAGATTTCAGAGCATGGAATTTGCAGTGTCAAAGAATGGGAGTAGCAGGAGAGCGGGTTGTAAAGGATTGTGTCTGCTGGAGAGAAGATTATTAAGGATAGGATTCACAGAAGAGAGGTTTATAAAGATGGCATTTGCATGAGAAAGGATTCCAAAAGATGAGATTTACCAGAGAGTGGATATCAAAGAATGGGATCTGCAGAAGAATGGATGTTAAAGGGTGGAATTTGCAGAAGTGTGAATGGAGAAGGATGGAATTTGCAGAAGAGTATATATCTAAGAATGGGATTTGCAGAATACAGGATGTAAAAGGATGGGATTTTCACAAGAGCGGATGTGAAAGGATGGGATTTGCACAAGAGCAGATGTCAAAGGATGGGATTTGCATAAGAGTGGATTTAAAGGGATGGGATTTGCAGGAGAATAATTATAGAGGATAAGGTTTGTAGAAAAAGTGACCATTATATCAGCAACAACAGGCAGATTCCTGGTGGAACTGAAACAGCATCATCAGATTTTCTTTTTTGTTTTAGATTTGAACAGTGAATAAAGATTTGTCTTATGTCCAAGACTGAAACAGAAAAGCTGACAAGATGTTCTTAAAAATGTCATTGCAGCAGTACAAATAACTTTTTTTTTAAAGACAAGCATTAAACAAAATATTCAGTCAGTTCTATCCCATTTTCAGTTCTCTTCCATTTCTTTCCAGAGCTTATGGTCAGAAAGTGGGACTCTGCAAAGTAACTACGTTTGAAATTATACATGATGATAGAATAGCATCTTACAAAAGAAACAGGCCAGCTGGCTGTGAACTGCAAATATAGGAATTATCTCCACGATCACAGACCCCAGGTAACAACAACACAACCTTACATGCCCTCTGCCGATACCCCACAGAGTGCATGAGTAGTACGTGGGAGGAATGGAGTTTGGAAATCAAAGGAGGGGTTGAAAAGTCAGAAAGAGGGAAAAGGGAAGAGGGGGGGGGGAAGAAGAGGACGGAAGAGCAGATACAGAGAATGGATGGGGGGTAGGCGGGGTGGGATGGGGTGGGGTGGGGTGGACGTGGTCAAAATCAGAGAAGGAAACTGTTGCTCTTGAGCGTGATGGCAGAGGAAAGAAATGGGGGCCAGAAGACCAGAGAGGCGGTGTTAAGAAATGGGATCTGCAGGCCAGAAATGCCGGGAGGGAGAGGGATTATGGAAGAGGTCATTGAGAGAGAGGAGTGGAGTGGAGTGATTAGGGAGTGTGGCCGGCCATCTGTGGCTTACAGACCCGCTGGCACTGACGTGGCGTGGCGTTAGTCGTCTGGCTGGTGGTGTTCATCTCAGAGTCAAGTTCTCTCTGGTACTAATTTCATTATTGTCGTGACATACATTCTTGACTCTCTGGTGCGGGTGTAGTGCGGTGTGTGGTGTGGTGGTGTGTGTGTGTGTGTGTGTGTGTGTGTGTGTGTGTGTGTGTGTGGTGTGGTGTGTGTGTGTGTGTGTGTGTGTGTATGTGTGTAGGGGTGGGCTGTTGTTCCAAATTTATTTTTAGTAACTTCATACATTTTATTTTTTTTAAATCTTGCAGCATTCAAAACTAACAAGGATAAACTTAACTTTAGTTTTCGCTGAAAGTTTCTTTCTTCCAAAGAGCTTGCTGTTCTAAAAACTTCCCATTCTCTATATCAAAGGACGTGCACATACACGAAGGCCACATGGAGTATTGACCCTGAAACTGCCAGCCATGGTGGAACAAATACAAATCTTTGGTGACGACTTCAAAATGGTGTGTATGCCTAATCCTAATTCAAAATGGAGATCTCTGATCACACTGTTGGCTTAAAAAGAAAGTGACTGCATAAAATCAGCGCCAATGGCCAGTAAGTCATCAATCTTAATATGCAAAAGTATGCAGTCAACTCAATTCCATTGTAACCGAAGTCTTTCTGACCAAAAGTTTGCATTTTGTGACTTTGACTGGAAATTCTGTATGAATTTACAACAGGGCCTTGTTCAAAGACAATGAGTAGTCAGCTGGCAACTTCCAAGCTGCCAACTTCTGTTGTTGATGGTAAAGGCCACGAGACACTAGCATGCACAGATTTTGCTGCTACTTTATATTGTACTTGCGCAATACGCGCGGACGGTAGAGCTGGAGACAGGGAACTAGAGGGAAAGGAGACAATCCTCCCGAAAGAGGAAAGAAAAGTTGCAAGGAAAGAAAGGAAGCACAAAGAAAGGACAGATGAAGGGGAGGGGGGGTGTCTGTGGTCAAAATCAATGAAAGGCACTGTGACTCGGAAAGCTTGAAGGAAGAAAAAAGAAATAGAGGTAAAAAATAAAAAATAAAAACCTTGGAAGCCTATGTGAAGAAATGGGATTGGTAGGCCAGAAATGCCTGAGGGACAGCGAGTGTATATGGGTTAATGACAGAATGGACTGATTATGGTGTATGGCCATCTGTGCCTCAGAAACTCTCTGCCACTAATTTCTTATGCACTTACTCGCTGGAAGTACTAATCTGTGATTCACGTGCCCTTCATAGTACTTATCTGATTTAGGTCTTCTCTTGTGCCATTTTTTTTCTGGACGTATATTTATGACATAACTTCTTAATTTTTCAGGAATTGTGGTGTGTGTGTGTGTGGATGAAAGCAAGTGTGTTGAAGCAGAGAGGAATGAGCTCCCATTTGCCCCTGTTTGTTTGTTTGTATTATGCAGATGTTGGGGTTCTTTTGAAGCCTTTACAGTGTGATCTAATAGATTTCGTTTCTACAGAGAGTTTTTAATTTTGTGTGGAGTGTGTTCTTGCTGGGGTTGATGCAGTTTGCAGAGTTATGTAAACAATGGGCGTCAGACTTCCTTGTATTCTGTGCCCCTTTTCGTTCTCCATCTTTTGTTTTTCTCTGTCTGTCTCTCTGTATGTACCTCTGTCAGTCTGTCTGTGTGTATGTATGTATGCACAGAGACGCAAACCATATAATTATTTTTGTTGGTATCACTTTCAGTGTCATGTCTCTTCAGCAGCAATACTTGGGGAAGATGCCTTATTGTCTTACAATCACTGGGTTCCAGAGCGTTTATGATGCCTCGTGTCTTACAAAGCACTGGGTTTTGGTCCTGCTATACGTTGCCTCTATGATGTCTATGTCTAACAAACCACTGGATTTCAGCCATACTATGCGTCTATACTGCCTTATGTCTTACAAAGTACTGGGTTTTGGTCCTACAACACTTTATTCTTTTTTATCAAGGATAATGGAAATAGCACTTATGTGGGGGTTTTTTTACATCCAGTCCCCGTGTGTATGCGGTTTTGTAAATTGTCAACTCTTCCCACCGGCACACAATGGCCTACTCTTACGAAAAGCTGAACAGGCTTTTAACGTGTGCGTAAGATGTTCTGCGTGCGTTCGCACAGGGACCCTCGGTTTATAGTCTTTTTACGTGCCTCTTTGATGTCTATGTCTAACAAAGCACTGGATTTCAGCCATACTATGAGTCTATACTGTCCTATACCTTACAAAGCGCTGGATTTCAGCCATACTCTGCGTCTATACTGCCTTACGTCTTACAAAGCGCTGGATTTCAGCCATACTATGCGTCTATACTGCCTTATGTCTTATAAAGCACTGGATTTCATTTATGCTCTGCTATAATATATATATGTCTACGATGCCCTATACCTTACAAAGCGCTGGATTTCAGCCACGCCAGGCGTCTTGCCTCACTCTAAAGCCAGGCCATGTCACAGCCATGTAGCGCCTGTGCAGGTTAGGTCGGCTCTACAGAGACAAGCGGAGCAGTGGAGGCAGGACCGGCTCCTCAACGGCAGCTCGTCCAGTTTACAGCGCTTAAGCAGGTCCCTAAGCTTCCTGACGTCCTTCTCCGAGCTCTTCAGCAGCCAGATCCGACTGCAGGTACCAGTACCGTACCCGTCTTAGTTTCCTGTCCGTCTGTCCGTATGTCCGTTATAGCCCGGCGCACGATCGGTTTTCCTTATCACAAAGTAGTGAATGGACATTAAACAAAAACAAAACAAAACAAACGATCGGTCGGTCTATCAGTATGTATGTCGTTTGTGTAGTTAGTTTGATCATCAATCGATGAAGTCATGTAAGCAATTGGTAGAGGGGAGTGCAGTGAGGCTAGTCAGTCTGATGGCTAGCGTGACTGATTGGGAGGAATCGTGGTCACTGTTATTTTGAATATGCATGTATAGTATTTTTGTGAAAGTGAGAGAGAGTTTTTGATGATTATGAACTATTCCGGCAAATCTCTGTGTGTGTGTGTGTGTGTGTGTGTGTGTGTGTGTGTGTGTGTGTGTGTGTGTGTGTGTGTGTGTGTGTGTGTGTGTGTGTCGCAAGGCCTTTGTCTGTCTGTCTGTCTTTCTGTATCTGTCTGTCTCTCTCACATTGTTTAGTTTTTACCGCGATTCGTGTGTGTGTGTGTCGCTAGGCCTTTGTCTGTCTGTCTGTCTTTCTGTGTCTGTCTGTCTCTCTCACATTGTTTAGTTTTTACCGCGATTCGTGTGTGTGTGTGTGTGTGTGGTGTGTGTGTGTGTGTGTGTGTGTGTGTGTGTGTGTGTGCAATCAACGGATTTTGCTTGCTGCTGCCACCTAATCCTAAAAGATGAAATGTCCTCTCTTTCTATTTTGTATTGTTTTGCTTTCTTTTATTTATTTTTTTACATCAAAGATACATATGCATACTAGAAAATACCTCCGTGTTCTTTAGGATTAGTCTAGTGCATGTTTTTACCTCAACCCCTCTCCCCTTTTCATTCCCCTTTTCAATTCCTCTGTTATTTTGTGGTTTTTGTTTTAGTTTATCCACCTTTGCATGGCATATCCCCGTTGTGCTTTATTTTATCTTTTATATGTAACATTAGTGTTTTCATGAGTGATTTTTTTGTACTTGAGAAGGCGTGCGCGCGCAAGCGGGTGTGTTTGTGTGTGTGTGTGTGTGTTTGTGTGTGTGTGTGTGTGTGTGTGTGTGTGTGTGTGTGTGTGTGTGTGTGTGTGTGTGTGTGTGTGTGTGTGTGTTGTGTGTGCAATTGCTCACGTTTGTAGATGTTATTCTTGGTCTATATATTATCTGAAATACCAGATTCCTTTTTTTCGGTCAAGATCTTTGTATCAACATTTCGTGTTCTCATTTAAAGACTGCAATGATTTAAAGTAATTAGGTGTTTTGTTTTGTTTCATAGAACAACCTTTTCTTTCCTAAAACAGACATAAAAGCTAGAATTAACGTATCCTGGGAAAAAAAGCCTGCTTGTTTTTCTGAAAATTTCCAGTTCGATTTGAGCTGATTTTTTTTTCAATATTAGATTGCTGTATTGTCAGAAATGTGTTTATATTTCTAATTGATTGTTCTTTGTTGTGGTGGGGGTGGGCTTTGTTTTTTGTTTGTTTGTTTGTTTTTGGTCTGGATAGATTTTTTTTTTTTTTGGTGGGGGGGGGGGGGGGGGGGTGGGCTGTTGTTAAGCTATTTTAGTTTGGTTGAAACTATGCGTGAAGTCTACACATGAATTATACATAACGAATATGCTTACTGATCGTAATTTTCTTTTAACAAATTTTATTATAGTTAGGACTTACAAACTTACTCCTTTCACCTGACATAAAAATGATTTTGAAATTAACGATAACGATGACTTTTCTAAGCGACGATGACGAAGACAACGAACGACAAGAACACAATTATTCATGTTTATCCCAAACGAAGGACACAGCGAATCCTAACCTACCTCTCCCCCCCCCCCTCTCTCTCTCTCTCTCCCTCTCTTTCTCTCTCCCTCCCTCCCTCCCTCTCTCCCTGTACCCAGAAAGCAGGCGGGGGCCAATCCGTGGTAACGACGGAGCTCAACGGAACCAACCGAACGGAAATGATGAACGGAACCGGAAACGGCGCCAGCCCCAACAGCCAGGTCAACATCCCTCTGCTGAAGCTGGCCTCCAGACGCTTCAACAGTCTGCGGAGAACCAGCGCCAGAGAGGTGTCGAGATCCAGACTCAGGGTGCCCGATTCCGTGAAGACTGAGCATATGCAAGAGGAAGAGATCTAGGGGACCCTTTCTGGGACTGCGGAGATGGTGGGGGGATTTAGTTTAAGGGTAGGGGGTGGGGGTTGTGGGTGGGTGGGTGGATGGGGGGTAGTGAATGGGTGGGTGAGTTTTTATGGAGAATCTTGGGGGTGTTGGGGGGAGGGTGTTTAGACGAGTGGTGGTGGGAGGGGAAGGGGGCGGTAAGGGGATGTGTTTGTTAAACAGAAAGGGGGGGGGGGGGGGGGTGTTGAGATGTGATGTCAGGGAGTTGAGTACTTATGTGGTATGTATAATTATATTATTGGGTTTTTTGGGGGTTGGGTTGTTTTTTTTCTTTTTTGTTCTTTTCTTTTCCTTTTGGCTCAAAGTGACGCGAAAACATGGTGTGCTATATCCTCTCCTGACTCCAAAATTTTGTTTTCTGTGCTATTGTGCTATTTGTGCACCACACTGATGCATATTTCTTAATGTTGTTGTCTACGGAGTTTGGGGTTTTTTTGTGGGGTTTTTTGCGTGTTATGTACTTAAATACCACTTTCTCTCTGTTTTCTTTATTCTTCGTACTAAGTGCAACACTTGTGTCTTCAGCTCTGATTTATTATCATATTTGTTGTTTCATTTGTATAATTTTCGACACCTCAAATTCTTTAGTTATTGTCTTTTGTTTGTTTTTAGTGTTTTGAGCTCATGTATTTTATTTATACATTTAACTGTTATATATTTTTTCTAAATTGTTCCTCCATTCTGTGCTGTGCTCTCTTTGTTTACTTTGTGCCGATTATGTTCTATTGTAATTTTCCTGTTCTATTCACCCTGCACTCCAGAAATGCAGTCTCTCTTTTGAAGACCATTCTGTCTGTCTGTCTGTCTGTCTGTCTGTCTGTCTGTCTGTCTGTCTGTCTGTCTGTCTGTCTCTCTCTCTCTCTCTCTCCTACCTTTTCCCACCGTTATTATTTAATCTCATTACATTTTGTCTTACTAAGAAAACATTTATGAAAACTTATCATATGCCTAGGTGACACTAACCACACAAAAACGAAAAACTAATAAGTATCATCGATATGACTGATACTTATCAGACGCCTTCATTACAACAAGACCAATCGTCCATAGAAACACACTAATATTCAATAACCACCCTGCCAGACTATTTCTGTGACAGATTTGTTTTTAATAATAATATATGGAATTTATATAGCGCTGAATCTTGTAAAAAAACAAACAAATCAAAGCGCTTGCACTCAATCATTTACAGGCATGCAACTCTCCTTAAACATAATGAACAACAGATTTCAAAACCATGCGCGCGCACGCATGCACGCACGCACACACACACACACACACACACACACACACACACACACACACACACACACTCGGAACAACACTTAGAAGGTGAAAGATGCTGTTGAAAATTAGGGACAGATATTTGGGGGGAAAGTCTCAGGTAGGAAATAAGTGTGTTTTGAGGCTGGATTTGAAGGTATCAAGTGAAGGCTTTTGGCAAAGTGAAAGAGGGAGGTCATTCCAGGTGGATGGACCAGAAACAGAAAAGGAGCGACGGCCAACAGTGGTTTGTTTGAATCTGGGTGTTCGAAAGCACAAAGTATCTGCGGCTGAACGAAGGGAACGGGATGGAGTGTACAGATGAAGACAGTTACAGAGATAAGGGGGTGCAGATTTGTGGAGACATTTGAAACAGAGGATATTGATTTTATACTCCAGTCTTTGTGAGACAGGCAGCCAGTGAAGAGATCGCAGAAGAGGAGTGATGTGTTCAGATTTTTTCTTTCTTAGGACCAGTCGAGCTGCAGAGTTTTGTATGCGTTGAAGAGAGTGGATAGATGATGCTGGTAGGCCAGCCAAAAGAGAATTACAGTAGTCTAAACGTGAAAGAATGAGAGATGTGACAAGCTTGGAAGTTGCATCAGTGGACAGATACTTGCGAATCGCGCTTATGCGCCGTAATTGATAGTAGCAAGACTGGCAGGTCTGGGTGATTAATGTTTTCATAGAGAGTGTGTTGTCAAGAACTACTCCTAAATACTTCACAGAGGTAGACAAAGGAACTGACGTATTGCCGAATTCTATTGAAGTTTTTGCGATAGAGGAAAGTTTATGTTGGGTCCCTATAAACATGGCTTCGGTTTTATCGGCATTACGTTGTAACTTGTTCTGAGTCATCCAGTTTTGAATGTCTTGAAGGCAGTAGGACATATTTGTCAGGAGGGAAGGCAAGTTTTCAACAGTATCACTGCACTGAAGCTGAGTATCATCGGCATAGAAATGATGATCAATATGGTGGTTGTTTATTATATGTGAGAGTGGAGCAGTGTATAGAGTAAAGAGAACAGGGCCCAGGACTGATCCCTGCGGGACTCCACATTCCATTTTGACAGGTTTTGCTTGAATTTTGTTTACAATAACTTTCTGGAACCTCTCTTTTTAATGGAAACGACGTTCAAGGGTCTGTAATGCTCTTTCATATTTCTATTCCTTGTATTCAAGGCGTCCACATTTTCCGTCGCGCGAGTCAATCACCACTGTTATTACTAGTTTCGACGTTATTTATTTTGTTTGGGTTTTTTGTTGTTTAATGTTCACTGTATTGTGTTACTTACTTAATTAGTTCCGTGCCATAGATTGTGGGACCTGTGGTCAAAAGCTGACCACAAACTATTCCACGAAAGTAGTATTTTTAACCAAACTACAAGTGATAATGTAAACGACGATCGGTGGATCGGTGGTCTAGAGGTAACGCGCCTGTCTAGAAAGCGAAAAGTCCGGGTCGGAAGTGTGCGGTGGTTCAAATCCCGTTTGGGCCCGAAACTTTTTCCCCATCCATTAGACCATGAGTGGTGGTCTGGGCGCTAGTCTTTCGGATGAGACGATAAACCGAGGTCCCGTGTGTTGCACAAAATTATTCAGCGCACGTAAAAGAACCCACGGCAACAAGGGAGTTGTCCCTGGAAAAATTCTTAGAAAAAGCCACTCTGATAGGGAAACAAATAGAGGTCGAAAAAAAAAAAAAAAGAAAGGGTGGCGTTGCTCTTGTGGCGACGCGCTCTCCCCGGGGAGAGCAGCCCAAATTTCACGCAGAGAAATCTCGTGACTTAAAGTGGTATAAATAAATAAATAAAATAATTATACTAGCCAGTTACTGGATCAATGAAACAGTCTATCTCTTTGTGCGATGCACTCGAAAGAAATACTTCTGAAAATTCAGATTTGTGGTAGCCTACCTGCAGTGGGTATCAGCATTTTCCCTTCTTTAAACAGTTACGACTGTAAAACTCATGAGGTAGGGGCGGAGGGATTCAATAGTTTTGTCAGTTATAAACAAGAAAAAACGAAGTGTGTGAAACCCATCAACAAGAAGCATAGGTTTATATATAAAAAAATTACCGTGTATTTGTGAAAAATAACAACGAAACTGGGCAGGCATTGTCATCATGCTAAGTTTTAGAAATATGAAATATAAAGCTTCTGGTGGACTTTTCCATTTGGATTTTTTTTATAAGAAAGATGGGTTAGCCATGGCCATTTTGATGAAATATTCCATTTGGACTTGTTTACGAGAAGATGGGTTTAGCCAGGGTCAAGAGATCGGGTAAAAGGTTAATTTTACCCGCAGCATAATAGACTAGCATGCATGACGTGTTCTGTAGCTCTGGATAGGAAAACAGACCCTTTTTTCAGAGAAAATGAAAGCGAAGCTGATCAGATTTGATGAGATAGTGTGTAGGAGGAGAGTGGGTGATCAAGGTAAACGAGTGCAATATGGGGGGGGGGGGGGGGGAGGGGGGGAGTGTGCGTGCGTGCGCGCGTGTGTGTGTTTATTTATTTCGATAATAAAATAAGCACTAATGTTCTTTTGTTATCCAGTCCCCGTATGCATGCAGTTTTGTAAATATTGTCATCTGTTCCCATCGGCACACAATGGCCTACTCTTCCGAAAAGCGTAACAGGTTTTAGCATGTGCGCAAAATAGTTTGCATGCGTTCGCACATGGGACCTCGGTTCATATTCTCATCCGAAGGACTTTTGAGGAATGGGGAGTCGGCACTGATGTTAACTCCAGAGGAAAATCCTCTTGATCGAGATTCGAACCCGAGTCAGCAGATCACGAGCGCATCACGCTAACTACCAGGCTATCCCGCCCCCCTGTATGTGTGTGTGTGTGTGTGTGTGTGTGTGTGTGTGTGTGTGTGTGTGTGTGTGTGTGTGTGTGTGTGTGTGTGTAGAGAGAGAGAGAGAGAGTGTGTGTGTGGGAGGGGGGGGGGGGTGAGTGTGTGTTGGCAGCGGGAGGTAGTTGTCCTATGGCTGACTGTCAATGTGGTAAACAGGGTTTTTTTCTTTTTTTTCTTTTTTCAGAAGCAGGGATGTTGTTTGTTTTGTTTCATTTTGTATTTGACTTTTCGTGTTGTCTTGTTGAATACGGACGATATTGTGAATTTGGATTGAAAACAACCGGCCCTTCTCTTACTATAAACATCTCTAATCCATTACACAAAACACTACGAGACTATACATTACTCCACTGCATTCCATAATATACTACATGACTATACACAATTCCACTCCACATACACTACAAGACTAGACACAACTCCACTCCACAATACACTACAATACTATACACTACTCCACTCCACTCCACAATATACTACATGACTATACACAATTCCACTCCACAATACACTACAATACTATACACTACTCCACTCCACAATATACTACAAGGCTATACACTACTCTCCACCCTTTACCTCGGAGGTAGACTATGGTGTCACTTCACTTCACAATACACTACAAGACTATACACATCTCCACTTCACTCCACATTACACTAAAAGACTATACACATCTCCACTTCACTCCACAGCACACTACAAGACTATACACATCTCCACTTCACTCCACATTACACTTCAAGACTATACACATCTCCACTTCACTCCACATTACACTACAAGACTATACACATCTCCACTTCACTCCACATTACACTACAAGACTATACACATCTCCACTTCACTCCACATTACACTACAAGACTATACACATCTCCACTTCACTCCACATTACACTACAAGACTATACACATCTCCACTTCACTCCACATTACACTACAAGACTATACACATCTCCACTTCACTCCACATTACACTAAAAGACTATACACATCTCCACTTCACTCCACAGCACACTACAAGACTATACACATCTCCACTTCACTCCACATTACACTTCAAGACTATACACATCTCCACTTCACTCCACATTACACTACAAGACTATACACATCTCCACTCCACAATACACTACAAGACTATACACATCTCCACTTCACTCCACATTACACTACAAGACTATACACATCTCCACTTCACTCCACAATACACTACAAGACTGTACACTTCTCCACTTCACTCCACAATACACTACAAGACTATACACATCTCCACTTCACTCCACGATACACTACAAGACTATACACATCTCCACTTCACTCCACATTACACTACAAGACTATACACATCTCCACTTCACTCCACATTACACTACAAGACTATACACATCTCCACTTCACTCCACAATACACTACAAGACTGTACACTTCTCCACTTCACTCCACAATACACTACAAGACTATACACATCTCCACTTCACTCCACATTACACTTCAAGACTATACACATCTCCACTTCACTCCACATTACACTACAAGACTATACACATCTCCACTTCACTCCACATTACACTACAAGACTATACACATCTCCACTTCACTCCACATTACACTACAAGACTGTACACATCTCCACTTCACTCCACATTACACTACAAGACTATACACATCTCCACTCCACAATACACTACAAGACTATACACTACTCCACTCCACAATACACTACAATACTATACACTACTCCACTCCACAATACACTACAAGACTGTACACATCTCCACTCCACAATACACTACAAGACTGTACGCATCTCCACTCCACAATACACTACAAGACTATACACTACTCCACTCCACAATACACTACAAGACTGTACACATCTCCTCTCCATAATACACTACAAGACTGTACACATCTTCACTCCACAATACACTACAAGACTGTACACATCTCCACTCCACATTACACTACAAGACTATACACATCTCCACTTCACTTCACAATACACTACAAGACTGTACACATCTCCACTCCATAATACACTACAAGACTGTACACATCTTCACTCCACAATACACTACAAGACTGTACACATCTCCACTCCATAATACACTACAAGACTATACACATCTCCACTTCACTTCACATTACACTACAAGACTGTACACATCTCCACTTCACTTCACAATACACTACAAGACTATACACATCTCCACTCCATAATACACTACAAGACTGTAGACATCTCCACTTCACTTCACAATACACTACAAGACTGTACACATCTCCACTCCACATTACACTACAAGACTATACACATCTCCACTTCACTTCACAATACACTACAAGACTGTACACATCTCCACTCCATAATACACTACAAGACTGTACACATCTTCACTCCACAATACACTACAAGACTGTACACATCTCCACTCCATAATACACTACAAGACTATACACATCTCCACTTCACTTCACAATACACTACAAGACTGTACACATCTCCACTTCACTTCACAATACACTACAAGACTATACACATCTCCACTCCATAATACACTACAAGACTGTACACATCTCCACTTCACTTCACAATACACTACAAGACTGTACACATCTCCACTTCACTCTCTGGCTCCACCCCTCACCTCAGAGGCAGACTATGGTGTCATTAAACGGGTTTTTGTAACTAACTGGATTTCGGCCTTCACTTGCGCAAACCAAGTCCAAACGTGATTGGAAAATATTTTTAAACACCTAGTATAACATTTTCCATCAACGCACATGGAAAACACGGCCGAAATTATTAACAATAGAACGTTACATAAATAAAAATTCAGTTGAGACTGCAAATGTATAACGAATTTTCCCTAACTTTCCCCAAGTAAATCTTTTATTTTACCCTATTCGCACGCTGGCAAAGACAGTAGGCATTGTAAGATTTGGAATCATTTGTCTTACAGTTTGCAATCTATACACTGGCAGCCCATCTAGTGAAGGAAAGGAGAAGGGGTTGCTTTTTTCCCACGAGAAGTTTCCTGACCCAGGGAAGGAGTTATTTCCGTTGAGCCTGTCCACTTAGCGACAACAGCACCTTTACGACACAAGAGCAGATCTACGCGTAGCTCTTCAGCATGAGTTCCGCTTTTATTGAAGATTGGCGTTCCATAAAGCGAAATGTATAGCTCTTGATCAAATGTGCAGCCTTCTGATGAGTGAGGTTCCATAAAGCGAGATGTATAGCTCTTGATCAATGAGCAGCATTCCCTAGGCCATGTAATACATCTTCTCTAGACATCTTCAAGATCAGGAATTCCCGCCAGTAGGCTCTCTATACACTGACCACGGTCTGGTCCAGCAGAAAGGAAGAAGTGGCCAGACACTACAAGGTGCTTGGATGCTGTTATTGGGGAGGGAAAAGGTATGGGGGAGAAGAGGACAGGCAGAATGGAAGTAAGGACGTATTGACCATGATCGATGGTCACTTCTTCGGTCAGAGGAGCAGAAATAAAAGGAAATGAATGCCGTTCGGAATTCCGAATCATGCTAGTTGTTAGTTGGGGGGTTCTGTTTCTCAGCCTCTGTCTGTCTGTCTGTCTGTCTGTCTGTCTGTCTGTCTGTCTGTCTGTCTGTCTGTCTGTCTCTCTCTCTCTCTCTCTCTCTCTCTCTCTCTCTCTCTCTCTCTCTCTCTCTCTCTCCCCTCTCAGACCTGACAGTGTCTCATGGTGGCAGGTCAGGACCCACCAGTGATTTAGACTGAGTGTCCATTCCTTTACAGAGTGGTCAGTGAGTCACAAAGCTGTGCAGTTTCCCATACACCAATCCGGCAGTGTAAGAAATCATGATTATAAGCAAGGTCTTTTGTCCCTGAATAGGCCAAGATAAGTAAAGAAGAAATCAACCGTGCAAAAAAAATAGTCTTGAGTTTTCATGTTCTTATAGCTGTGGAGTGTTTTTGTTGGCAGGGGAAAAAATCCTCTCGCACGTCCATCTCGGTGGTGGCTCGAAGTCAAGCCGTCAGATTGCGTGCCCAACGCTCTAACCACTGGGCTATCCCACCCCCTAGCAGTTATAAGGTTTATAAAGATAATAAAGATGGGCCAGATTTAGCTCTGTAATGGGTGACAGGAACAAACTCAGCATGTTTTTTTGTCAACAGGGGAGAGATGGGACCCAGGTCCACTTTTCCCAAAACATGTTACCGCTGTGCGGGTGTCTCTCTCGGGCCCGGTTGACGCCGGGATATAATAATAATAAATGAAATTTGTATAGCGCTATATCTTGCAGACAATATATATCTTGCAAAGACATGATATATCATGATAGTAAGCGTAGAGCACAACCCTGTTAAGTAGTCTCGATCAAAGCCTAGGCATTTTCACAGCAGCATCGTTACGTCATCCTCATTGTCACTGATCATCATGCAACAAAACAAAGAGAGAAGCAACGGCTTCCTATGGGTTTTAAGGTAGATGCCAAACGAAAGTGTATCGTGTAGGAATTAAGAGTCAAAGATACCATATGGTTTGGGAAGGAACGTTTGTATATGTATTCCAGTAAACGAGATACACCTTATTCTTTGTAAAGCAGAGAGCTTGCTTAAGACAACGAAAGAAAAATAAGTTCATAATTATCTTTATTTTCCGAAAAAAAGTGACCGTATGAGATTTTAGAAGCAAATAATGATCAAATGTCATCCTTAAACTAGGAGATAAATTGAAGACAGACAAGAGGGAATCTAAATAAAACTAAGTCTGAAAAGGTTAAAATGATGGCAAAATTCAAGAAGAGGGGCCTCGTTTCAAATGACCTTTAACTTTGTGAAAAAATATTTTTTTAAAGATTCAGCTTTCTGTCGTTCAGGTTTTTTGTCTACGATATATATATATATAAGATCTTTATATTGATGGTTGACATGTCGAACCGATTCATGAATATAAATACTTAGGTGCTGTGATTGATTATAAATTAAACTGCATTGCTAGGTCAAATACTTATATGAAAAATAATAAATGCCATCCTGGTATCTGTTTTCTTTTTTCAAAAGCTCAGAAGTCTTCAGGTAAATGTGAAAAGTTTTGCAGAGCTTTTATAGACATTTTATTGAGTATGTCTCTTTTCTGTATAATGCTAGTAAAGAAAAAACCCACTGGATGTCAAAAACAAAAACGTACTGAATAGAGTTGCAACACGATATAGCAAAAATCATGGGTTGTGCGCAAATAACACTTAACTAAGCGATCTGCACGAAAGTCGTGCGGAAGATTCAGCAAAAGAAATCATGAGTGATGGTATGCATAGGAGGTAAAGGTAAAGGAGTCCCATAACCTATAAGGTCGTAGGGGAGCGAGGCGTCAGAGACCTCACTTCTCTAGGGCCAGCATATTGAGGGCGGCGCCCATCTCCTCTCCCTCGCTGCTTTACCTTCCCTGACCCTAAAGAGGCAGGTACCCATTTACAGCTGGGTGAACTGGGGGACTGTACTGAAGCCAAGGCGCGCAAACGGTCACCCATCCAACTGGCAACCACGCTCGACGCTGCTTAACTTGGCTGGGGGAAAGCGAGTGCTCCGACCACTGAGCTACCCCGTCCCCCTAATGGTATGCATGTACTTGCTAAATATTTCAAACTCTGTCCATCTCAACAGCGGTATAGAGTACCCAAATTCCAAACTCTCGGAGATTTTTTTTAAAAACTTTGAAAGTAATAGCTTTATCCCCACCTCATTTCTACTTTTGAACAAAGAATAAACAATTATAACTGGCCAGAAATGAGTGAGTGAGTGAGTGAGTGAGTGAAAGAGAGAGAGAGAGAGAGAGAGAGAGAGAGAGAGAGAGAGAGAGAGAGAGAGAGAGAGATTGATTTGATTGGCCGCAGGAATCAAGAAGAGTGCATCCCCTTCCATTCCTTTCAATGTGTTCAATGCACTATACTGTATACGGTTACGGTACAACATGTTATGATAATCCTGGTGTATGTGTGCAGGTGTGTGCGTGCGCGTGCACACGTGTGTGTGTGTGTTTGCGTGCGTGTGTCTGTGTCTATGCACGCGTGCGTGCGCTGGTGCTTGCGTCGTTTTTTGTTTGTTTGTTCATGCGTGAATGTCCATATGCGGATGAAAAAATGAAGATGTGGGAAATGGCTGCCTGGGTCTGTGATATCAATATGCGCTATTTTCTGTTTATTTGTTGATTGTTTTAAGCTATGCCTGCTTGTAACCCACATGAGATATTAAAAGAGTTTGTATTCGGATAGTTCCCTGTGTGTGTGCGTGTGTGTGTGTGTGTGTGTGTATGTGTGTGTGTGTGTGTGTGTATGTGTGTTTACGCGCGCGCGCGCAGGTACGAACGCACATGCTTGGTTATGTGTATAATATAATATATCAAAAGACAGGATATTTGTGAAAGTCAAAGGTTTCCTTCCTTCCTTCTACTACATCGGTAAAATGTTCATGCATTCAACCATTTAGTTCACCTTGCACTGATATCACCACCCACCCTCACTGACCACCGCATTAGAAACAAGTCTCCAGTTATATTCCAGTACCGCAATAAAAAAAAGTTTTTATAGGAACTGGAACCCAGCCACCACTCCACCAACCCACCCACCACCCTACCCCCACCCACCCCACTCTGTCCCCACCGCCACCTTACCCCCCTCTACCCCGACCCCATCCCTCCTCTAGTACACAAAATGAAGATGCAAGCTAAGATGGCTTACAGAACTCGCTTTCTGGTGCCAAGACGAAGATGTTAAGCGGAGACATCCAGACCAGAAAAAGAAAACCACAACTAAACCTTCTAAGAGGGCTCTGAGATAACAGACGCAGTCATCCGTTGGCCTCAACAAGCCTTTCCAGCCGAGCCTTCGAAGTGTTGGCTAATGCCAGACTAATCTTCTGAAAGTGATGGCTCTGATAGAGCTCTGTCTTCTTGATGCCACAGTCTATACAGCATGCGAGCAATCCTGCAGGATCTGTGCGCGATTCTGGCAGACCACTTGCTACTGTCTGAAAGCATCTTTTGCCGCACCCTGTCTTTAAAAATAAAAAAAGGGGGGGGGGGGGGGGGAATCAGGCAGAGATGTAGACTTGGGGGAAGAGAGGGATGTAAAGAGAGAGAGAGGGGGGGGGGGAGGAATAGGGGGGGATTTACAGAGCTTTTGAAACGTTGTGCATGTCATAATTTCATTACTACACAGTGGAGCAATAGAGAGAAGACTGGGGCAAACGGAAAGAGAGAGCAAGAAAGAGAGAGAGTGGAGGGTAGGGAGGGGGAGACAGAGAGAGAAAAACATCGAAAGAAGCAGAGAGGGGAGAGAGAGAGAGAGAGAGAGAGAGAGAGAGAGAGAGAGAGAGAGAGAGAGAGAGAGAGAGAGAGTTCTCAGGAACTCAGGATTTTAATTGCAAGGCCACCGGCATGTATTCAAGGGGGTATTCATCTGGACAAAAGAAACTTCAACCAAAACAGTACCCAAAAAATCCACAGATAATGTTGGCATTATCAAGAGTGATTTCCCAAAGAAACATGAACTACTTCAACTGTTTGTACACCAGTTATACCTAACAAAGTTCTCGGAATTTCAGAGCATAAAATATATATACATATCCAAATGTCTTAACTGACAGACATTTTCACTATTCAGAATAGTTTGAATAGACTGTTAATTTGCATTTCTGAAGTACTTTGTCAGATATTTCTCTCGCAAGTCTGTAAATTTTGCGCATTCAAAATATATTTCAGTTTCGATTTTGTCACAAAAGGGCACTTTTTAGATTTATCATTATATCTGTTACTCACATTTAAATTACCAATTCCAAGTCGAAATCTAACCAGAACATATCTGAATTTGCCTGTCGTGGTAGCAGTGAAGATATTCTTTTCAAGCTGCAAGAGTAATTTAAAAGACCTATATGTTTCAAACGTAAACTTAAGTGGTATGGGCATGTCACAAGATCCCAAGGAATTACAAGACAGTTTTGCAATCTTGACAAGGGAAGAAGATTGGCACACCAGGAAGAGCTGGGAGGATAACATCAGTGAATGGACAGGCTAGAACCAACAAAACCTGAGAAGGCAGACAACAGAGAGAGGAATGGAGGGAATGGTTGTTGAGTAGTGAGGTGCACCCAGGTCGTCAACAGGGACAAGATAGAATAGATAGATAGATATGTTTCAAATTGTCACTTTCTGTCAGTTGTATGCACAAGCTTGATGAAAAAACAATCCACGTCATGCGCTGTTTTAATTCTTACGAAAAGCTTGTTTCATTTCCACCCCAACGGCTTGAGATGAGAGCAATGACATCTGAATGATTGTGAGAGATATTAGAAGACTTGACGAGAGAGAAGACCAGACAGACAGACAGATGTATGAAGAGGGT
This sequence comes from Rapana venosa, assembly GCA_028751875.1. Classification (NCBI taxonomy): domain Eukaryota; kingdom Metazoa; phylum Mollusca; class Gastropoda; order Neogastropoda; family Muricidae; genus Rapana; species Rapana venosa. The sequence goes on along the minus strand of CM054139.1, from coordinate 49,525,684 downwards.
GAGAGAGTGACAGAGACAGAATAGCCAGAGCTAGAAACGAGAATGACCAATTACAAACAGAGAGCTGAGACTATCCTACATAATTCAAAAAGGACAACAGATTGACACAAGCACAAGCATACAGATACAAACACCCCCCTACCCACCCACCCCAACACACACACATTTGAATTTTGATATTCATTAGGTCTTAAATAACCTTGCTTCAATTGATCGTCAATTTCTTCCTTGTTAATGTTTTATTGTCAAGATATTATTTCAAGACCCTCTCCTCACCACCAACCCCCCCCCCCCCCCCCCCTCCACCAAGGGGTGCATGAAAGTTAGCAAAACTTCGACATATCAAAATATCATCGTGAAAAGTAGGTCTATATCGGGGTTTTTTTGCTGCTTTTGTTCAGACTTTACCTTATTATTCATTAAGTTCTAGTGTGCTAATTATCATTGATTGGTTGTTCTACATAAAAACAAGCTAATTTGACTCTCTGTGTAACTTATTCCGTTAAACCTTTCTCTGAGTGTGAGTGCTTGGTGTGTGTGTGTGTGTGTGTGTGTGTGTGTGTGTGTGTGTGTGTGTGTGTGTGTGTGTGTGTGTGTGTGTGTGTGTGTGTGTGTGTGTGTGTGTGTGCTTAGACATGTTGTGTGTGTGTGTGTGTGTGCGTGCGTGCATGTGGGTCTGTCTGTTGCTCTTATTGTTGTTGTTACTGTTTTCTTACAAAAAAAATGTTTTGTAAAATCCCAAAACTTTGTCGCTATTTTCGGTTTTTGTTGTTTTCTTTGTTTTGTTCTTTTTTGTGTGTGTGGGTTTTTGTATTTTATTAATAACTCTGTTTCTTTATATTCTTTGGTAGGATTTAGATTTTGTGCTTGTTTTCCAGGGCACCTTCTTACACCTTTTACAACACATCATGTCAACCGTTTATAATCATTTCAACAAAAGAAAAAACTACTTCATGTGCAACTGTGTTTCTTGGATACCCTATTGTTTCAAAGTAAATTATTGTATCATTTTCAAAATAGAGGATAAAAGGATTGCATGGTATCATGTGCTACCTCATCTCAGTTTTCTACCCCCCCCCCCCCTCCCCCATTAGTTCTTTCCCAACCTCTCCACATGTTTGGCAGATGGCATAGCGTGTGTATGGATTTGCAAGACAGTTCTATTTAGCAATCGGCATTGTTATAGCGAGTGTATGGAATTGCCAGAATGTGATGACAGTTCTACTTAGGAATCGGCACTGTTGTAGCGTGTGTATGGATTTGCCAGAATGCGATGACAGTTCTATTTGGGATTTGTCACTGTACTGTCATAGCGTGCGTATGTATTTGCCAGAATACGGATACCGCTCTATCTAGGATTCGACACTTCACTGTGATAGCGTGTGTATGTGCCAGAAGACGATGACATGTCTATTTAGGGTTCAACACTGTCATAGGGTGTGTATGGAATTGTCAGAATACGATGACCGTTCTATTTAGGGTTCAACACTGGCATAACGTGTGTACGGATTTGCCAGAAGACAATGATTGTTCTATCTAGGGCTCAATACTGCTATAGGGTGTGTGTGGATTTGCCAGAAGACAATAGTTGTTCTATTTAGGGTTCAGCACTGCCACAGGGTGTGTATGGATTTGCCAGAAGACGATTACCGTTCTATTTAGGGTTCAATACTTTCATAGGGTGTGTATGGGTTTGCCAGAAGACAATGGTTGTTCTATTTAGGGTTCAGTACTGTCATAGCGTGTGTATGGGTTTGCCAGAATACGGTAACAGCTCTCTTTAGGATTCCGATTCTGAATTTGGCCGTCAATCCCTAATTTGACTCTGAGTTTTTTATCCTGATTTAGTGACTTTTTCTCATTGAATTTGCTTGTTGCCTTTTTAACATGTTTGATTATGTATTCAACGTTGTTGACATTCCTTTTTTCCCTTCTCCAGTCAACTATATGAGAATGCATGTATGGTGTGTGATCAGGTGTCTTTCAACATAGTGTTGGTTTATCTGTTGTTGTTGATTTTTTTTGTTAAATGACTTGTTGTTGTTGCGTTGGTGCTGATGTTGGTGGTAGAGTGGTGGTGATGGTGTTGCTGCTACAATTTCTTGCTGCTGTTGTTATTGTTGTTGTTGACGACGGCGATGATGATGATGATGACGACGACGATGATAACAACGACGATGATGATGATGACTATGATATGATGATGCACTCTCTGATCTGAGGTTTGGTTGTGCTATTGATGCCGTTTGTTTGGAACGAATGTTTGGCTCTTTGTTTTCATCAACTTGTTCTGAAATTATTCGATATTAATATTTGACTGCTCTATCAGTGGATAAAAAAAGAACTTACAAGAATACTGAAGTGTTGTAGAACATGTCTGATTTGTGACTTTGTTGTTCTTTTTCTTCAAACGAACGATCGATATTTATTACAAATGATTGCATAGATTACCTGCGGTACTCATTGCATACCATGATAACTGTCATAACATCATCTATGTTCATTTTGTCATTAAACAACATTGTTCGTTATGTGTCAGTTTTTGGCGTTTGTTTAGTTATGTCTTTCTTTCTTTCTTTGTTTATAAAAGAAAATAAAACACTGTGAATTGTTGCCTCAAATAAACAAAAACTTAAATAACAAACAACATGCGTGTTGTGTGTGTTATCTTTCTTGGATGAATTTCATGGGGAAAAATCACATCATTACACGTTCCGCCCTAGATCAAAACCTTTGTCTGGTGGTAATGTTCCACTGTCATGAGAGAAGTGCCACAGGGGCACGCCTTAGAATCACCAATGTGGACTGTCCAACACACCAAAACCTGAGGGCCAACATCTGGCCTATTGACCTGCCGATGAGGGACAAACTCTTCGGACCACAGGAGGGCCTTCAGCGCACGGCACCATTTGTCAGGGACTAAGGAGTTGTCTGAGCGTTCACTACACTACACTAGACTACGATACGCTATACTACGCTATGCTACACTACACTACACCACACTACACTACATTAGGTAAAACAGACTAAACCCTTTCAAGCATTAAACAGTACTGATTAACTGCAAAAGAACACAGCCCATTCCAATCTAATCCTATTGTGTATAGCCCCGCAGACCACAGAGTCCATATCAGAGCTGCCATCTCGTCAAATTTTAAATCTCAGATTAAAAATGTGCAACTACATACAGATTAAAACAGGGTATAAAACCAACTCTACTGTCGCTCCTTGTATCAACGCCCTGGGCAACCATAACGGTCAACCCAGGACGAGCAAAACTGTTGAGTATCAATATGCAAAAGAACACAACCAATCAATACATACAGCTCAGTTTCATTCCGAAAAGCCTATAAGACAGGCCATACTGGACAGGACCGATATTTTTCTTAAAACACCCACAATAAATAACAAACATACAGTTCTGTTTTATTCCCAAAAACAAATAAGACACGGCCACATTGGACAGGTCTGATATATGAAAAAATCACAATTAATAAACATACAGTTCTGTTTTCTTCCGAAAAGAAAATAAGACAGAACCATATTGGTCAGCATCAATATGCCCAAAACAGAATAACATACTGTTCTGCTTCATTCCATAAGACAGGCCAAACTGAACTGCAACCCGATAATGAGAACATAAAAGAACAGCATACTGTTTAGTTCCGAAAAGCAAATACGACAAAGCCAAAATAAACAACATCGGCACGTAAAAGAACATGATGAACAACGTACTGCTTTGTTACTAACAACAAATAAGAGAGACCAGAGCCGACAGCATCGAGATCTAAAAGAACGTAATGAACAACATACTGTTTCGTTCCAAAAAGCAGATAAGAAATGGTCATATCCAAGATAACAGTTTTTCCGCAAAACTTGCCATCCGCAAAAAAACACACACAAAAGACTTCTTTGTTTTAAAATCACAAATATACTGCATCCATCCAGGCCTGAACAAAAGGATGGAAGAGAGAAAGAAAGACAGAAAAAAAGAAAGAGAGAGAGAAAAAGAATGGACGAAATAAAGAAAGAACGAAAGAAAACATGGATGAATGAATTAGTGAATAAATGAATGAATGAATGAATCCATCAATCAATGAATCCATCAATGAATAAATGGATAAATAAGTGACTGAAGAACAAAGCCAAAGAAAGAAAGAAGAAAAAGAAAAGAAAACTATAGAGACAAAAGAAAGAAGGAAAGAAGAAACGAAAACATGAGAAAATAGAACAAAAAGATAAAGAATGAAAAAAAACAAATAAATATCAGAGCAAAAATAAAGACAGAAAAAAATAGAAGGAAGAAAGAAAGAAATGAAAAAAGAAGAACAGAAAGAAAGAAAGGAACGAGGGAACTAACGTAAAACAAAAAGCAGCACACAAAGAGAGAAAAGACAGAACACAACTGAATGACAGCGAAGGTTGGTGCTGGAAGTGGGTGTGCAGGAGACACTGCAGTCAACAGACAGGACAGGCCAAGTGGTCTGTACACTGAGCTGGCCCCGCCATTGCCTGCCTGCATCAAACTGCTGTGTATATTTGATTTTTTCCAGCGTGTGTGTGTGTGTGTGTGTGTGTGTGTTTGTGTGTGTGTGTATGTGTGTGTGTGTGTGTGTGTGTGTGTGTGTTGTGTGTGTGTGTGTGTGTTTGCGCGTGGTGTGTGTGTGTGTGTGTGAAAGAGAGAGAGAGAGAGAGAGAGAGAGAGAGAGAGAGAGAGAGAGAGAAGAGAACACAGAGACACAGGTGTGTGTGTGTGTGCGTGCGTGCGTGCGTGTGTGCGTGTGTGTGTGTGTGGTGTGTGTGGTGTGTGGTGTGTGTGTGTGTGTCTGAGAGAGACAGACAGACAGACAGACAAGACAAACAGATACAGACAAACACACACACACACAGACATAATTTCTACGTATATATTCTATAAGCTACACATATCAAAGATGACATCTGGTTCTTCCCAGCAGCAGAAAAAAAGGCGTATCAAGGCAACAAGTACTGACAGATTCTGCAACTGATCCAGAATGTGCCAGTAGAATTGTCACAGAACCAATCACGCTGTCCATTTCTTCTGTCGCCTGAGATTGCATTCAGTACATCTCATTTCGTCTGCAACTTGATATCCTCCATGCAAATTTGTCAAGACTGACAAAGTTCATTCAGGTTGTACATCTTTTAAGATAAAAATGCCTTCTGCCAATATGCGTCAGCTGTGTAAAGCGAGAATGCAACTAGTCTTCATTTTTATTTTCTGTTCAAAGGGAGACATATTTGTTATGTAAAGGCATACGCTTTGTAGTAGAGCAAAATTAATACTTTTTGTTTCTGATTAACTGAAGGATTTCGTGCGATTCAATTTTTGCGCAAGAATATGTTTCAACTAAACAATCTCTCTCTCTCTCTCTCTCTCTCTCTCTCTCTCTCTCTCTCTCTCTCTCTCTCTCTCTCTCTTTGGTTTTCATTAATTGATTATCAGTGTGGTTTAATTATCGTTTTATTCATCTTGCATTTTTCTACGAATTGCGGCTTTTGAGTTCTAGTTCCAAGGGGCATTAGAGACTTACGTACTAACTAGGCAGCTTAATGACGAAGACTTTACATGTCACTCAAAATCTTTAAGAATCGTGTATCAAAACAAAAGAGGAAATAGATCCTGTTATATTGATGGTCCTGAGCAATAAACTTGAATTTATTCATCATTGATCATGCTGCTAATGTTGTTGTTCTTTTCGATTATGACGATGGCATTGATGATAATAAATAGAAGTAACAGAAGAAAAGGATTTGTAGTAGCAGCAACTAAAACAATGAAAACAAGATCGTATTCATAGTTTTTGTTACTAAATAAAATGAAGCAAAAATGGGGGGGAAAACCCGAAATGCAACTAATCATCCAAGTAAACCTGACTAAAACTTAAAAAGAGCAAAGAAACAAACACACTTGCTAAACCCCCCAAAACCATGGCGTATTTTGACAGGTAATGTGATCCATCCCTACAGCAATATTTTCTCATATCCACGTTTCTAATTCTTGTTCTTTTACACCAATCCTTCAGTTTGTTGTACCCATACTGACAGCACAGCAGTGCACACAATCCAGAGATTTCCTTTTGTTCTTCACTCCATTCCCTCCACTATTCCTCAACCCTTCAACCCCACCCACTATCCCTTACCTCTCCACCACTCACACATAAACAAAATACAAACAAACAAACGTCAATGCCAACTTGACCCAAAGAAAACGAATGCGACGAAGACAAACAAATAGAAAATAGGGTCTGCGATCGATGCCAGCAATAGCCCACGCTCCAGGCAGACAGACAGACAGACAGACCGACAAACAAACAAACAGACCCTTCAGCAAGAACAGGAGAATGCCAAGAAAGACGAACTCTCTTGTAGCAGCCTAAGAGTCTCATTCTCTGGAGAGTTGCGGGCTGGCAAGACACAAACAGCGGTTGCTGAGAGTTCCCTGGAACTGATCACAGAGCCATTGACAATGCACTAATCGGAGACATCGCTATCAAACACAGTCTCGTACACGCCAACTTCCTCCAGGGAACTGTGTAAGAAGGGAGACCGTGTAGGAAGCATCAGAATCGGAATCAGAAATCTGTATTGCCATCAAGTCAGAACGAGACTTATCTGACTCAAGATATAAACGTATTCCACATTTCCTAAAAGTGCGTATTCTCAGATGTCTATTCCTTGTCTGTACTCTCGCTCTTCTCGTAACAACAATCATGCACATTTTGATCATGTTTAACAGATAGTCCTCGTCGTAGTAGTTCTTTCGAGCCAGAAGGCCCATAGAGCCGGAGCTTATCCCGGTTTCTGTAGCGTTAAGCGAACTGATGGTTTTTCACCACCCCTGTGACAGGACGCTAGTCTGTCGCCAGATACTTCCCCAGCAGACCTGGTACCCACTTGTACACCTGGGTGGAGTGAGGAAAATAGGAGTAAAGTGTCTTTCCCAAGGACACAACACCGAGCCGAGCGGGGATTGAAACCGCGACCTCTGGATCACGAGTTGACCGCCTAAACCACTCGACCACGGTGCCTCCTTTCGTCGTTGACAAACCTTGATATATTTTTCGTTGTTTGTCTCTTACATTAGACAAAAAAAATTCGTTCTTAAAATCACCATATAGTATACAAACGTCAAGCAGGTACTATTCATTTTCTATTTTGTTACAACACTTATGGTTTCTTTTTTTTCTTCGGCATATTTGTATATCCCCTTGTTTTCTATCATTAAATCATGAGAGCTGGTGCGAAATATGCGTCAATAGTGTTCATTTCTGCATACTTTTAGATATAGTTCCAATTGATAAATATGTAAAAGAGAGTTTAAAATAATGCAACTTAGAAGATAACTTTTTAAAAGTTTTTAGATTTGAAGCCACTGAGTGCCCATTTCTTTCCGTCAGGATCAAATGACTTAAACAAGCAAGACATTAGATATCTTTAATGAAATCTGTCAGAAGAAAAAGCGCAGATTGTGAACAAAACTCACATTGTAAATAAGAACAGGTAAACGTATTGTTTCAAGAAATCGCAACAAATAATATAGCGTGTATATTTCTCTGAAGTCGGAATGCGGCCACCTAACGATTGTTTATGCAAAATCTCGCCAGTGGTGAAACTCGGAACTCTAGCCGAGGAAGGAAAATACGAATGATGTGTTTTGAAACATTGAGATCATTCGTCATGAACAGCCCAGTTCCTAGTTTGTCCACTCTATTGGCAGATTTATAGAACAGACAATTTCAAGGAGGTGGACTTAAGAGGGGAAAACAGAAAAGGATTTTACATGATCAAATGATTTCTTTTTTTCTGAACGTACGTGGCTTTCTGTCTTGGTAATAAGTACGACGGAACGCTACTCTGTAATTAGTATGTGTGTGTATGCACGCGCGTACTTGTGTTTGTGTGCATGCGTGCGTGCACTGTGCGAGTGTGTGTGCGCGCGCACGTGCATCCAAGCACAGACATGCATGTGTGTTCATGAATAAGACATAATTCCATTTACGCAATCGTGCTGCTGAAAATCGTGCATGACAGCAGAAGTATTTCACAGCACCAGCATGAGGCATGACAATGTTGTATATTATACACTGGCATATTCTGAAACGGATCCAGAAGGTGCCAATATATCCCTCACAGAACTACTCCCACCTTCCATCGCCTGAGATTGAATTCAGCACACCTCATCTGCAACTTGATATCCTCCTTTTAAGACTGCCAGAGCTCATTCGGAATGGACGTTTAAAAACAAAAACGAAAGAAAAAAAAGGCTTTGTGTCAATAATCGTGAGCTGTGAAGGAACAGTGAAAATTCATTCAATCTTCGGTCTTGCTTGCAAAGGGAAACGATTTTGCTGTGTGAAGGGACATAATTTCAAGCTGGCCAGAAATTAGCACTTCATGTGATGAACTAATTCATTTGGTGCAATGCAGCTTTTTTAAATAAACTGTAGCTGGATTGAACAACATTGGGGTTTTTGTCCTCCCTGGTTTTAATTAATTCGTTCTGGTTAATTTTTGCTGTTGTGTTGTTGTTGTTGGCTGCATTATCTTCTGCTACGACCCTGGTCCTGCTGTTCCCACGCTGCTCTTTTCGATCTCTGTTCCCCAGCCACTCCCAGATGTATTATGTAGCATCCTCAAGGTCAGAAATCCACAGGGATGGTATCAATGTCAGGCTAATGGGGACCACCAGTCATCCACATAATTATGACTATAAAGATATAAACAGGAATTTTACCGTGACCGACACAGACGGTGCCAAAGACAAGCCGAAAGTAAGGTAGCAAAGAAAGAGAAGTACTGAGTGTTAAAAAAATATAGGGTTTTTTTCCCCTCGAAGGATCTGTCATTTTCTTATCGTGTGTGCTTTGCTGAATGTCGGTAAAAAGATATTTGTGCGAGGGTACGCTACTCTGTACATGTTCGTGCGTTACCATTGGCATCAGTGTGTTTGTGAGCGCGCACACATGCATGTTTGTGCATTGATGAAAATGAGAGAGAGAGAGAGAGAGAGAGAGAGAGAGAGAGAGAGAGAGACAATGACAATGACAATGACAATAACAAATTCTTTTATTTCGAGGATAATGAATAAGCACCCATGTGCTTTTTTACATCCAGTCCCCGCCCTTAAGGATATATATGATAATAAAATAAAATAAAGCTCTAGCAATACACTTACACAGTATAAGGAAAAAGTATCTACACAAAAATCCCCACAAAAACCACCGAAGAGAGAGAGAAAAAAAAAGTTGCAACAAGTAAGAAAGAAAGCAGAACAGAAAACACAGAAACAAAACAAAAAAATAGCAAGAACCAAGAGCAAAACAAAACGGCAACAACAACAAGGGGAGAAGGGACAACAGAATAGTCCCCCATCAAAAAACAACAACCCCAAACCCAAACAAAGCAAAACCTCCATAACATAAAGGAGAACAAACCACGTAAATAGTTTCATTTTGGCTAACAGAAAGAAACGTCAAAAATTCTTTGTGCTTTTATGGGAGGCAACAGCAATAGTAAACTAAAGAGAGAGAAGAGAGAGAGAGAGAGAGAGAGAGAGAGAGAGAGAGAGAGAGAGAGAGAGTTCGAATAATCTTTGTGTCACATAAGTGTCATATATAATATTATCGTTCTTCACTGCAGCAGAAAAATAATCATTTATTTTCTATACCACTTTAAGTCACGGCCGATTTCTCTGCGTGAAATTCGGGCAGCTCTCCCCGGAGCCCCAAGAGCAGCGCCACCCTTTTTTGTGTCTGCAACTGTATTTGTTTCCCTATCAGAGTGGGTTTTTTTCTAAGAACTTTGCCAGGGACAACTCTCTTGTTGCCGTGGGTTCTTTTACGTGCATTGAATATGTTTGTGTAACACACGGGACCTCGATTTATCGTCAAGTCCGAAAGACTAGCGCCCAGACCACCACCCATGTCTAGTGGATGGGGGGAAAGTTTTGGGCCCAAACGGGATTCGAACCACCGCACACGTCCGACCCGGAAAAAAAATTTTGCATTCTAGACATGCGCGTTACCTCTAGACCACCGATCCACTACCACAAAATCATTGCATGGCTACAAGTGTTGACAGATTATGCGACTGATTTAGAATGTGCCAATATATTCTTACAGAGCCAATTTCGTATTCCATTCCTTCTTTCGTATGAGATTAAATTCAGTGCACCTCATCTACAGCATGATATGACCAATATGTACAATACCAACAGAGCTTATTCAGTCTGTACGTTTAAAAATCCCTTGTGTCAATAAACGTGAGCTGTGAAGGAAAAGCGCACATTTAACTTCGTTTTCTCTATGTAAAGGAAGCAAGTGTTTGTATAAAGGAATATGATTTCAAAATGTACAGACACTTAAACTTTTCCAGTTCACCTATTCATTTTGTGCAATCTGGTTTTGAACGAAAATCTGGCTGGACTAAAAATCTCTCTCTCTCTCTCTCTCTCTCTCTCTCTCTCTCTCTCTCTCTCTCTCTCTCTCTTCTCTCTTTGATTTTATATTGATTCTTCTTGTGGTTTTAGTTTGATTAGTGATTTTTTTTTTCTGTAAGTAGTTTTTCTCATGTTACTTATACGAGGCACTTGTAACCTACGTACTTGCTAAATAGCCTAATGATGTAAGACCTTGCTGTTCTGTCCGGGTCTTAGAATATGTATTCCCCCGTGGGGATGCCGGGGGTCCTGCTAGTACAAGTGACGTTCCCACCTTTTGGAAACTCTGTACTAGGATTTCCCTCTTTTCTATCCCTCTCTTTGTTTCTGCTTTACTCCTTTTCTTACTGTCATCATCTTCTAGTCTGTTTTCTTCCTTCTTGGTCCAGTCTCCTGCCTTTTTTTCCAGAAAGACATAAAAGATAAAAATTCTCTCTACCACTGAAGACGGATGCTCTGGGCCTGACTTTGTCAGGCGCTTAACGGTAGCGCAACCCATTTTGCCCACTTGAGAGACAACACAAGTTTCTGTTTGAGCTGAAGAAGAAGAAGAAGAAGAAGAAGAAGAAGAAGAAGGAGGAGGAGGAGGAGGAGGAGGAGGAGGAGGAGGAGGAGGAGGAGGAGGAGGAGGAGGAACAACAACAACAAGAATGCAAAGATCGGAAAATCAGGATCAGTCCTCTAATTAGGACTCTGAGCCTGTGGGCCTGTTCGAATAAATGATCACATCGTTGCTAGTGTTATTGTTGTAGAGGATGAGATTAACTATGACAATGACGATCATCATCATCATTATGCTGGTGATGATAATGAGAAGAAGAAGAAGAAGAAGAAGAAGAAGAAGAAGAAGAGAAGAAGAAGAAGAAGAAGAAGAAGAAGAAGAAGAAGAAAGACGACGAAGAAAACGAAGGAGAAGGAGAAGGAGGAGGAGGAAGCTATTAGCAGCAATCAGAAGTCGTCTCTATCACCATTCTATTATCAACATAAAAATCAGGGAGAAAAAGGAAAACAAACCCAAATGCAACTAACGAACCAACTAACTACATCCACACTAAAATCTTTAAAGCAAAGTAACAGAAAAGTCTACAAGCTAGCTCAACCCAAATAACAACGGCACTGGTAGAAAATCTGATCCACTTCTGCATCAATCAGTTATCATCTCCATCTTTCCAATCAGCTTGAAGAAAATAGTCCGATCTTTCACAATGTTCGTACTCTCAACAGTGCACACAGTTCTGTATTGATTTCTTAATTCTTCAGCTTATTCGCTCCAACTCCTTCAACCAGTCACCCCCTACTCATTTACACTAACTAAATATCAAAAATTAAAACGCCTCACTTGACCACAAACAGCAGGTGAAGAAGACAAACAAACAAATAGAAAATACAGCCTGCAGTCGATGCAAACAACAGCCCACACTCAAGACAGACAGACAGACAGACTATTCAGCTAGACAAAGAGAACGCCATGAAAGACTCTCTTGTTGCAGTCTAAGAGTTCCGTTCCCTCCACAGTTGCAGAATT
>CM054139.1:49488697-49503697 GCA_028751875.1 Rapana venosa | reverse complement strand
CCCGGGGGATAAGACATAACGAATGAGACTATAAGGCCCCGTATGCGAACGCACGCAGAACATCTTGCACACACGTTAAATCCTTTTCCACTTTTCGTAAGAGTAGGCCATTGTGTGCCGGTGGGAACACACTACAGAATTTACAAAACCGCATACACACGGGAACTGGATGCAAAAAAAAGCACATAAGTGCTTATTCCTTTATCCTCGATATAAAAGAATAAAATATAAAAATATAAAATAAAATATGTATGGCTGTGGCGAGGAGATTGAAATGAGCGGCGTGGGAACAGCAGGACGGGAACGTCACTGAAGATGAGGCTGCACAGACTTTTTTTAAAGTTGACCTAAATTCTGCAGGATAGCTTCACTTTCAGAGGAAAGCAAATTATACAAGGAGGCACACTGTTTACAAATAGCGCTGATCATAGTCCACGTGTTTTAAAAACAACAACAACAACAACAGCAACAACGAAAACGAAACCCATTCCAACGTTAAAACATGGAGATTACAAAGCTACATTTTAAAAATACAAAACATTCTTCTTCTTCTTCGAACACTCAGACAGCAACTATCGAGGTCTCTCACATGAGTAACAGTGCATTGCGCCACAATTAGGCATCCGATCAGTCAGGTTATATATTTTAAGTTGTGTTTTTTTCCTGGAAAAATGGCAGGGAAATGAACAAAGAGGGCAAAAACTAGACAAGAAGGAGGTGACAGGAAGGAACAGAAACAAGGTAAAGAAACAAAGAAAGGGATAGAGAAGAGGGTGTTCCAAGCGCAGAATATTCCAGTGTGGGTTATATTATAGTCTCAGCGAAGCTATTCGATGCAGGGACTGTGGTAACCCCAAGTGATCCCACTTATGCGCCTCAGGCCAGGCCAGGCCAAGCCAGGCCAGGCCACCCTAAAAAAAATTAACGCCCAAAGTTGGGCCCGTTACAATTTTCAACCCACGCCATGCTACGATTAATATAGACTTTCCAGAAGATGAGGACTCCATCGATACTTACAAGACCCCCCCCCCCCCCCCCCACCATCCCGCTTGCATCCATTTTGAGCGCTTTGATTTGTTGCTTTACAAGATTCAGCGCTATATAAATTCCATACATTAGTAGTAGTAGTAGTAGTAGTAGTATAGTAATAGTAGTAATAGTAGAAGTAGTAGTAATATCCCCAATTTGATTTCATTTCATTTCATACCACTTTAAGTTACGGCAGATTTCTCTCCGTGAGAATCTCACGGGCTGGTCTCCCCGGGGAGAGCGCGTCGCCACAAGAGCAGCGCCATCCTTTTTTTTTCTTTTTCCTGTCTGCAACTGTATTTGTTTCCCTATCAGAGTGGCTTTTTTCTACAGAATTTTGCCAGGGACAACTCTCTTGTTGCCGTGGGTTCTTTTACGTGCGCTAAATAATTATGAGTAACACACGGGACCTCGGTTTATCGTCTCATCCGAAAGACTAGCGCCCAGACCACCACTCATGGTCTAATGGATGGGGGAAAAGTTTCGGATCCAAACGGGGTACGAACCACCGCACACTTCCGACCCGGACTTTTTGTTTTCTAGACAGGCGCGTTACCTCTAGCTAGACCACCGATCCATCTAGGAGAGCACCCAAAAGTTTGATGGTTTCAGAAAGGTAAAGCGTCTGTTGATGCGGTTTGAGTTAAATAGGAAGTTGTGATGGGGTGGGGGTGGGGAGTAATGACTTGCTCTTGAGCGTGGCGTTGGTGTACTCCTTGTCCAGGAAGTCCATCAGCTGCTTCTGGTGCTTGGGGTCCAGGGGAGGCTGCAGGCAGATCTCCATGGTCACGAAACGAAGACAGGGGGGCAGTAGCAGGCCCAGTCGGTTTCGCAGGTCCTGTATGCCGTAAAGATTTATTTATTTATTTATTTGTTCTTTGATATCGAGGATAATGGAACAAGCACTCCTGTGCTTTTTTACATCCAGTCCCCGTGTGTATGCGGTTTTGTCAATTTTGTTATCTGTTCCCACCGGCACACAATGGCCTACTCTTTCGAAAAGCGGAACAGGATTTAACGTGTGCGCGAGATGTTCTGCATGCGTTCGAACATGGGGCCTCGGTTTATAGTCTCATCCGAAGGAAAAAGAGGAGAGGAAGAGAGAGAGAGAGAGAGGAATAGAAGAGGAAAAAGAAGACAAGAAAATTGTAGTTTCTTTGTACAATTGATCGGATTTGTTTCTTCTTTAGGTGTTAACGTAATCTCCAAGGTCGTGTGTGTGTTGTGTTTTGTTATTGTTGTTGTGGTGGTGGTGTTGGTGTTGGTGGTGGTGTGTGTGTGTGTGTGTGTGTGTGTGTGTGTGTGTGTGTGTGTGTGTGTGTGTGTGTGTGTTTGTAAGGATTGGAGAATACGTTGGTATCCAAATCGTGAAACGAAATATCAGAGGGTTTATCTACATTTTGCTCTGCTGCATCATCTTTCCGTGACGTTCTGCCCTGCTGCTCCTATACCCCTCCTTTCCATCTCTCTGCCCCAGCTACACCCGGGTTCGTTACATTAATAGTATCCTCAGTGTCAGAAGTTCACAGGGAAACTATCACTTGCAGGCCCCCACCCAGAGGGGCTCTGCACAACTGCTGAGTCATTTGGTAGTGTTCAGTGGTGCCCGTTTTGAGCTGACATACGCAGAACACTGCCCACTAAGCCCCCTTCTAACGACAGAAATAGCTTAATCGCGGAGCGAAAGTGAGTGACAATCCCACCTCGGGTAACGACTACCACAGCGTCTTTCTCCCATGTGCCTCCAATCTCAAGATTTTGGCTTAAACTCACTACAGGCAACAAAATATACTGGAAACAGACATGGCGGTCACCAAGAGACCATAGCAACCAGGTACACCCAATCACACACCGTTTCCTTTCATTGCATGATGATCAATGAGGAGGAGGAGCATATAATGCTGCTGCTATGGAAGTGTGGGGACGGGATAGCTCAGTGGTCGGAGCACTCGCTTTCCCCCAGCCAAGTTAAGCAGCGTCGAGCGTGGTTACCAGTTGGATGGGTGACCGTTTGCGCGCCTTGGCTTCAGTGCAGTTCCCCCAGCTGTAAATGGGTACCTGCCCTCTTTAGGGTCAGGGAAGGTAAAGCAGCGAGGGAGAGGAGATGTGCGCCGCCCTCAATATGCTGGCCCTAGAGAAGTGAGGTCTCTGACGCCTCGCTCCCCTACGACCTTATAGGTTATGGGACTCCTTTACCTTTTACCTTTTTATGGAAGTGCATGCACTCTGAGACTACTTGACGAGGCTGTACGTTTACTCTTCCTATTATAACGTATCTCGACGTCAACCGGGCCCGAGAGATTTTGACACTAGCAATGTTGGGTCATGTACTTATAGCAACACTCTCAAAATCGCGTCTGTAAAATGGATAAAGCTTAACTATGTGATCCCAGTCTTCCCGTAGCGCCCATAGCAAACTCACTCTGGATAGGAGCTGGCCAGGGTTAAAAAAAGTTCTTATGCCTCCGTCGTGATTTGAATCTGCAACCTGCGAGCCTGTCACCCAAAGCGCTAACTACTGCGCCACGGCAGCTGGTTAAATTATAAAAATGTGACACCAGGTCAGTCTCTATAACACTATCATTTAGAGGATGTACAAAATGCAGACTGTTGACAGTGTGTATGACTACTCTGCCCTCAGAATGACACCTCCAGCCTCTCGGTAAGGGAGCCTCTGGAACAGAGCTCTTTCGAACTCCCTCTGGGGTGGGGCCCTACTAAATCTATCCATGACGAGAGGTATAAAGAATACATGGTGAATCTGCCCCTTTGCATGTAATGGTAAAGAAGCAGGTAGCAGACTTTTGACAACAAAGAAAGGGCTTGGTTAAGGACAGTCTCCCATCGTTATCATGGCCATCATCATCATCATCATCATCATCTCATCATCAATGCAGTTATCATTTCATCATCATCGTTATCATCGTGGTCATCATTGTCATGGTTGTCGTCATCATCATCATCGTCGTGATCATCATAATCATCGCCATGATCATCATCATCATCGTCGTCATCATCACCATAGTCATCAGCAGCAGCATCATCGAGTCTATCACGTTATCGATTTCGAACTTTAGAACATATTGTTATACCTTTAAAATGTGATGCAGGTATTGTCTTCAGCCATGACAAGCTCTTAGAATAAAGTTATTACCATTCTCCTTTACATGATAAAAACGCTCTGAAGTTGGAGTATGACTGCCTGTGTGTCGAGCTATTCGAAAATAGTCATAAGGCAAATGTCTACTTCATTGTGTATTCTCGGGTCTCATTGTGTAACCCATATGGGGAAAAGGAGACCAGAGTACAACAAATATGACGTGATTCCCATGGTGTAGAACTGGGGAGATCTAAGTTGTTTTTCACCACAAAATATCGATATAGGATATTAGCCAAAAGAACAAAGTGAACTGGACAAGACGTGCAAGCAGAGACTCTGACCTGCAGTTCCCCTACATTGGACGCATGCTGACTGTCAGCGTGGGCTGGTTTGACAGGACTGTAACGTCCTAGCAGAGGCTCCAGACTGACCAGACCGTTTTGTCTTTTATGAAACATTGTCTGCTTTGCTTTTCCTTCGTCTCCTCCTCCTGTTGTGTTGTGCTGTATTGTGTTGTGTTGTGTGTGTGTGTGTGTGATACTTAATCCATTGAGAACATTTTGAAATATTTTTTTGAAAAAGATCTAAATAAAATCAGATGAGACAAGCTGTATATAAAAAATGCACATGATATAGACTATTTGTTAGAATTTTTGATAGCTTTGAAAAAAGGAATAAAAGAACCCTAGTGTTATTTCTATAAGCCAAAAATCATTCTTCCGGTTATCTTTGAAACGCAAATAGTATCCGATAGAAAGTATAGTCTACAAGTTTTAACATGTGTCTGCAATTCCCCCCCCAAAAGCTTCAATCTTTTACAGGAACTGAAACTTTAGAAAAGGCAGATACTAATTTTTTAAAGATTCTTACAAAAGTATAATATATGAGTGACCTGAACAAGTCAAAACTTTATGCGGTCAACGGAAGACATTTTGAATCATAGATTTAAAGCTTGATTTTGAATTTAAAAAGTTTTTGAGCAACACCAAAAAGAGATCCAATCTTTAAACGTCAGTGTGACTTCTCCTCGCAATACTTTTCTTTGCAAATTTAGGGTATGCCATTAATTCATATGTCAATCCAAAATGATACTCACGGACACTTTTAGCAATATCTTCACCAAAGAGGATTAACAGTCTTTAAATTTCTTGTTTCTCTGGAAAGGAGAACTTATTTTGTTATCGAAATGAGAACTGTCTGTGGGACGCTATTTTGAAACTGACATGAAGCAACAATGAGCAGATATTGCACACCAAGAAATAAGATATGCTTGCGATTTGCTTGTGTAACCAAAACAAGATGTTTACTGAAGTTCATGCACTTGTACTACGATGCTGTCAACTTGTGAAAGGAAAATTATCTGCTAAAAGGTAAGAACGATTCAGTGTGATACTAAACTGGTATCAAACAGATGGCGTAGATTTCGGAAAATACAGTTTTCACTTTTGGTATACCCGTTTGCTTTGCAGTTTTCTTTTATAGGACTGTATGACTTATTTTCACACACAAAAATGTAATAAAAACCTGACAGAAAACGGATGCCAATGTGTTTTTCTTGCGAGTTATATATCTATATATGCAAACACGTGGGTACACTAGTAAGTCTTTGTAGAGTTTCAGGATAAGTTTCAGCTAAACTAAACTCCTATATATTCTACCTCAAATTTCCAAAATTCTTTGAACATGATAAACCCTGGGGAAAAAAACACTGCCAAAACTTTAATCAACAAATCAAGATAAATAGCAAGTAGATATGTGTTCATAAATGGTGGATGAAATGAAAACTTAGGCCTTTTATAAACTTGTTTTAAGCATAAAAGATTTTAGATAATCAGGCAAAAAGATTGGAATGGTAAAAGCTACCTGCACAGGATGACTCTATTAGAAGTTTAAATTTTATTAGCTTCTTCCAGCAAGGTTAGGCTGAAGGTTTTGGAACCTATACTTTTTGGATACCTTGATCTTTTCTCCAACATACAGGGTTGTTGAGCACATCTGACAAAACAAGTTTGTCATTAATCTCAGAGGAAAACAATATTGATCTACCAGACCTACACACTAAAAAATGTCCCTTACTCCTTTCTTGAATACTAAGATCCCTATAGCTTATATTATTTTAGCTTGGATTTTCTGTTTGTTCAGCGAGGGGTATGTTTGTATGGAATGTTCTGCTGGAGGAATTAGTTCTTGGGCTCTTGCTTAGCTGCTGGCTTGAATAAGCAGTCTTTGGAACTTTAGCCAAGCTGATCGACTGAAGTGGTGTGGAGCATCTGGCAAACAGAAACAGTGAAAACCTTTATCAGTTGTAAATGAAGATGACTTTTTTTTTTACTTCTATTATATTCATTTAAGCACTTCACTCTCTGTATCTCTTTCAGTGTATGTATGTATGTATGTATGTATGTATGTATGTATGTATGTATGTATGTAAGTATGTATGTATGTATGTTTGTATGTATGTATGTAAGTATGTATGTATGTATGTATGTATGTATGTATGTATGTATGTATGTATGTATGTGTGTATGTATGTTTGTATGCATGTATATAGAATTTGTTTTGTAGTGAGCCTTTTGTGTTTTAATAGCTAAACATATTTATTGTAAAACCAGGCGTACTGGATATGTTTTGTACGGCACAATATTCCATTTTAATAGAATATAATTTGATTTCATCTGCTCTTCTCTATTCCATGCTCACCTAGATCTCTATTGGTGAAGTGGGTATGTTTCGTACTGGACAATACTCAATTCTAATTGATTATATATATAGATATATATATATATATATATATATATATATATATATATATATATATATATATATATAAATATATATATATATATATATATATATATATATATATATAAAGATCTATATATATATATATAGTCCTACTTAACTCTGGTTCTGTGTGCTCTTCTCTCTTCTCTGGTCAGCTAGATCTGTATCATAGTCCCAAATTAACATAGGTACGCGGCAAACTAGACCCACGAACAGTGTCCAAGTAAAACTGAAATAACCAGTTCCATTACTCACAGGTAGGACTCCACTGCTGCTGCTGTTAACTAGGAGCCGGCAGCAGCACAACTTACCACCATGACATGGGAGGTCTGGCGCAACTAAGCTGAGAGTTCCAGACACACCAAGAGTTCTTCAGTTGGAAAAAAACCACTCTGGTGATGTCTGGCACCCCTGCTCTCTCTTGTCTCATCCAAGTACCGAGGCGTGCTGGTTGATGGGAAAGATTGTGAGCTTAGGCGTCATGGAGATGACGTTTGTTTTCTAGTTTGTGATGTAATCAGATGACTTTAAATTGAAGAGAGAGAGAGAGAGAGAGAAGAGAAGAGAGAGAGAGAGAGAGAGAGAGAGAGGAAGAGAGAGAGAGAGAGAGAGAGAAAAAACAATGAACAATGAACAAAGTTTATTCTTCAGGCCACCAGCCCCTGGATGGGGTCAAACCAAGCATATCAAAACGAAGCCAAAACAAAACGTGACATATATGGCAACTGCCAAAACATAACTAATGTAACATGGGACTATCCAAAAATTAGACCAAATTATCTACTTTAAGCAGTTGTGTACATTAAACAGTTATTCAATATCCATGCTCCAAATTTTCGACATATTCCTGCGGTACTATCAAAGCATTGAACAGATAAAAGCTGAGGTTGCAAATGGAAGAAACTGAACCATGTTTTAGCAAACTCTCGTATGGTTGGTTACTAGAGTCTAAATACTTATGTCTTAAATCAGTAAAAAGAATGCTGTTATGAGTGAGAGAGAGAGAGAGAGAGAGAGAGGAGAGAGAGAGAGAGAGAGAGAGAGATGAGAATGGTGTGTGTGTGTGTGTGTGTGTGTGTGCGCGCGCGCGCGCGTGTGTGTGTGTGTGTGTGTGTGTGTGTGTTGACTTCCAATGCAAAACCTTGTCTTTGAATTATATAGATAATAAATCTCTGATATGTGTGTTATGATTCATTCAATCAGCATAACTAGAATTAATACAATAAAACATTTGTTAGATATAGTACAAAGTGGATTTGACCATTTGTGAGATTTTTGTATGAAAAAAATTTCAATTATCTAGATCTTCCAGCTATAGATCTAGACGTCTACGTGCAAATTCAAATTTCGTTGCAACTGTCACAAGCTTCCTGTTGAGTTTGGACGTTTTAATAATATTCCACGAAGGAAAAAAAACGTTTTCAAAATGAAATCTGTCTGTCATAGGCGAGGAATTTCATTTTATCATAAAATGTCCCTGCTTGACTATTACAACACGATCTTATACCTCGGCATTTCCTTTAACCTTTGTCAAGTTACAAGTTTTACAGGATGATGAAATTTAGAACAAAATCTCGAAAAGTTCTGGTCTTTTTGTAAAAAATATTTTACATTTGCCAAGAAGAGGCTGATTCGTGACAGCGTTCGTGGGAATATCGAAATGATACACATCAGTGCAATCATGGGAGTTTTCCAAACGTAGACTATGAAATGTCATCTGTAACTGATACAAAGAGTTAGGAACCATACAGCGCATCGTGAACATTAGGCTACTAGATCTATATTGTGCATTAGGGATGACCCTTTACTCTGAAATGACTGTAAATATAATTATAACAGTCCAACAGTTAATGGTGGAATGAAGGGTTATCATAACATCTTTTACTTCTTTAGAGAGCGTTCTGTTCCGTGTGTGTGTGTGTGTGTGTGTGTGTGAATGTGTTTTCATTTTTTGCTGGAGAGAGAGAGAGAGAGAGAGAGAGAGAGAGAGAGAGAGAGAGCAGAAGACAGAGAAAGAGAGACAGACAGACAGAAACAGACAACAAGAGAGAGAGAGAGAAGAGAAGAGAGAAAAGAAGCAAATGGAGAGAGATAGAGAGAGAAGAGAGAGAGAGAAAAACAGATAGACAGACAGACAGACAGAAAGAGAGAGAGAGAATTACCCTGTGGAATGATGAAACTAGCAAAAAAAAAAGATTTATTTATTTTAATTTTAGAAAGCCCTATAGAGCAAGGCCGCCAGCAGGAGTGCCACTTGAACGCCACACAACATTTCCTTATGCCCCCAGAACAATCAACTGATGATGCTGGACGGAGAGAGAAAGCAGAGTTCCAGAGCAGACGGAGAACAAAAAAACGTCTCTCGCACTGCTGCCACCCACATCCACTTCATGTGCAGCAAGGAAGAACGCACTTTTGCTGCCCCCCCCCCCCCCACCCACCAAACAAAACAACCCCAAACAAAACACAATTTTGGAGACTAATGGAAGACATATTTTGAGGACGAAAAGAAGACACTTTGAGAAAAAAGAAATGACACACTTTTGGAGACTAGAAGAGATACGATCTGGACTTGGATGAAGAGATACACACTTGAAAAACAAAGGGAGAGACACTTTGGAAACAGAGGGAGACAGATTTGGGGGACAATGGGAGACACATTTTATAAACTCTGGGAGACACATTTTTGGAATCAAAAAGGGATGCACACTTTTTTTTAAACAAAAGGAGGACAGAATAGAAAACAGTCATGACAACACTTGGGAGCAAAGCAAGTCATGCTCTAGATACAAAAGACATATTCTGGGGACAAAGGAGACATACTATTTAGAAAAAGGGGACATGATATGGGGACACGGGGGACATGGGAACACGGGGGACGTATATTGGGGATAGGGGGGGGGGAAGGCAATACTCTAGAAAAAAGAGGACAAGGGGACATGATATACTGGGATAAAGGGGACATAATCTAGGGACAAGGAGCATAACCTGGGAACAAGGGGATATAATCTGGGGACAAGGGGGGACATAATTTGGGGAGAAAAGGGGACATAATCTTGGGACAAGGTGGCGTAATCTAGGACCAAAAGGGACATAATCTGGGGACAAGGGGGACAAAATCTGGGAACAAAAACCGAAATCATATGGTGACAAAGGGGTTATAATCTAAGGACAAAGGGGACGTATTGTTGGGACAAACAGAAATTTTCTGAGGATGAATCGGACATATTCTGAGGGCATAGGGCATATTCTGGGATAAGGGGACATATTGGGGGTACAAAGGGGTCATATTCTGGGATAAGGGGACATATTGGGGGTACAAAGGGGTCATATTCTGGGGATAAGGGGACATATTGGGGGCACAAAGGGGTCATAGTCTGTGGATAACGGAACATATTTGAGGTATAAAGGGGTCTTATTTGGGGATAAGGGGATAATATTGGGGATACACAGGGGTAATATTCTGGAAATAGGGGGACATATTGGGGGTACAAAGGGGTCATATTCTGGGGATAAGGAGACATATTGGGGGTACAAAGGGGTCATATTCTGGGGATCATGGGACATATTGGGGGTACAAAGGGGTCATATTATGGGGTAAGGGGACATATTGGGGGTACAAAGGGGTCACATTCTGGGATAAGGGGACATATTGGGGGTACAAAGGGGTCATATTCTGGGGATAAGGGGACATATTGGGAGGTACAAAGGGGTCATATTCCGGGGAGAAAAAGAGGCATACTTTGGGAGCAAAGGGGGATTCACGCTTTGGGAACAGAAGTGAAAGGCATTTTAGGGACAACAGTGAGACACCTTTTAAAAACAAGGGGAGTATACTTTTTTTTTTAAAAGAGAAAACAATGTATAGGAAATTTTGTCTATCTGTCTGTCTGTCTGTGTCTGTGTGTGTCCGTCCGTCTGTCTGTCTGTCTGTCTCTGTCGTCTCTGTCTGTATCTGTTTGTCTCTGTCTCTCTCTGTCTCTTTGTGTCTTTGTCTCTGTCTTTGTCTGCTTCTCTCTCTCTCTCTCTCTCTCTCTTCTCTCTCTCTCTCTCTCTCTCTCTCTTCTCTCTCTCTCTCTCTCTCTCTCTCTTCTCTCTCTCTCTCTCTCTCTCTCTCTCTCTCTCTCTTACTCACACACGTTAAATTCTGTTCCCCTTGTCGTAAGTGTAGGCCATTGTGTGCCAGTGGGCACAGATGACAGAGTTTACAAAACCACATAAACACGGGGACTGGATGTAAAAAAGCAAATAAGTGCTTATTCCATTATCATCGATATATAAGAATAGAATAAAAAATAAATAAATAAACTCTCTCTCTCTCTCTCTCTCTCTCTCTCTCTCTCTCTCTCTCTTCTCTCTTCTCTCTCTCTCTCTCTCTCTCTCTCTCAAGGGTGACTGTTTCTTCTCCATCGTTACAAAACAGTATCCCAGTCCTCATGAAATTCTATGCCAAAAAAACTCTACAACTTTTCTATGGCACTTTTTCTAGGGCTTTAACGCTTGTTGTTGACGGGGGTTTTATCGTTTGTTGTTTGGTTTTTTTTTTATCGCCCTGTGCTTTCTTCTTCTTGTTTCTGCTGTTGTTGTTTGTTTGCTGTTTTTTTTCTTTTATTCGGTGATCTGTAGTTACCGCTTTTTGTTTGTTTGTTTTTTCTTTCTTTTTGTTCCAGTTTATTCTTCTGTCTCTTTTGTGAGAGAAGAGAGAGAGAGAGAGAGAGAGAGAGAGAGAGAGAGAGAGAGAGAGAGAGAGAGGGGGGGGGGTTCCCTTCCTGTTCCCAACTTAACGTGCTTCTCTCTCTCATACACGTACGCACGCACGCACACACACACACACACACACACACACACACACACACACACACACACACACACACACACACACACACACACCACACACACACACACTCCCCATCCTTGCAGCTAATACTCCAAAACAGAGAATCCAGCAGCCCTCTATGGAATCAACACTAGCAAGAGGCCCACTTGAACGGCACACGATAGTTACTTGTTCTCCAAAACACAATCCACTCGTGCTGAATAGAGACAAAACAGATAGTTCCAGAGACGAAGAGGGTGGGGGGGGGAGGGGGGGCAGAGTCCAACACACTGCTGCTGCCATCAAGGCTCAACGCAAGAGGGGGACACATTTTGACAACAAAAGGAGACACACTTCAGAGACAAAGACAGACATTTCCTGATGACAAAGGAAAGACACTCCAGGAACAAAATGGGAAGCCCACTTTTGAAAACAAAGGGAGACACACGATGGGGAGACAATCATAATAATAATAATAATAATAATAATAATGTATGGAATTTTTATTGCGCTGAATCTTGCAAACCAACAAATCAAAGCGCTCAATCATGGAAGCATATTTGCGGGTCAGAGGGAAACACACTATGTGGGGAAATAGTGACACATGTGGGGGGAGTGGGGGGGGAGAGACACTTTGGGAAATATAAGTGGATTTGTACGTTAAGGACAAAGGCAGATATATTCAAGGGGTGTGGAAGTGAAGCACATCTGCGGGACCAATGGAAACAGTTTATGGACAAGGGGAAATATATCTAAGAGGGAGAATAAAAAGCACATCTTTGGGACCAATGGAAACAGTTTATGGACAAGGGGAAACATATCTCAGAGGGAGAATAAAAAGCACATCTTTGGGACCAATGGAAACAGTTTATGGACAAGAGGAAACATATCTAAGAGGGAGAATAAAAAGCACATCTTTGGGACCAATGAAAACAGTTTATGGACAAGGGGAGACATATTTAAGAGGGAGAATAAAAAGCACATCTTTGGGACCAATGAAAACAGTTTATGGACAAGGGGAGACATATCTAAGAGGGAGAATAAAAAGCACATCTTTGTGACCAAATGAAACACAATTTTGAACGAAAAGGCACGCATACTTTAGGGTCAAGGGGGTCATTCTTTGAGGACACAGGAAAGAGACTTTGGAGACAAAGCGGGAGAGGGGGGGGGGATGATCTGTTCTTAAATATAGTGAGACAGATTTGGGAGACAAAGGGAAAAACACTGTAAGGACAAAGAAAGACACACTGTAGGAACAAAGGGAGATACACTTTCAGGGCACAAAGGGAAATTCTGGGAGAACAAAGGAGAACATACTTTAGACTCTTTTCGAACCATATTTTAAGGAACTAAGGAAAGCAATCTGCAAAAACAAAGAAACATACTTTGGGGACAAAAAGAATCATGCTCTGGGGGCAAAAACGCAACATACTTTGGGTATCTCAACCAGTTTAAACAGTGTCCCACCCCACATGGAATTAAACGCTAGATAACTGCTGAACTCTACTATCACTTGCCTTCTGTGGATTTGTATCTGGGTTTGTTTGGTGTTTTTTTTGGGGGGTAGATGGACTGGGGGGTGGGGTGCTTGTTACTGTTGTAGTTTCGCTCTTTTTTCATCTCTTGTTATCTTTTCTATTTATTTATTTTTTTGCTCTGATTTCCCGTTCTAGCCCATTTGTGCGTCTCCTTTCAAGTGATTATATCAAAGCTGGTTTTTGTTTGGTCGTTTGTTTGTTTGTTATTTTTTGCAATTGTTTGTTTGTATTTGCAATTAAAAAAATGTTGACAGCACTGTCTATCTCTGGCTGTTAGGTAACGGGATTGTAACTCGTGGGATAGATAGATGGATGTAAGATAATTATCCAGTAGTTTTTACTGTCAAAACAACAACGTCACCATTGCCACCTGCATTGCCATCATTACTCAAAGCAATTTTAAAGGAGCAGAGCGAAAACAACGACAACACCCTGTACTCTCGATACGACTACTGCTGCTGCTGCTGCTGTTGCTGTTGCTGTTGCTGGTGGTGGTGGTGATACTACTACTACTACTACTACTACTACTACTACTACTACTACTACTACTACTGCTACTGCTACTGCTACTACTACCACTGCTGCAATTCCCACTACTACTACCACTGCTGATACTATTATTGCTGCTGTTGCCACTGCCACTGTTGTGCTGCTGCTAATGCTCCTGCAGTCACTGCTACTGCTGCTGCTGCTACTACTACTACTATTACTACTACTGCTCCTGCAGTTACTACCACTGCTGATGTTGCTGCTGCTGCCATTGCTGCTGCTGCTGTAACTGCTACTACTACAACTAGTGCTAGTACTACTGCTCCTACAGAGGAAGAAGAAGACGAAAAAGAAGAAGAAGAACAACAACGACAACACCAGCAACACCACCACAAGAACAAGAGGAACAGCAAGAAGAAGAAAACCATCAGCAACAATAAAACAACAACAAGAACGAAACAAGTTAAAGACAAAGAAAAGGCGAGCACAAAGAAATTGAACAAGAAAACGAATAACAGCAACAACAACAACAACAACAGCTACAATAATAAAACACCAACACCACCACCCACTACCACCACCACCACCATCAACAAAAACAACAACAAAAACAATAAGAAACAAAACTTAAACCTGACCACAAACATAAACTAAAGGGAAAGTACAGCAAGAGACATTAACAACACTTTTTCTTTAATCTCAGTATCTTCACCATGTTGATGAACGTGTTCATACGGAACCAAAGGACTGGACAAAGGACATTGTACATCCGGAAACAAGGGACTGG
Organism: Rapana venosa; assembly: GCA_028751875.1. Taxonomy (NCBI): domain Eukaryota; kingdom Metazoa; phylum Mollusca; class Gastropoda; order Neogastropoda; family Muricidae; genus Rapana; species Rapana venosa. Next base: position 49,489,151 of record CM054139.1, on the reverse strand, counting down.
ACAAAGGACATTGTACATCCGGAACCAAAGGACTGGACAAAGGACATTGTACATCCGGAAACAAAGGACTGGACAAAGGACATGGTACATCCGGAAACAAAGGACCTGGCAAAGGACATTGTACATCCGGAAACAGGACTGGACAAAGGACATTGTACACCCGGAAACAAAAGACTGGACAAAGGACATTGTACATCCGGAACCAAAGTACTGGACAAAGGACATTGTACATCCGGAAACAAAGGACTGGACAAAGGACATTGTACATCCGGAAACAAAGGACTGGACAAAGGACATTGTACATCCGGAAACAAAGGACTGGACAAAGGACATTGTACATACAGAAACAAAGGACTTGACAAAGGACATTGTACATCCGGAAACAAAGGACTGGACAAAGGACATTGTACACCCGGAAACAAAAGACTGGACAAAGGACATTATACATCCGGAA
>CM054139.1:49481197-49483697 GCA_028751875.1 Rapana venosa | reverse complement strand
GTTCAGTTGATGTATGTTATTGGAGTTTTAAAACTTGTTTTTATTTTGGTGGGTTTTTAGTGGGATATATATATATATATATATATATATATATATATATATATATATATATATATATATATATATATATATATATATATATATATATAATATATATGTGTGTGTGTGTGTGTGTGTGTGTGTGTGTGTGTGTGTGTGTGTGTGTGTGTGTGTGTGTGTGTGTTGCGATATTTTGGGTGTACGTGTGTTTTCTATGGGTTTAAAAATATATATTATTCATCGCCACTTAGCAAAGATAATGCAACGTATTATAAAAATACATTTTATATAGTGACGATTCAGGAAGCGAAAACCTAGCACTCTGTCTGCCCCCCTATCTAGGCCTGTGTTGCAGTAGGCATTTTCAGTCTCGGAAGACTATGGAGATGCACCCTGGTACAGCGTTGGTTGTGGCTGGCCAGTCCTACACGGGAATGACAGTCCTTATGGCAGAGGGCACAGATGAAGTCTGACGCTGCTCTGTCTGTGTGTCTGTGTGTCTGTGTGTCTGTGTGTCTGTTTATCTATCTATCTATCTATCTATCTATCTATCTATCTATCTATCTATCTATCTATCTATCTATCTATCTATCTGTACGTCTGTCTGTCTATCTGTCTGTCTGTCTGTCTATCTATCTATCTATCTATCTATCTATCTATCTATCTATCTCTCTGTCTGTCTGTCTATCTATCTCTCTGTCTGTCTGTCTGTCTGTCTGTCTCTTTTTTCTTGCCCACTTTATCTCCCAGTGCACTCTGTCTATGTCTGTCTGTCTGGTCTGTCTGTCTCTCTGTCTGCCTATCTCTGTCTGTCTCTCTCTTTTCTCTGTAATTATTTCTGTCTCTCACCTCTCTTTTGTTTAATTCTCTGTCTGTCTCTGTCTGTATGTCTTTCTCTGTCGCTGTCTGTCTGCCTGTCTGCCTGTCTGTCTGTCTCTCGTCTGTATCTCTGTCTGTCTGTCTGTTCTTCTTCTCTGTCTCTCCCTCTCTCATCTCTCTCTCTCCTCTCTCTCTCTCTCTCTCTCTCTCTCTGTCATTATTTCTCTCACCTCTCTTTTTTTAATTCTTTGTCTGTCTCTGTCTGTCTGTCTTTCTCTATCTCTGTCTGTCTGTCTGTCTCCCTCTCTCTCTCTCTCTCTCTCTCTCTCTCTCTCTCTCTCTCTCTCTCCCTCTCTCTCTCTCTCTCTCCCTCTCTCTCTCTCTCTCTCTCGCTTGAGCAGACCAAAATGAGACACGAACTTCTCAACATTATTGTAAATGCCCACTGTCCAATACTTCTCAAATACAAAATACCAGTCTTGCTGTCAATATAATTCACAAACCAGCTTTACACAATGCAGGACGGTACTTATTCGATGACCCTTGATCTATTCTCTGATATTAAGAGCTCTAGCGTATAATGATATGCATGTCGTGACCTCACGAAGTATCGTAACAGTTCAGAGGTCACAGATAGATTCGGGATGCAGATAGCTAGGGTCATGCATGTGAGTCACTCTTGTACTTTTGCCTGCAGCCGACACGGTGATAGCATGCACCTACCTGGTAGTGGGCAATGAGAGACTGAGCACATAGGTGCAATCTTTTGCGTCTTGAAAAGCCGTCTGTTTATTGTTGTGTTGTTGTTGTTGTTGTTGTTGTTGTTGTCGTTGTTGTTGTTGTTGTTGTTGTTCTTCTTCTTCTTCTTCTTCTTCTTTAATTTAAAGTCTGTTTATGTATAGTGATATCAGCCTATAAAGAAAACATTTCTTAGGGAAAGTAAGTAAAGGTAAAGGTGTCCCATAACCTATAAGGTCGTAGGGGAGCGAGGCGTCAGAGATCTCAACTTATCTAGGGTCCAGCATATTAAGGGCGGCGCCCAACTCCTCTCCCTCGCTGCTTTACTTCCCTGACCCTAAAGAGGACAGGTACCCATTTACAGCTGGGGGAACTGTACTGAAGCCAAGGCGCGCAAACGGTCACCCACCCAAGTGGTAGCCACGCTCGACGCTGCTTAACTTGGCTGGGGGGAAAGTGAGTGCTCCGACCACTGAGCTATCATGGGAAAGTATACAACCAAAAAAAAAAATAGACAAACAAAAAAAACCCATCCCACCCTGACCCCCCAAAAATGAAACAAAAACAACCACCAAAAGACTACATAGGACGAAGAAACATAAACACTCCCTCCCCCCAAAAAAGAAAAAAACAAACAAACAAACCCAACAAGCCTACCACCCACCCATCCCCACCACCACCAAAGAAACAACAGCAATAAAACATGACATATGATCCAGAACAATTGTAGATAACATTGATAATAGATCCAGATAATGATGATCCTAGCAGTCTGCCATTACACATTAGACTAGAAAATACTACACGACACGACACGACACGACACGACACTTCACGACACTACACGAAACGACACACACTACACTACACTAACTACACTACACGACACTACACTTCTCGACGC
>CM054139.1:49468697-49476197 GCA_028751875.1 Rapana venosa | reverse complement strand
AGGGGTTAGGGGGAGGGTTCCTTACAGCACAGAGAAAGGGGCAGGGAGGGAGGGGTTAGGGGGAGGGTTCCTTACAGCACAGAGAAAGGGGCAGGGAGGAGGGTTAGGGGGAGGGTTCCTTACAGCACAGAGAAAGGGGCAGGGAGGCAGGGGTTAGGGGTTAGGAGGAGGGTTCCTTACAGCACAGAGAAAGGGGCAGGGAGGGTAGGGGTTAGGTGGGGGGGGGGGGGTTCCTTACAGCACAGAGAAAGGGCAGGGGGGGGGGGGGTAGGGGGAGGGCTCTGTACATGCAGCACACTGCTGAGAGAAGGACGATCGTTATTACCGTGATGAGGATGATGATGATGGTGGGGGGGGGGGGGGTGATGGTGGTGGTGGTGGTGGTTATGGTGGTGGTAGTGGTTAGTGGTGTGGTGGTGGTGGTGGTGGTTAGTGGTGGTGGTGGTGGGGGTGGTGGTGGTTAGTTGTGATGATGATGATGAAAATGGAGATGATGAAGAAGGTGGTGGTGGTGATGATGATGATGATGGTAGTGGAGGTGGTGGTGGCGGTGATGATGGCGATGATGATGATGATGATGATGATGATGGTGGGGATGATAATGATTATGATGATGATGGTGAGTGGTGGTGGTGGTGGTGGTGGTGGTGGTGGTGGTGGTGGTGGTGGTGATGGTTAGTGATGGTGATGATGATGATGATGAAAATGGAGATGATGAAGAAGAAGATGATGATAAAGATGATGATGATACTGAAAATGAAGAGGATGGTGATGATAAAGATGATGATGATGATGGTGGTCGTGCTCGTGCTTTTGGTGGTGGTAGTGATGATGATGATGATGATGACGACGATGACGATGACGATGACGATGATGATGATGATGATGATGGTGGTGGTGGTGGTGGTGGTGGTGGTGGTGGTGGTGGTGGTGGTGCTGCTGCTGCTGCTGCTGCTGCTGATGATGATGATGTTGATGATAATGATGATGATGATGATGGTGGTGGTGGTGGTGTTGCTTTTGGTGGCGATAGTGTGGTGGTTGTGTGATGCTGCTGCTGCTGCTGATGATGATTGTGGGGATGATGGTGTTGAAGGTAGAACTGATGATGATGGTGGTAGTCGTCGTAATGATAATGAGGCTGATTGTGATGGTGATGATGGTAGTGATAGTGATGGTCACGACAATAACGTTGATGAGGATGATGGCAATAACGACCACAACATGATGATAACGACACCGACATGACGATTAAAACCATGACGATAATGTGGTCCAGTCGACAACAATGCAACGACAACGATGATGACGATTATAATGAGAACAACGACAAAGGTGATAATGGTGGTGGTGATGGAAAAGTGATGATGGTGTTGGAGTGATAGACGTCTTGACGATGATGTAAATGATTATAACGATGGTGATTACAAAGACGATGATGACGACGACAATGTCAATGATGATGACGACCACTGTATGTACTACAACCATTACCACAACCATGACAATGATGAAAACGACAACGATGATAACGAGAAAGGTGAGGCTGCAAGGATGGCGATAACAATGATGATGATGATGATGGTAACGGTGTGATGTTGGAGATGTTGGTGGTGGTAGCGGGATAATCATTGTTATCTAGATGCCTAGTTTGGTAGAGATAATGATGGCGACCAGGCAGATGATGATGATAACGTGATGATGATGATAGTGTTGACGATAGGGGTAGATAGTAATGGTTGTGGTGATGGTAAAATATGTTGATGGCTTAGAGAATTTTTCATTTCCATGTTTGTTTGGTTGGTTAGTTGGTTGGTTTTCCTTGTATGTTATGTATGTATGTATGTATGTATGTATGTATGTATGTATGTATGTATGTATGCATGTATGCATGTATGTATGTATGCATGTATATACGTACGTATGTATGTATGTATGTATGTATGTATGTATGTATGTATGTATGTATGTATGCATGTATGTATGTATGTATGCATATATGTATGTATGTATGTATGTATGTATGTATGTATGTATGTATGTATGTATGTATGTATGTATGTATGTATGTATGTAATGTTGCTTGTTTGTTTATTGGTTGTCCCTCACGAAATATAACTATCAACTATAGTAACAAGGTAATCACACAGTCGATCAGATTACAGCAACAGGAAAAAAGTCAAATTGTTGTTATTGTTAACACACTAGCTACTGATGCTATTGTTGTTGCTCTGCTGCTTGTATTGGGGTTGTTGTTTTTTTGCTGCTGTGGTGGCTGAGTCATTGTTGTAGTAGTGGTGGTTGGGGTGTAGATCGTGATTGATAACGCTGGATATTGTCACGTCAATTCACTGTATTCAAACACATATTATTCATCCACATGTCTGTCTCTATAATTATATAAGTGTAACCATCTATACCTGCAAAATGGGAGAGCGCGCGTGTATGTGTAAAAAAGAAGAAATGTCTACATACACGATGCAGAGGATTGAACCCACGGACAGTGCCCCGCCGCTTGGAGAACTAGGACCCGGGCCAGGACCAGGACCGCTGCTCATGCAACAGTGGCGACTCTGCAGGGTCATCTCCTGATTGGGGCCAGCCAGAGATGTAAAACCAAAAAAAATCAAATGTCACAATTCAAGGTCTTACTGGTAAGTAAACACTATACTAAAGAAAGGACGGTAGGTTTCAGAAACATTGACATTACAAGGGGATGGGGTAGGGAAGGGGGGAGTGAGGATTCTTCAACTTTTCTACTCTAAACGACAATTACCCTACCGTCCAAAATATCCCAAATAATCAAACAAACTGAAAACCAAATCCCCCAAAAATCAAAGATAAAAAGAAAGAACAAAAATGTGAACGAAGGAAGCAATAACTTTATTAAAAAACCCACAGAAAAAAAGGTTAAGAAGTGTGATCTTAGTGGGCAGTGACGAATAAAGATAATAATAATAATAATAATAATAATAATAATAATAATAATAATAATATAATAATAATAATAATATAATAAATAATAATAATAATAATAATAATAATAATAATAATAATAATAATAATAATAACAGAAAAGGTTCTTCCATTATGATGCATACCCTATGGAAGCAAAGAAAAAGGAGAGCTAACAGAAACTCACGAGCTACTTTTATAAACAGGTGATTAAGCGAACCAAACACACCTGTAGCTAATTAGACAACTGAATGTAACAGGCAGTAAAGAGATAATGATTCCAGTGACAAACAGTCAGGTCATAACTAATAACGTAGCTAGTAACGTAATCAGTCATTAAAAAAAGAAAGTGAATAACGAAATCGATACATAAAAACCAATCGATTAGATAACAAATAAAGTGTGCTTGAACAAGTCAGAGTATGTGTAACTGCTCTCTCTCTCTCTCTCTCTCTCTCTTCTCTCTCTCTCTCTCTCTCTCTCTCTCCTTCTCTCTCTCTCTCTCTCCTCTGTATATCTGTCTATCTATCTATCTATCTATCTATCTATCTATCTATCTATCTATCTATCTATCTATCTATCTATCTATCTGTCTGTCTGTCTGTCTATCTATCTATCTATCTATCTATCTGTCTGTCTATCTGTCTATCTATCTATCTATCTATCTATCCCTTATGTTCTGGAACAATCAGGGAGAGAAGGTCTGGATGGGGACAGACAGACAGACAAATAGACACACACACATACACACACACACACACACCACACACACACATACACGCACACACACACACACACACACACAAACACACACACACACACACACACACACACACACACACACACACACACACACACACACACAGGGACAAAGAACTCACATAAGTGTTAGGTAAGATGGGATCTTGTCCTTTCACATTCAGTATATCGGTTCCTCCGGATTGATCACACTGCAGGGTCACTATCGTGGTCCTGATCAATCAATCAATCAATCAATCAATCAATTGATCAATCGATCAATTAGTCATTCAACTAATCAATACATCCATCTAATTGATAGATCGATCGATCAATCGACCAATAAATCAATTGCTCAATCGATTAATCAACCAATCAATTAATTGATCATTTAATCAACAAGCAATCGATCAATAGCTCGATTAGTCATTCAGGCAATCAATATATCCCTCCATGCCCCCTCCCCCATCTATCCATCCATCCAATTATCCAACATCCATCTATCCATCCATTCATCCAAGTAATCAATAAGTCAATCAATCAATCCAGCAATTAGTCAACCAATTAATATATCCATCCATCCATCCATCCATCCATCCATCCATCCATCCATCCATCCACCAAACAGTCAAAGCAAGTCAGCTGTCAATCAGTTTATATGACAAGTGGGTAATGTTCTGACTATTGGTGAGGGGGAGGGGGGGTTATCATCACTTGCTTGTGTTTTGTGGGTATGTTGCTCCTGCCCGACATGTTAAGAATGGTGTAAGATGCCAGTACTGTTCACGTGGGTCTGCTTTAGTCTGTGACAGCTTTGGGGACTGTCATGCATTCATGTTTCTGAGAGTACTTACACAAACCCACATCTGCTAACTCTAGTTGTTGTAGATCCCAGGTACCCCAGTAACAGGGTTTCTTCAAATACATTCTCGGAAATTTGAATCTGAAGGTACAGTTTTGTTTTAACTAAAACACCACACGTTTTCTATCTAACAAGAAAAAGAAGTACTGTTGCTTTGTTTTCCTTTAAAGCAACACACACACACACACACACACACACACACACACACACACACACACACCACACACACACACACATGCGCGTGCGCGCGCGAAAACACACACGAAAACACACACACAAAGAAGTAGCTAGTGCACAATCAGCATCATCAGCATCGCTATCACCCTTCTCATTATCATCAATAGTGGTAGCAGTAGAAGTAGCAGCATCGATAGCAACAGCCATCAACAGCAGCAGCAGCAGCAGCAGTCACTATCATCATCATCATCATCATCATCATCATCATCATCATCATCATCATCATCATCATCATCATCATCATCATCATCATCATCATCATCCTAGGCTGACATCAAATCATCATCATCATCATCATCATCATCATCATCATCAATCATCATCATCATCATCATCATCATCATCATCATCATCATCATCATCATCAATCATTCTTACACCAGCATCACATGTGCGGGTACCTGAGAACGCCCAGGGAGTCAGTCTGTGTGTAGGTGATCTGGGTGTTGCTGCTGCTGTCTGTCCCGAAGGTGGCCGAGTCCACCGTGCCTGCTGGATAGGTGCTCACTTTGTCCGTGGACAGCTGACATACCTGCCAACGCCGCAGTCACCAGATCAGCCCGAGGCCTACTTGTTCAACATTTATCAGAACATCTTTCCCCACACCTTAAAACCTGTTCAACCGTTCGGAAGTGTAAGTCGTTTTGTGCTGGAGGGAGCGGATGACAACACGCATAAAGCCGCATGCACACGGGGAATGGATGTAAAAAAAAGGTGGGGAAAAGCAAAGAGTGCTTATTCCATTATCCTCGAAATTTAAAAAAAGAATAAGCAGTCAAAATGTATAGGACGGGATAGCTCAGTGGTCAGAGCACCTTCTTTCCTCAAGTTAGGGTTAAGCAGCGTGGAGCGTGGCTGCCTCAAGGATGGGTGACTTTTCGCTAGACTTAGCTTCAGTACAGTCCTCCAGTCCACCCAGCTGCAAAAGAGTACCTGCCCTCTTTTTATGGACAGGGGAAGGTAAACGACTGCAAAGATGGGCGGCACCTTCAGAATGCTGGTGCATGGAGAAGCTGCTGTTCCTGAATCCACGCTCCCCAACGATCATACCGGGCAGATTATTTGCTTGAAATTCAGGCTGCTTTCCTTATAAAAAAAAAAAGAGAGAGCCACAGCACCGCATTACTGTTTTAATGTTTCTAGTTGGTGCACACTTAAAATTCCATGTGATACTGTCATCTTGTGTTGCTGACGTTTATGTTGCTGTTGGATTTTTTGTTTATACTGGGTTGTATTGTTTGGCCATTTTTTGTAACAGGTTTTTGCCAGAGAACATGCTTTCGTAGCCGTGAGTTCTTATAAATGCGCTATATGCAAGCTGCATGCATGCTAGGTCGATCATCCCATCCGAAAGATTGGTACCTAGACAGCATCTTATGATCTATAATCTGAACACACCACTCCTCTCTTGCGATCTCTTCAGTGGCTGCCTTTCTCACAAAGAGTGAAGTACAAAATGTGTTCTCTCCGTTACAAACGTCTCCACAAAGCTGCACCTTCCTATCTCTGTGAGAGTCTTCACCTAGACATTCCATCTCGTGTCCTCCGCTCTGCTGCAGACACCTTGTGTTTATAATAGCCCAGATTCAAACAATTCACCGATATAAGACAATGTAAAACAATTTCATAGAACATAATAAACACAATACAGTACAACACCGTACCATATTGTGCCATACAACATCATACCAGGTCACACAATACAATATAATACAATACACTACTGTTTAATAAATTATATTGTAGTATATAACAACAGATTACAATAAATACAGCACAATACAAAACAATGCAATGCAATGCTATGCTATATGACACAAACGGCAGAACATAACATAATATCAACATAGCGTAACACAAGATAACTGCAGAATAGAATAGAACAGAACAGAACAGAAGAAGAAAGTATATTAGAACAAACCATACTGAACTAGACTGGAGTATTTTACCACACAACATAAAGCACGGCACAAGACTACGCAACATGTCACAGGATCAGACAATACAATACCCCCTCCCCCCTCCCTCCTCACCCCCCCCCTCCCCCCCCCCCCCCCCCCTTGTGGGGATGCCTGTCAGTACAAACAGCATCCCCACCTTCTGGAAATTCTGTGTTAAGAATTCCCTCTTTTCTATCCTTCTCTTTGTTTCTGCCTTGTTCCTTTTTCTTCCTATTAATAATAATAATAATAATAATAATGTATGGAACTTATATAGCGCTGAATCTTGTAAAGCAACAAATCAAAGCGCTCAGATTTTATTTCATACCACTTTAAGTCACGGCAGATTTCTCTCCGTGAAATTCGGGCTGCTCTCCCCGGGGAGAGCGGGAGAACGCGTCGCCACTTAGCGCTGCGCCACCCTTTCACCCTTTTTTTTCTGCAGCTGTATTTGTTTCCCTATCAGAGTGGCTTTTTTTCTAAGAATTTTGCCAGGGACAACTCTCTTGTTGCCGTGGGTTTTTTTACGTGCGCTAAATAATTACGTGTAACACACGGGACCTCGGTTTATCGTCTCATCCGAAAGACTAGCGCCCAGACCACCACTCATGGTCTAATGGATGGGGGAAAAATTTCCGGTCCAAACGGGGTACGAACCGCCGCACACTTCAGACCCGGACTTTTCGCTTTCTAGACAGGCGCGTTACCTCTAGACCACCGATCCACTACCTCCTTCTTGTCTACTTTCTGGCCTTCTCCATCCATTCT
>CM054139.1:49423697-49453697 GCA_028751875.1 Rapana venosa | reverse complement strand
ACTCATAACAATGACAGGCAAGTAGTTCAGAGAAATGTAAAAACTAGGTAGTCAATATCATTGTGAATTTAGAATTCGAATGTTTACTGACACAAAAGAATTTCTTTTTCTGCTTGTTTTTGCTGTTGGGGCACTGAAAACGGTGTCCCGAAGGCAACAACTGAAACTCTGAAAACAAAACATGGGAAGGATCGGCCAAAATGGTGGTCGCTTTGCGTACAAGCTGCTGATTGCAGAACGACTTGAGATCTCTTTGTTCCTCGCCATTATTTTTAGCAGATTCTTACAAATCTCTGCAGAATTTTCTTGTTTTTAACATTAAGGTTATTGTACCAACAAATGAAAGCATTAGAACTCTATCTATAAAAAAAACTAGAAAAGAATCTTTTTGTCTACAAAAAAACCCAGAGTTTTATACAGGCACTTTTGGCCAGTTTGTTTCTTTTACAAAGGCAACAACAACATTTTGCTTTCCGTGAGAGGCTAGGAGTATCGCCTACATCCAGTCCATATCCTCTGCTGTTATCCTTTACTGAAGAAACTGGCCCCTTATAGAGACAACCTCAAACACCACGCGTTCAGTTTAGAAAGGTCTCCAGGAAAATGTCAACTCCCCTCCAGGACTTTGGGAAAGGGGTGGGAGGGGGGGAAAGAGAGGTTGCTGTAGAGGAAGGGGAACAACTTGATCTCTCCTTCAACACGGTTAATGTCATTTCTCTCGCTTATCTCCCATACAGTAGGTCATTCCGGTATTTTCCTTCTCCCTTGAAAAGGGACATTTTGTGAAGGAGGCGGTATGGTTGTGATCACTGATTTGCTTGTTTCTGTTGCAATAACCGCCCTTGACTGAGAATGTAGCTTAGCTCTATAAAAACGGAAGAGACTTTTCGTAAGGAAGTAATGTGAAGTGTGGAACCGATTTGCTCCCTGAATACTACGGATATTTCAAGGTGATATTGTTGTTGTTTTTAAGATAGTAGATAGTGTTTGTTTTGCTGTTCTTTTTTCCCTGAAGGAGAGAGAGGAAGGGAGAGAGAGAGAGGGAGAGAGAGAGAGAGCTTCAGACACATAGACACAAAGACAGACAAGCATATAGGCAGAAATAGACACAGGAGAAACACAACACCCAGAGCATAGAGAATGCAAATAGGTGGAGAGGCTGCTCTTACAGACAGACAGAAAAGAGATAGTGCCACAACAACCACCAACCAAACAAGCAACTTAGTACACACATACAACAGAACCAGACAGATTCAGACATAGAGAAACAGAGAGAGGGAGGAGACTAGGAGGAGGCAATGCCCATTAAAACTAACCAAGCCCTTTTCCCCTTCAGCACGTCAACTCATTCCGCACGACAAGTTCCCCACACTCTGCCCCCTCTGAACAAGCACGTGACGTTCGCCAAGATGGCGGATGTGGCCATTTCCTGTGCTGGACAAGCCAGAGGTCGTACTCCACCAGTATCAGTCACTTATACTTTGTTTTTTTGTGTTTTTCTCCTTTTTCTTGGTGGGATGGGAGTGTGTGTGTGTGTTGGGGCAGGGAATGTGTGTGAGGGAGGGGGGGGGAGATCACTGATACCAGTGGCAGTAACATTCGGGATATTACAGCATCTTTTTAATCGCGTAAAGCTGCTGATGAAACTTATGACACCACTCAAGACTAGAACAGTACTTGAGCAAAAAGATTAATCAACAGGCATGTCAGTTAACAAAAGGGTAAAGACACTGCAATCGATCATTTTAAGTTGGGGATCTTTTCAATTAGAAAAGATTTTACAAGAAGAAGAAGAAGAAGAAGAAGAAGAAGAAGAAGAAGAATGTGGAGAAGATGAATGCAAAGAAGAAGAATGCAAAGAAGAAGATAATGTGAAGAAGAAAAATTGCAAAGAAGAATTGTGAAGAAGAAAGAAGAAGAAATCAAGAAGAAGAAGAAAAGTAAGAAGAAGAAGAAGAAGAAAGAAGAATGAGAAGAAGAAGAAGAAGAGAGAAAGTAGAAGAAGAAGAAGAAGAAGACTGCCATTAGATAATTCTTCAACAACTGTAGTTCTTCTTCTGTAATCACTGTTTGCTATAGCCTTATCAAATTCTATCACACAAACACTTCTAACACTTGTTTGTCTCTTTGGGAACATTGTTGGAATAAAAAGAAAACTTAGATGATTTCAAGCACTGTACAGACATCATTAGCCTCAGCAAAGTTCAAATCATCCTGGAGAGACAAAAACATTAGTCTCACGTTTAAAATGAAACCAAAACTACTGCACCTGCTGATTTTTCTCCTGTATACATCTTTCTGTATGCATTCAGCTTCTGAGCTTTCACAGCAAACCTCAAGAGAAAAATTCAAGCAGCTGAAACACACTGCAACAGGAGAATTATTGGCACATCCTTCCCGGCCATGTACGTATTTTACAAAAGAAGAAGTATGGAGCATTATCTGACAAGCCAGAGACCACTATGAACCTTTACCTGTTCACCTGTCTCCATCACCACTGTCGATGGTACAAGCTCCAGGTAATACACCAGTGTTCACCATCTTTCTCTGTATCTACTGAGTTTTACCATCTCCTGTAGACCACCCAGGCCACTGATCTCAGTGACGTTGGCAATATAGGATGTTGATGGTCTGCCTCTTTTCCTTCTGCCCTCAACCTTGTCATGGAGAACTTCACTACTATAAAGACATCCTGAAAAATCCAGAAAAGAAGGCAGAAGTTGTATGTTTGATGACAAGACCTGATAACCTTTCAAGGAGCATATTATTGCAAGGCAGTCTGAAGAAGTAAAAGACGAGGAAGCCAAAATTGGGTCACGGGTGTGTCACTAAATGGATACAGAAGAACTCTGGCAAGATCCTAACACTGGCAGATGTTCACCACAAATAAAGAGGATTGGTCGGTATTTTCACCAGAGCTTAATTTAACAGCAGTGCAACGCATTTTCGCTCATATGACAGACAACAGTAATTGTTGTCTGAGCATTTAACAAAGAAGAAGAAGCATGTAGTAGCTATTGTTGGCAGGCACATCCATAACAAGAGTTGTTTTTATAACTGATATAACATCTGTCATGATCGATAGAAGAAGCACAAACCTATCTCTGATGACTGAAAAGTCGATAAACTGATGGTTGCTATAACTTCTAGTTCTATCTTAGATTGATGAAGCCCATGATGGCAGTCGCTGAGGTTTTGCGTAAGTGCCTGTGAGGTGCCTGAACGAAAGGAATAAGCCAGCTGATGGACACTGGTAGCAGAGAAAGTTAAGCTACACACCTGCTCAGTGAGGATGAATTGTAGATGTATACCATCTTGTGGTCGGAATTGATACTACTTTCTCTCTCTATGTCTCTCTCAGATGGGAGCATCTCCTATGGCCATTATCTTGATAGAAATGGTATCTGATTTGGAGACAAAAAACAGCACGAGTACAAACATGTCATCTTATAGGCGAATAGGCATATGTTGATTCGTGTCTGCCAAGAAACCACTTCCCATTGAGTCTACAATAACAATGCAGTAGGGGAGGTAGGGTGAGAGAGAGAGAGAGAGTGAGAGAGAGAGGGACAGAGAGATAGAGAGAATAAACTTGTGTCTGTTTATAGACACAATCAATAAAGAGATAACTCTTCCTGGTACAAGGGTAGCAGAACCTACACTAGAAAAAAAGTCATCTTTGTAAGAAAAAAAAGCTCTTTGCATGAGAAACTAAATGAATTTGAAACACCTTTACAATGTCCAAGGGTTTTTTTTCCTGATTAAACAGTATGTATATGTGTTTGTAGAGTATATAGAATATATGTGGTTCATACACGAAAATACACACACACACACACACACACACACACACACACACACACACACACACACACACACACACACACACACACACACACACACACACACACAATGTCACAGAATGGGAGTGTGTGTCTGCTGGTGAATGTGTGCGAAGATTGTTCACATTCACACACCCACCACACCAACAAAATAACTCTACACCACAACTCTCTCTCTCTCTCTCTCTCTCTCTCTCTCTCTCTCTCTCTCTCTCTCTCTCTTCTTCTTGTCATCTCTCTGTCATCTATCTCTCTCTTCACTCTCTCTATGTGTTGGTTGTTTTCTATAAAACGTTATGTCTCTCCTATCTTTTTGTCTACTTCATAGTCGATTTGTTTCAGTCAGATTGTAATTTTGTCATGCAGGTTTTGTATACAAAAGCACAGACAAGCAAACAGACAATTAGAAACAGAGACACAGAGAGAGAGAAGAGAGAGAGTCAGAGAGAGAGAGAGAAAGAGAGAGAGAAAGATAGACAGACAGAAGGAGATGGAGGCGAAGATTAAGAGTGCACATAGAAAAAAGTCAAAGTTCATACAGAGGTCAGACAGTTGAGCCATATATAGTGACCTCACGTGCCACGCTGTCATCTTCCTCTCAATTGCACGCGCATTTGGAATCAGACAGTGAAAAAACATGGATGGAAGATTGATGACCTTTCATGCTGATCCTGCAAACCAAACCAGCACCACCAGAATGTAAAAGGTTAATAATCTGACCCAGTCCTCGAGCTAATAGTCGATTTTGAGCAAATGGATGCTGTACTGATATCTAAAAACTGATGTTAATAAAGGAATAGGGGTGGGGTGGGGTTGTAGGTCCGTTTAGGGGGAATGTGCATGTCTGTTTTAATAGCTGAAGATGACGTCAATGATTGCAGCAGAGACTGTGCTCAGGTTCAGGTTTCTAGGTATCCATGATCATTCTGCTCTTTCGCAAAAATAGCTCCCTGGTGTGTGTGTGTGTGGTGTGTGTGTGTGTGTGTGTGTGTGTGTGTGTGTGTGTGTGTGGAAACCTCCAACTTTATCTATCACTGTGCATCTGTGCTGTCTATATATATGTATATATGTATATATATTATATATATATAATATATATATATATATATATATATATATATTATATATATATATTTTATATATATATGTGTGTGTGTGTGTATCTGTGTGTTATAATATATTTTATATATATATATTATATTATATATTAGACATAGAGAGATACAGGCACAGATACATATGTATCAAAACACACACAATATATATATATATATCTATTATTATTAGTTGTATATTGATTATTATATATATATATTAATATTATTGTATTATTATATTTGTTGTTTTATTTTATTTTTTCTTGTCTTTGGTCTCTATCTCTGTCTCTGTTACTGTATGTCTACCTGTGCTCCTATCTGTCTGTCTGTCTGTCTCTGTCTGTCTGTCTCTCTTCTCACACCACTACGTCTCTCTCTCTCTTCTCTCTCTCTCTCTCTCTCTCTCTATCTCTCTCTCTCTCTCTCTCTCTCTCTCTCTCTCTCTCTCTCTCTCTCTTGCAAAAGCAGAGACAAGTGTCTAAGTGATGAATGCTCCATGAGAGAGGATACTGATCAGTATTAACCGTGGACAGATGCATATTTCATCCGGAGCTGAAAAAGCAAGACCAGGGCTTAGAGCGACAAGGCAACTAAGTGTGAAAATACGATTCAGGGATGGCAGGTTATGGCTGCTATGCACACGAAGCCCTGATGGGAACTTGCACAAGCATGATTTCATCTTCAGTAGAGAGAGAGCACAAAGTGCAAGCATTCTTCAGATAGTATCATCATTGTGCTTATATAATGACTGCACATAATTATGATCATTATGCAGAAACTGAATCTGAAAATCAAACAAACATGCAAAAAAAATCCAAAAGCTCAAAATTTTTCTTTCCTGACATCATCAGAAAAGCAAACCACAAGATTAGATTGCTCTTACTGATGTCAACAGTGGACAAATATGATAAAATCTTAGCACTTTGTTGCTTGCACATGGTTAAACATGTAATATAGTGCAAGCACCGTGTAGTACAAAGATATTCAATGTTTGCTAGTACTATTTTACTATCAGTTTATAAGCGTTGGGTCATTATTCATTGTTTGCAGTTACTATATTGGGCTGAGATTGTAATAAACGTCTTAAATGTCTATTTCACAACAAAACTTGTGTCCACTCACACACACATGCACAGAGAGATAATGACAATGACAAATTCTTTTATTTCGAGGATAATGAATAAGCACTCATTTGCTTTTTTATATCCAGTCCCCGCCCATAGGGATACATCTTAATAATAACCCAATACTCATACTCTCACGCAGTAGAAACAAAGGGAAATAACCCTTTCAAAAACAAAAACAAAGCAACCAACAACAAAAAGACCAAACAAATAAAAGTAAACCCCAAAACACCCCCCCCCAAAAAAAAAAAGAAGAAAAAAATACCCCAACAAAAAGAGCTCCCCCCCAAAAAAAATAATCAACAGGGAAAATAACAACAAAAAAGAAGAAGTAAAAACAAAGAAACAACCGAGAGAGAGAGAGAGAGAGAGAGAGAGAGAGAGAGAGAGAGAGAGAGACAGACAGACAGACAGACAGACAGACAGACAGACAGACAGACAGACAGAGACAGAGAGAGAGAGATCAGACAGACAGACAGACCCCCCCCCCCCAAAAAAAAAAAAAATCCCAAACAAAAGCCACTGAGACAATAATCCTGCAGCCAAAAACAAGCAAGCAACAACAGGCAGTCTAACATAACAACAACACGCAGTCTAACATAACAACAACACCCAGTCCAACATGACAACAACACGCAGTCCAACATAACAACAACACGCAGTCCAACATGACAACAACACGCAGTCCAACATGACAACAACACGCAGTCCAACATAACAACAACACGCAGTCCAACATGACAACAACACGCAGTCCAACATAACAACAACACGCAGTCCAACATAACAACAACACGCAGTCCAACATGACAACAACACCCAGTCCAACACGAGATGGCTTAAACACCAAGCCAGACCAGACCAGACCAGACCAGACCTACTAGACACAGACACAGACACAGACTTTTAGACAGACACTGAGTGAGACAAGGGGAGACCAGGAGGAGGCAGTGACATTAAATTAACCAAGCCTTTTTTTCCCTTCAGCACGTCAACTCATTCCGCACGACAAGTTCCCCACACTCTCCCCCCATCTGAACAAGCACGTGACGTTCGCCAAGGAGCCGGATGTGGCCATTTCCTGTGCTGGACAGGCCACGGGATGGTTCTACTCCACCAGTGCACAAGGCACTAGAAACACTACGTTTGTTCTTTTCTTTTGGTGGGGGGCTGAGTGGGGTGGCATTGGGGGTGGGCTGGGGATGGGGGAGGAGTGGGTACAGATTCCTGATACAGTAGAACTTGGAATGCTTAGTGTTTGTTTTTATAATTTTGTCTTTGATTTGCTCATGAACTGCAGAAAGCTGTTTTGGAATTGGGAAGTAAAAAGCTTAAAGGTTGATCAGAGATTATGTGACCATTACAAACCATTAGTGGTCTTTATTTGAAAAGGGACTGGATTCTTCTATCGAGTATTAAATTATATGGAAAGAACAAGAAGAAGAAAGGGGGAAATAAACAGAGAAGGAAGTAAGAAAGGATGTTAGGAAGAAAAGGGGGAAAAACGAGAAAAGAAAATAAAGAAAATCTGCAAGAAATACACGAAGGAATTGCAAAAAGAAAGAAAGAAAGAAAGGAAAACAAAACAAACAAAGAAAACATAAAGAAAAGGAGTAAGAAAACGAGACCAAAGGAAAGCAAGAACAAAAAACAGAAGATTCCAAATCGTATAACTTTTTCTTTGCTTTCCGAGCTGTGAACCAAATTCAACCAAGAAGAGTATGTCACAGTTTGTCCTGTTTCAAAACGGCAGCTAAAAACAGCTGGGGTGATTCTACCCCTGTACAAGACCAGAGCTATTCCTATGCTGATTACTCCTTAGACCAATCATCTGTCAGGCTGATCGATAGCAGGGGCACGGCACTACACCCTTAGATAGAGTAAGGGTTGATAAACTCAGGGCTCCCCTCAAATCATGTTTGACCTTCTTCTTCTTCATCGTGGAACGCTCAGACAGCATCTATTATTGTCCCTCATATGAGCGTAATTGAGTTGCCCTGCCGTTAAAAGCGCCTGACACATTACGCCCAAACCATCCGGCATGGGGGAGAATTATTATCTTTTGATTTTTTGTCTGGAAAAGAGGCAGAAGAATGGATCAAGAAGGTAGAAAATATACCAAGAAAGAGGTCAGACGAAGAAAGGGGAACAAGCTAGAAACAAAGAGATGGTTAGAGAAGAGGGAATTCCTAGCACAGAATTTCCAAAAGGTGGGGATGCTATTTATACTGACAAGTCCCTGGCATTCCCAAGGGGGGATATGTCTGACTTTGTCCTTGAGCACAATGACCGAGCTTTTGTCTTCAATCTCAGCATGGAGTTCTTAGCAATAATAGGTCAGCGTATCGACATTGGCAGTAGAGAATGTAGCACAAGTCTTCAAGTTGAGGCTGGTAAACTCTCTGCCTCTCCCTCTCTCACTTCAACCTCCCTCTCTTCACAATCTTAGGGCTATTAATATCATAGCAACAGTTATCTGTCTGAATGACAGACCACAGGGCACAAAACTGCAACATTATACACAAGAAGGGATCATTCCATTCGTGCCAACCAAGAACGCAATTCTGATCTTGTCTGTGATAGCAGTGATGAGCTTTCGTTTCCATCTGGCCGTGGGAGAGGGGAATAGGCTAATGTGTGCCTATGGACAAAAGTAATCAGCTATCAGGAATCAGCCTTGGATAATGGATAGCTAGCTGGGTTTTCGCTCAAGGAAACAGACCAACATCTGTTACAGAAAGGGAAAGGGAAAAAAGCTGCTGGCTTCAGATTTGTTTCGACAATAAAAACAAATCAAACTCCATCTAACTTGCAAAATGTTCTCCTCTGTTTGTAGTTTTGTGGGTCTACCCGCTGAATTCAGTCTTCACAGTCTGATTTTAGAGCATCTCTTTTCATTGTACAGGTTGCATGCTGGGCATATTCATGGTACCGTAACCCTCCAAACGCTGACATGAATTAAAGGATGTTTAACGTGCCTATTTAACTATCTGCACGTGCTTATACATGAAGGTGGTTAATGAAATGTCAGGTCTGAATTTGAAGTTAACCTGAGAGATAATTTTAAAAACCCACCCTTAATTCACCAGATGCAGTCGCCGAGATTCAACCCTACTACTTTATCAACCCTCGGGATTGAAATCTTAGAGTCTTGACCTCTTGAATAGAGCGTCCAGCCGTCACGTGGACCGTTCAAAACTGTTAGTTCAAACCTGTCATTAAGTGTTAAAGAGCAAACTGCCAAACCAAACGTTTAAACGACATGTAATGTAAAAGTTGTTGCAAGATGCGAAGTTTCAATCAAATGCGCAAGGCATATACTTGTGAAGGCAACATGGGCATTAACTTTATGCTGAGTGCTGACTGGCTGGAGGATGCGTGCCATCTGTTTGAAAAAGAACTCGATGATTGTATTCCCTACGATCAGGTTCAACCTGACATTTCAAGCCGCTAGCAGAGTACGTTTACTGTAGCAGACAATCTGTTTGTGATTTGTATCACTCTGACCATCATGGCTGCACTGGCCGGAAGATTCATCTGTCATCTCACTAAACAAGGCCCACACTGATTTCATCTGTTGTCAGTTTGCGTGCGAAGATGACGAGTATACATAGCCTTTAAGCAGTAGATGAGGTCCACACAGAATGGCCGTGTATTGCCTACTTTACGTAAATATTGGTTCATTATCAGAAACACCGGATTAAGGGTCCAGAGTATTCCATTTCCTCAGGAAAAGTCACAGAGAGAGAGTGAGAGAGAGAAAGAGAAAGAGAGAGTATTGTGTGTTTGTGTGTGTCTGTTTATATGTGTATCTGTCTGTATGTCTGTATTTTCGGAGCAAGAAGAAGATGAAACAAGGAAAAAGATACAATGCGATCGTGGTAGTAGTTGTGGTAATAGCGGTAGTGGGGGGGGGGGGGGGGTGTTGGGGGGAGAAGCAGAAGCAGCAGTTGCAGAAAGAGAAAAATAAGCAAAAACAAAAAACATCAACAGCATCAACAAAAGCAGCCACAACCACCACCAGAACTACCAATACCACGACGATGACCACCACCACCCCCACCATCACCACCACCACCACAGGAACCAACAGCAGCAGTAGCAAAGCCAGTTGCAATGTCGGTACCAAGGAAAGCTTGTCATCTTTTCGTAAACAAGCTGTAAACACAAATAAGCTGTTGGACATCGAACAAGTGTTGCATGATGTACATGAGAATATCAACACATAAAAGGACTGCAAATTTCAGGGGGGGTGGGGGAGTTTGCAAACTTTCTAATCTGTTTTCAGCATGCATGATAATAAAAACAGTTTCTCAAAATATGCGGGTAAAAGTATATTCATTAGAGTATAGATAGAATTGTAAACCTCTATAGATGACGCGAAGTTAAGAGAGAAAAATCCCACCCAAGTTATCACAGATACTTATATACAAGTCTCCTCACATTTCTCTCTCCTACTTCGGAAATGCAGCCATAACCATTTTGAGAGACTCTCTCTGCCTCCAAGACGAAAGATTAGTTTACGTCCGATAACTCTTTGGGCAGATCGTGTGTGGGGGTGATTGATAGACAGAGCACAAAACTAACCCTTAACAGAAAAAAGGATCAGTCAACTATGGCCTGCTGGAGAAAGTGATCTGATCAAAGTCTCTGATAACATGATGAGGTTTATGCTTCTGTCTCAGCCGAAAAGGTGGGAAGCAAGCCTGACTTACAATGGCCTGCTATATTATTGCATGGTGAATAAAAAGGGAACTCCTCCTGAACAGAATGGGGTTTGAGGTTAGAGGTTGAGAGTGGGGGAGGGATGAAAAATGGGCTGGGAAGAAGATACACGAGAAAACATTGTTCGTTATGAGATTTGATTTGATAAGAATAGAGCAAACATCCTACTTATGGTAACATATGGCAAACTGGGGTTATAGGAAAGCTTCTTGCTTTTTAATATAATATGAAACTGAGTTAAATCCTAGAAGTACCACTGAGTTGATTTTAGGATGTAGCATTTGTGCTGACGTGAGTGGCAGATTTCTTGTGGTACGAGATAAAATCAAACCGGATTTGTTGCCTCTTGACTGGTTTTATTCAGTTTTAGCCGGTGGAAAAGTCTATGTGAACAGTTCCGTTAGTTTGTAGCCCGAAATACCCAAAGTCGATTTTTAATATGAAAAAATTAAGAAGCAGAAATAAAACACACTAACACACACACACATTCTAAAGAGAGGCATATGCATAAACAGAGACAGACAAGCAGACATAATTATAAGCTCAAATGGACAAAGGCAGAAGACACTAAACAAGCACCCACGCAAGTACACAGAAAAAGTGAAGGGAGATCCTGAGCAGGTGTAGACCTGAGGAGAATCAGAGTCAAAGACACACTTCTTTGTCCCCTGCACGGTGGATTATTCAGTATATGCAAAGAGATGATACACTTTGCCCTGAAGATTAAATTAAATATGGCACATAGCATGGCAGGGAAATGTAAAACCCCGAATATTGGGTATCATTTGAAATAGCGTACACTACTATACTTTGAACTGTTCCTGCAACATCTGCTGCTTATATTGTTGTTGTTGCTACTGCTGGTAATGTCGTTGATGTTGTTGCTGCTGCTGTTAAGATTTTGACAACAAAGTTACAAAAAAGCATCAAACAACCACTGCTAACTTTTTTTTCAAACTTATCTTTAACATTACACATATAATTCTTATTTGTAGTCAACTGAAGGAGCACGAACACTGAAAAATAGCTCCGCACAAACATTCCAGTCTTTTGTTGTTACAGGAATACTTAGAGATCATGCTTCCTGTCTTACCAATACATTCCTCTTCTTCTATACTTCATCCAGCCACCCACCCACCCACCCACCACACACCCACACACACACACACAACACACACACACACACACACACACACACACACACACACAACACACACACACACACACACACACACACACACACATCACACACACACACCTCCAGAGATATTTCTGGTATATGAATCTTTTCTGTCCAAACACCAGCAACAGCTTATTCCAGCCTCCAGCCCTCTCCTCTGCAGAGCATAGGAGGGAAAGGTTCATCACTGTTATCATAGATTCCATCGAGATTCGTTTCTTCGACAGTCAAGAGTCGATTGATCCCTTTTGTTATCTAGTCTCCAAACCTGATGTCGATCACGGGGACAAATGATCACCAGGAAAAGAAATATCGATGGATAACAGAATCTCTTGGAAAAGTGTCGGTATAGAGTTGTAACTGCACTCTTAAAAACAGGAACGGGAAAATGTAGAAATATCATTTTGGTAGCCACGTTGGACAACATTCTTATAGTCATGAAAAAGTAGAGGGATTAATCAGTTGCTGCTTGGGTATTGGGTGGGAGTGATGGATCTACCTTGATGTCTTTACAATGCATTATGAACGTAAAGCTGCCAAATAATCTAAAACAAATAAAAAGGCTAAGTCATCAAGCACACTTATTGAAAAACAATGGAAACAAAACCTTCTCACCTGAAATCAGACAAAGAAACAAACAAGAACATTCACAAACAACATAGATTTAGTTCCGACATGAAATAACAGATTGCAGGAACTGATACAAACTAAAAGGAGCAATAAATTACAAAAACTAGAGAATGCAACAGCAGTAAGGTATATACAAGACTTTTCAAGTCAGTAGACCGGAATGCATCAAAATGCAGTGAATGCAATGTCATGATTATGATACACTCTGCATGACGCAGTTTGGTTACTATACTGTAAAATATGGCACAATGCAAAAAAAAAATACCCAAAGAAAAATGTCATAGTGGAAACGAAACAAGATGAGGCAGCATGGCAAGGATCATTGCATTGTTGTGCAATATGATGAAATAAAAATCAAGCTCGCTCGTTCGCTCGCTCTCGTGAGCAAGCGCGCGCGAGCTTGGTTACGTCTCTCCTGTCCTGTTCATCAGATTTAGTGTGTGCATAGTTTTGTTTACATTTAAAATGTCACACAATTATATATATATATATATATATATATATATATATATATATATATATATATATATATATATATATATACACGCACGCACGCACGCACGCACACACACATATAGAAACACAGACACAAAGAGAAATGGAGAGAGAGAGACTGACAGACAGAGAGACAGACAGACATAGTCAGAGACAGACATACAGAAACACACAGCGTGGCAGAGCGACAGACAGATAGCCTATACAGTACGAGAGAGAGAGAGAGATAGAGAGAGAGAGACTTACACAAGGAGACAGAGACAGAAAAAGAAAGCTCAAACAGAGGGCAGACATCTAACAGCACCCCACGCAGACAGACAAAGTCAAAGTTCATACAGATGTCAGACAGTTGTGCTATATATACAGTGCCCTCACGTGCCACGCTGTCATCATCATCATCATCATCATCATCATCATCATCATCATCATCTCTCACAGCTGCTCGCGCATTTGGAAGCAGACAGAGAAGAACACTGATGGAAGATTAATTAATGACCTTTCATGCTAATCATGCAAACCAGATCAATGCGCATCAGAATCAAAAATGGTGAAAAATGTATCCACCTTCGTGCAAATACCAGGTCTTGCTTTATGGCTATTGCCATGGATGCCATGTAAAAGTAAAGGTGTCCCATAACCTATCCGGTCGTAGGGGAGTGAGGCATCAGAGACCTTAGCTTCTCCAGGGGGCCAGCATATTGAGGGCGGCGCCCATCTCCTCTCCCTCGCTGCTTTACCTTCCCTGACCCCTACAGAGGCAGGTATCCATTTACAGCTGGATGAACTTGGGGACTGGACTGAAGCCAAGGCACACAAACAGTCACCCATCCAACGGGTAACCACGCTCGATGCTGCTTAACATTGACTTGGGGGAAAGCGAGTGCTCTGACCACTGGGCTATCCCGTCTCTTTGGATGCTATGTGGATGGTTAAATATTTGGGGCATTATGGCAACGCAGGTCTGAAACTTGAAGCGTGTCTGTGTTGGTGGCTGAGATGTTACGATCTTCTATGTGGGCGTACTCATGCAAACTTTATCTGTCTGTATGTCTGTCTGTCTGTCAGGCAGGCAGTCAGTCAGTCAGTCTGCATGCCTGCCTGTCTGTCTGTCTGTCTGTCTCTTTCTCTCTCCCGCCCTCTCTCTCTCTCTCTCTCAAACACACATACATACGCATGCACGCACGCATGCATGTACACACGCACGCACACACACACACTCACATACGCTCACACACATGCTCACATACACACACACATACATACACGCACGCACGCACGCATACCCATACATACACACACAAACACACACAGGAGAGAGAGAGAAACAGACAGACAGACAGACATACAGACCAGCAGACAGACAGGTAGGGGAGGTGGCAACAGAAACGAGGGTGTCTTGAGGGTAAATGGATAACCAGAGGTAAAGATCATTCCGGCATGTATGTAAGCCACAGCAGGTAGCGTGCATATTTTAGCAGGAGGGGAATCAGCAGCAGCGGAGTTTTTACGAGACAGGGCAACTAAGTGTGAAAACACGATTCAGGGGATGGCGGTTTATGGCCGCTGTGCACACGAGGAAGTGATGGGACCTTTACACAGGTCATGACTTAATCTTTCATACCATGCATCACGGTATGCACATGTATATCGCCTAGTGTTGCCAACATCCAGCGAGCTTTCAGACTTGACTATGAGCATAACCTAGAGAAAGTGCACACACGGAATCTATATCTACCCTTCCTCCCAAATAAAACAAAATCTCGAAAAACCATCTATCTCCCCCCAACCCCACACACCCAACTGCTCATAGCTGTCTTTACCAGACAGAGAGGTCTTTCTTTAAAGCAGGATATCCCCGAATTCGGAATGTGTTGACCTAAAAACGCTTACCTAGGCAAAATCTTACCTTCGATTAACTTCGGAGGTCTGGCGGAGAATCAAAACCAACAACATCAACAACAACAACAATCAGAATGGTTTGCAATAGTTACATAGGAAAAGGACATACCTGATCATGAAATCTTAGAACGTAGTCAGTGTTATAACTTATTTTTTATTAGACGCATAATGATCAGATAGTCCATGTGACATGTCACACGATATGTTCCCTCTGTTTGCTGAACTCCACTACCACTGTCTTCTATCACCTCTTTATTATGGGCTAAGTAAACATAGAAAAGTTAAAATAATAGCCTTCCACACGCAGTCTCCTCTCATTCTCTCTCTCTCTCAGAGAAAAGAGAAAAAGTGAAGATCACACACACACACACACACACCACCACCACCACCACCACCACCACCACCACTACCACCACCACCACCACCACCACCACACGGCTCCACACGACACAAGCTTACCAAACAGATAGAGAGAGATTGGAAAACGTGAGGGAGGGGGAAGCAGTGACCGACGTGACGCTACCCGACAGACCAGGAGACAAGTGACAGTCTAAATGAAGCACGCTCTTCATGTCAGGACAAGCCACCTCATCCCACACAACACGCTCCAAGACTGTTTCCTCAAACAAGTGCCCACCGTTCGCCGAGATGTGGGAGGACAAGAATTGCGTGGGTGTCGTCGGGGGTCGGATGCGCTGGGCCTGACTTATCAGGGGCTTAATGGCAGCATGGTGCTTTTTCGCTCATATAACAAATAGACCTAGCAGTAGTCGGTGTGTGAGTGTTCGACGAAGAAGAAGTTAGTGGCTGTATGCTGTGGCTAGGGGGCCAGGCTTCGCAGAGATAAGAACTGAACCCTCGGGCTGGAAACGCTGTGTGGAATGCTGTATAAACCGTCTCTCACTCACCTATAGACCTATAGACCGTTGAGGGACCACTGAAGATTTTGCAACCAGCTTCCTTCACTCCTCGCGGTCCTCGGCAAATAGTTCCAGTCAAGGCCAGTCTACTGTCTGAGTATTGTCTTCCTATCGTTTTCTCTGTTGGAAGACAACATCACAGAGTGGACGTACTGGTCTTTAGTTGACCGTATGGTTTGGTAAATGACCGTTTGCTAGGGCAAGGTCGAGGCTTGTTGTTCTTCTCACTACTGCTCTGTTTACGATGAATATTATAGTGTAGTCCTGAGCTGAATGTATTTGCGTTTATTAAATGCTAAAATGAATGTACTTAACTTGACTCTTTCCTTCTCCAGGTAGGCTGCCCATACGCTGACTTCAAATTAAAATTTAAAAAAACCACCACCAGAGGGTTGCGAATCGAGTCCATCTTAACAGATTTTCCTGGTAAAGTTAGGTAGGGAGTATTCGTTCTACATTCACAATGTCGATTTCAGTTTTAATTCGGATCATATTAATATTATTTTTACATTGCCGTTCTTTAAGGTCGTGTTTTCAATCTGTGTTGGTATGAATCGATATGCATGAGCAGCTCAAAATTAATTTCTAATTATTAATTATGGACCAGGTTTGTGCAATGATTGAATGTCATGAGCAGGTTTGCGACAATGTAACCGCTTAATGTCATTACAGACGTGACCGTTTCCGGTCGTGATCAGGTCATGGGTCACACATACATGCATACGCCACACTGGAGAAACTAACACATGCCAGTAACTAAATCTGGTGAACTCTGTGTGTTTGTCTTGCACAGTATAAATATGAAAGTAGCTCTTACAGCTATACTCAGAACCCAAATAAACTTTGAACTCTTTCAGTGCGGTCAAAGTGTTTCTGCAAAGTTTACAGAAAAATTCATTTGTAGAAATACGTTTATAAGATGGGGTTTTTTCAAAGAGACATATTGCAAGTTACGTGGAACTGTAGACTGAAGCGACAGCATAGCCAGAGATGGAGAATAAGGGGAGAGGCGGAAGAAAGAAAGAAAGAAAGAAAGAAAGTCAGACAAACAGACAGACATACAGAAAGAAGAAGAAAAGGAATTAGAAGAAGAAGAAGAAGGGGTAGCAGCAGCAGCAGTAGTAGCAGCAGCAACAACAACAAGAGCAGCAGCAGAAGAAGACGTAGCAGCAGAATCATCATCATCATCAGCAGCAGCAGCAGCAGCACCAGCACCAGCACCAGCACCAGTAGTAGTAGTAGTAGTAGTGATGGTTGTGGTGGTGGTGGTGGTGGTGGTGGTGGTTGTGGTGGTGGTGGTGGTGGTGGTGGTGGTTGTGGTTGTAGTGGTGGTGGTGGTAGAAACAACAACAAAGACTAGGGATAAAAGACGTTCAACAATTTGACGATACCAAGACTGACAACAAGGGCACTAACAAACATCAACAATAACAACAGCGGCATTAACACCTCCATCACCAAACAAATTGATATCCTTTGAGGTTAATTCAGCATGTACCAGTGTGCCTGCATGTTTGAGATAAAACAAGAGCAGTAGAGCAACTCAGTTCATGTCTAACTCAATGACAACAGCGTGAATCAAAATACTGCTCATCAAGTCTGCTGAAATGTCATCAACCAGGATGCAAAACTCTTCACCAAAACAAACACAATGATTCCGGATCAAAGACCAGTCAAAGGCCAGTCAGTCCACAGTCTCTAAAAATTGAATTCTTTAAGTAAAAAGAACAACAACAATAACAATAGAACTGAACAAATAAAAGCAACAAAATATAATAACTAACCAACCAAACAAAAAACATAATCTAGTGCCATGGTCACCAACTTCTGCATAGAGGTCGTCCTTACATTTCCTGTTTCTATTTCGGGAGTGCAGCCATAACCATTGGCCAGACCCTCTCAGCCTCCAAGACCGGAGATTATCTTACGCCCGATAACTTTTGGGGCCGATCATGTGTCTGGGTGATCGATGAAGGGGGCATACAACTGTAACCCTAGGCGGAAAAAAGAGATCAATCAACTCTTGCCTGTAGATTTTTTTGTTGTTCGGATTAAGTTTACGTGAGCAGTGATGAGCTTTTTGTTTGAGAGTCAGTGGGTAGGGTGCATATACGAATACCAAATACTTCATCATCCCAAGTCAAGAGAAATTCGAAGGGTTCCTGAGTACAGCATTATCAAACGAAAAGGAATAGAACAACATCCATGAATTAAACAAAAAAACAAATCTGACATCGCAATTCAAAGCGTAGTACTACATAAAATATCAACTTCGCATCAGTGACAAAACTTACTTGTTTGTTTAGAGAATATACAGGGACCAAATCTGGTAAATCTTCAAGTGTACTGTAGTCAGAATATTTTGTTAATGAAATGGTTTTGGAACCAATATTACTGTTCAGATAAAGATTACAGATGATGGGGAGTATGGCTGTGCCTTGTGGGGAATTAGTAGAGGTTGGTTATTCAGGAAACGATTGTATTTCAAAAGCAAACGAATAATGTTAACAAAAGTATCAAGAAATGTATCATCTACAGAATGAGCCGAGGATGAACGCTGATATAGAGTGGTCTCGTGGCCAGAAGATGAGGCTGAATAGTGCAAAAGGACTACGATAACTCAGTGAACAAAACATACACAAGAACTAGTTTTTTTTCCAGAAAAGTATAGGAACAATTCAACTAGTTGACTGCATCATCATTACGCTTCACTTTGCTTTCTGTGCAAGGCAATAAAAGGATTTGTTTCAGAACAGTATTTTCAAACCACTTCATACCTATATCACTGAGAGCTACAGATGGGAAGTAAGAATTACACAAGGGTTGCTTTTTGAAAATAAAGACATGGACCACGAAGGGAAAACAACTTCTGACAGTGGTGAGTTTGGAGGCTGTGCCTGAGGATGAGTGGGGTGGGGGAGTGGTACAGATAACATGTAAACGGGATAGCGGGAAAACAATGCCTGGGTAATATTTGACGTGACAAGAATGGATTCAATATACTGGTGCCAATGTTTTCCAATTTCCAAGTTTTCCGGTTTAAAAAAATGCAAACAGAGGCTGATATCTGAGATCTAAAACAATTCTAAAAAGTTAAAATGGATATAGACTAAAGGTGACAAAGACTGATGACAAAGATTTGTCCTTTTTTGCATGCAGAGATAACAAAAATAGAGTGGGAAGTAGAAATAAGAGATTTGAGGAGACTGGATTCATAGACTGTCGCCACTACCTATTTTATCAAGTAACGTAAATCTACCCGTCTTTTTCGAGGTAGCCAAGAAACGTTATTTCTTGCAGAAACAGTGGTCGACATGTACAAACGCTGACCAAGG
Organism: Rapana venosa; assembly: GCA_028751875.1. Lineage (NCBI taxonomy): Eukaryota > Metazoa > Mollusca > Gastropoda > Neogastropoda > Muricidae > Rapana > Rapana venosa. The sequence goes on along the minus strand of CM054139.1, from coordinate 49,434,450 downwards.
AAGCAACTCTTTGACACAGCCTTATTCTTGTCTCAACTGACACTAATTTTCAGGTTAGTTTGAAGATTAGATGTCTTGTAGAACGCCGCAATTCTGAAAAAAAAATATACAGCAGAGTTTGAATTGCATTGCAGTATGGACGCTCTTTGGAGATGATAGGTTTAATCTACATGATCTATAATCTATATCTATCTTTAATATATGTGACAGGACAAGAATAGATGCTGTCTGAGCGTTCGACGAAAAAGAAAAATATTAATATTATGCGTGAACTACATCAAGTGTTGAGTAATGTGTGCAACGAAAGTTCTTTGAGGAATTCAAAGAGGACATTACTGTTTTAAACATGCTATAAAAGCACAGGGCTCCTGAAAAAAGGTGATTTCGTTATTTTACAAAGATTGCATTAAAGCTTACATACAGCGTGGTTGTCTGATACACAACATGACTTGTTGAAATAATATCCTTCTAGAAAAAAACAAATACTACTGTTAAACAAATTTGATGTTCTTGCTGTTGTTTTGTTGTTGCTGATGTTAAGATGTTTTTCGGCTAACAGAAATAAATGACTGCATTTCCACCATCACTTAAAATCTCCACTCTATCCTTGTTTCTATTTTAGGGGTGTAACAACAATACTTTCACCAAAACTTTTTTCTCAGAGATGTTCTTACTCGTGATAAGACTTCAGGCTGGTTAGCTGTCTGCGTGATGGATAGCGGCAGCACGAAGCTGCAAGACCAGACAGGAAGAGGGATCACTGGACTCGTGACTGTCAGAGAAACAGATTCCGATCGAGTCGACGATAACAACAGCGATGAGCTTTTCTCTCCAGACCCTGCAGAAGAGAGGCTGGAAGCTGGGTAGGCCGGTGCCAGCATTTGGAGAGAAGTAATCGAAATGGATAGAAACCTGGTTTTGGAAAGGAGAGTGTAACGAGTGTGTGTGAGGATTTTTATGCAACGCGATCTCTAAGAAATAGATGCAAGATGTGAAAGATTTATAGTGACAACGAATGATTTAGATATATTATAAACAATGTGTTCCAGCTTCTATGCGTTTTTTGAGTGATAACAACAACAACAACAACACATTATCCCCCAAACGATAACACCATCACTAAACTATAAAACTATGGAACCAATTTACAGCAATCGACAGCAAATAGAAAAAAGTAACAAGAAAAGCAATCTAGTTATCCGAAACTGCATACAAAGCACGGCAACACTAAGAAATGCAATGCAAGGAAATCATGTTTAATGCCAAAGGATAAGCAAGATGCTACAACCTGATAGTCCTGAAATCGGAATACGAATTCGGTGGGCAAAAACAGTCGCGTACACACAATCTCACCATCCGAGCTCTAGCCTGGAAAAAATACAATCTGACAGAATACAACTAGTATGGCAACAAACAAAAAGAAACCAAACGAAAAGAATAGCAAATTGCCCAACAACAACAACAATAACAATAACAAAACTAATAACAGTCTGCCAGTGGCACTGGATCAAGACTTTGCGGTGGGTAAGACCTTGCATTGAAGGCAGCACAGCAGTGTTTGCTTTGATAGCAGAAAGTGATGATGGATCAGAGACCTTGCTTGCTTGTATACTTGTATACCCTGACAGTCGCCTACACTCACGCAAATACCTTTCCTTCTCTCTCTCTCTCGCTCTCTCTCTCTCTCTCTCTCTCTCTCTCTCTCTCTCTCTCTCTCTCTCTCTCTCTCTCTCTCTCTCTTCTCTTTCTGTGTCTCTGTCTCTCTGTTTGTCTGTCTGTCTGTCAGTACGCCTGTATGTCTGTCTGTCTGTCTGCCTGCCTGTCTGTCTGTCTTTATGTTTGTCTGTCTGTCTGTCAGTCAGTTCGTCTGTCTGTATGTCTGTCTGTCTGCCTGTCTGTCTGTCTCTCTCTGTGATCGTCTGTCTGTCTGTCCGCATGTCTCAGATTATAAGACTAGGCTTGTCCTATAATCTTGATCCTTGTGTGAAAGCAGAGATGGTGTTGTCTTGGGGATGAATGTTTGATAAGAGGTAGTGATCAGTGCAGGCTATATATAGTCTGTTACCATCTGTGTACATATTTCAGCAGAAACTGCATCAGCAGTGTTATTACTTTCAGTGACAAGGAAGACAGGTGTAAAAACACGTATCAGGGGTGCGCGTGACTTTTTTAAAGCTGGCATGCACACAAAGAAGGAATAGGAACTTACATATCCCTTCGAAAGATCACGAGATTCAACCATTACAGTATGATTATCTCTAGCAATGCTCTAAAAGAATAACTGCAAGCCTCACTTAGAGAGATTGTAGGGGGCATCTGCAGATATAAGCAACTGCTTGGAAGTGAATTTCTCAGAAGTGCAAGTGTTGGTTACAAAATGTTGTGGTTGTAACTACCTCAAAAACCTTTAAAAAGTAAAGGTATTTTCATAACCTATGCTGTCATTGGGGAGCGAGTTGTCAGAGACCTCATCTTCTCCAGGGGCGCTCACATTTAAGGCTCCGCCCATCTCTTCTCCCTCACTGCTTTTCCTTCCCTGACCCTAGAGAGGGCATAATACCCGTTTACAGCTGGGTGAACCTTTGCCATATCATAGAAAAAACTTAGACCTTAACGATCATAAAATATGTAATGCAGTACAGCTGCCTCGTCGTGCGTGATTTTCATCAGCCTGTTTGCTAGTAGCGCCATACTATCATCAGTTAGCAAGCTTGAAATCCCTCTTCACTAGCAGCCACCAGTTCGTCCAGGACTTATATGAGATTGTAAAACAAGTGACTATTGAAACCCGCCTTTGCGTCTAGGTGGAATACACGTTTATCAGTTTTATTGTGTTGATAGGAGAAGTCTAAAAGTTAGCTTTCTTTTGCTCAGTACAATTATAACTAGTATTAGACCGTAAGAGTACTAATTATGAACAAAAAGCGGATGAACCCAAGATAAGATAAATGTGAATTAAGGTTGTTCTCAGCATTGAGCAATACAGCTCTTTGCTAAGCTCAGTAGACGAAAAGTTATACATTTTAGTTTGATGACTTTAGTCCCATTTGACCATGCTAACACTTAAAAGACAGCATTTTGCTTGTACTCAATTCAGAACTGACAGTGTAAGACATCATGTAATACAAGATCTGTCCTATCCATTCTTTGCTGGTACGTACATGCATCATCATCGTACTGGATTTAACTCATGGTGTAGGCAGACAACAATCCAAAGTGTAAGCTAACCTTAGTTGCACCGAATCCACTCATGATAAAAGAACAGGCTTTTATCTCTGGTTGTCCTTCTGTCTGGCTAAGCCTACACTCTTTACATTAAAAAAATGAAGAAGACATTTTCTTCAGTCAGCAATTTATACTAACGTCATCAACATACCCTTTTCATCATTGAAAATGTCAGACAAGAGTTACTACATCCTTATTGGTTACAATGATTGAACAAATAAGTAAGACTACCCCTGCTGACCCATAGCATTGAATTACCAAGGGGGAGGGTGGAAAGAGAGAAAGAGGCAGACAGACAGACAGAGACAGACAGAGAGAGACAGAGACACACCGATAGACAGAGACAGACAGATAGACAGAGAGGAAGGACAGTACAAAGTCAAGCAGATAAACAGAGATAGAAACAGAAACTCCGAGTAACAGGGACAGGCAGGAATAAAGAGACAGAAGACTGAGAGACAGAGGGAGACAAAGATATCTAAATAGACATTAGGACTGACAGAAACAGACGATGACAGACTATCGGAAAAAGGACAGACTGTGAGGTGGATAGATAAACAGACAGAAGGCAGACATACATACAGGCAGGCAGAACATTGATGCATTCATAGGGGAAAAACCCCCAGAGAGGGGGAATTAGAGAGAGGAGGCAGATACAGACAGACACAGAGGCTCAGACAGGAAGAGGGAATCCAGGATAAAAACAGAAATTTAGGGCTATAGACGTAGACAGAAAGACAGACACACAGGCAGAGAAAATCTGACAGATAGAATCAGGAAGAGAGAAAGCCAGACAGAAAGAAATTCAGAGCCTAAGAGACAGTCACATCAGCCAGCTCCCTCTCCTCTCTCTCTCTCTCTCTCTCTCTCTCTCTCTCTCTCTCTCTCTCTAGCAGGGATAATTCATTCCGCACGACAAGCTACAAGACTGTCCTGAACAAGCACGCGACTTTTGCCAATATCCTGGACGTCGCCATTTCCTGTGCTGGTCAGACCATGGGTCATACACCACAAATGTACACCCCCCCACTAGAAATACCCTCGCTGTCTGTGGTTTAGGGACTAAGTGTACATGTCTGGAGAGGTTACTGATGATGTCTTTTGTTCTTTGAAATGTTCCTGATACAGCTAAAAAATGATCAAAATATTCATGAAACAGCTCAAAATGTTCAAAATACTCATTGCACAACTAAAAATAGTCATGAATTGGGTGACTTTTGTGCAGAGAGAAAATCAGGTATTGAGGTAGTCCAAGGATTCATCGTGTCCAAGAAAATCAGGTCTTGAGGTAGTCCAAGAATTTATCGTGTCCATAGTGGGGTCAGGAATTTTTACCATTCCTGGGCTACAGCTCTGAGATTCACCAATTGTGAATTTTTTTGCTTCTGCCACCATTTTTTACCCCACAGTTAAGAAGGCCACATTCTGACTTCAGGGATGCAGTTGGGAATTAAACCTACTAACTTTGCCAGGACAGTCATTTGGATGAGACAATAAACTGTGGTCCTGTGTGTGAATGCATACAGAACATCTTGCACACACACATTAAAATATGTTCCACATTTTGGAAGAGTATATCATTTGTGTGCCAGTGGAATGGATGACAACATTTACAATACTGCACGCACACGGGGACTGGATGTAAAAAAGTACATGAAAGTTTATTCCATTATCCTCAAAATGACAGCAAAAGGAGATGAACACTTTTGAATTGCAGTAAAGCTGATCAGAATTTTTTTTTAAAGTCTATTTTTCTAGCTGTATTTTGCTTTGAACTCAAACATCTTTTCAATACTTTAAATGACAAAGAGGACTGACTGCAATTGTTTGTGATGTCTATTTCAAAACCTTCTTCACTAAATGATATCAAGAAATATGTTGTTTCATATCTTTAGAACGAACAAAATCATGTGCATATGCTGCACACAGGATTATGTGACCTCAAATAGCTATTATATATTTCTTTATTCAATTATTTAGAATCTTTTATTTTGAGGGTAATGAATAAGCACTCCTGTGATCTTTTTTTACATCCAGTCCCCATGTGCATATTGTATTTTTTTAAAATTTTGTCATCTATTTCAACTGGCACACAAATTGACCTACTCTTTTGAAAATTGAAGTATGTTTTAACATGTGTGCAAGATGTGTATACTTTGATCTTATAAAACACTGAAACGTAGTTATACCAACAGTACCTTTTTGATTTACTTTTGTTCTGTTACTGCATTTTAATAAAAAAAAAAAAAGGTAAAGGAGTCCCATAACCTATAAGGTCGTAGGGAAGCGAGGCGTCAGAGACCTCACTTCTCTAGGGCCAGCATATTGAGGGCGGCGCCCATCTCCTCTCCCTCGCTGCTTTACCTTCTCTGACCCTAAAGAGGGCAGGTACCCATTTACAGCTGGGTGAACTGGGGGAACTGTACTGAAGCCAAGGCGCGCAACCGTCACCCATCCAACTGGTAACCACGCTCGACGCTGCTTAACTTGGCTGGAGGAAAGCGAGTGCTCCGACCACTGAGCTATCCCGTCCCCACAGCCAGCATTTTAATAGGTTTGGTTTTTTTCTCTTCTGGTTATCATCCTATCCCCTCATCATAGGACTGTAGTGTATAAATACATACTACATACATACATGCATATATATATATATATATATATATATATATATATATATATATATATATAATATATATATATATACCCCTGACTTTGTCCCTGTCTCTGTTGATGATCTCTTCCTGTCTTTGACCTTTCTTGATCAGAGAATGTCTGTTTTCTCTCTCTCTCTCTTCTCTCTCTCTCTTCTCTCTCTTCTCCTCTCTCTCTCTCTTGTCTGTCTGTCTGTCTTTCTGCCTCTGTCTCTGTCTTTATGTCTCTGTCTCTGTCTGTCTCTGCCTTTCTGTCTCTGTCTCTCTGTCTCTGTCTGTCTGTCTCTCTCTCTCTCAGGAAGCAGAGAATTAGGTCTCCTAGGGGTGAATTTTTAATGCCAGATAACTATCAGTGTGGACTGTACAGTGATGCCAGTAGTCTGCATATTTCATCCACAGCCAATATTGTGACCTTAGCACTTCACGAGACCAGGCAACTGAGTGTAAAAACACGGGTCAGGGATGACATTTTTATTGATGGTGTGTACACGAAGCAGCAGTAACAACTTTCATAGGTATGTTCTGTATCTTTTGTGGACAGCATGACCTTGTATGACCAGATACTTCCACAAGAACTGCAACCATCACACATGCACACATTGTATGTAAGCGTCTTTGGTGCAAAATGCACAATTGTTGATGACAGAAAAAAGTCTGTTTAACATTCATTTAAAGAAAATTTACTAGATCATGGTATTTTGATTCTTAGTTCCCCTTAGTTCTACGTTATTCAGTGTGCACATATTGTTACTGGCTGTGAATAATATGATAATAATAATAATAATAATAATAATAATAATAATAATAATAATAATAATAACAATCAATGGAATTTATATAGCGCTATAACTTGCAAAAAGAAATCAAAGTGCTTGCATTCAACACACCAATACATACAACCAATAACAATTAACAGAGTTAACAAATTCAAATGTATGTACACACACACACACATACACACACACACACACACATTTACACACACACTTCTTTGTACATGACCTGGACTTTGTTTTATATTGTCATTCCACTATTGACTGACAAGTGTGAGTCCTTAGTCACTGTTCACCACAACTTCATGCTGAGCCAACAAGATACTTATTTAGATTTTCTTCTTTGTTCCTTTGAGAGGGAAAACATGGTGATGGTTTGTAGCCTGCTACAGTACCATCTCTAAGACAGTCCTGAGTGCTATGCAGGAAGAAGGTCCTCACCATCCCTATGCTGGATCCCAAATGTCAGAGTGGACAAAACCAGACATGCCAGGCTTGCTTGCAGCCACTAGCAAAGATCAGAACATGAAATCCTTTGTAAATTCTGTTGCAGATGTCAAATTCCTTCAACAAACAAATTGGTCATGAGGTTGATAGTTTGACGATCATGAGGGCAGCTTGCATCACCATTTCTCTACATGACCTTTCTTTTTTATCAAGTTCAGTTAACTATAAGTACTGTGATTTTGTATGATGACTATGGGGTTATTTCACTAATACAGTGCTTGAAAGGTAGTATACATTGCTTGTGCTTTGATCAGAACAGGTACCAGAGATATAAAAAGTATGGTTGAAACTGATTCTTCCTGAACATGGTCCAAAATATAACGCTTCACATGTACAGTGTGTGCTGTCTATACTCTGACAAGAAGCTAAACTTAGTTGCACAGATCACGCAATGAGAAAAAGACAGAGACATATAGACAGAAAGAGACAGACAGACAGACAGAGAGGGGGAGATATAGAGAGGGAGGGAGAGACAGAGACAGAGGCAGAGACAGACAGAGAGACAGACAGAGACAGAGAGGCAGACAAACAGACAGACAGCAGATAGACAGACAGACAGAGAGTAGGAGAGACAGAGAGATACAGAGACAGGGGCTGATATGCTGATGAGGGTTTCTGCACTATGTTCTGTGCTCGGTCATGCATGCCCCAGTTTCACAATGGATCCTGCCAGACAAGGCTCACTACCACCTCTTTACAGGCTGTACAGCCTTGTCACGCCAGTATTGCTTGTCATGTTGGGGGCCTGTGGTATTCAATTACCCTGGGGCAAAAAAGGAGAGAAAGAAAGGAGTGAGGTAAGGAGAGAGAAAAAGGGGAGCAGAGACAGACAGAGACAGCCAGACAGAACCAGACACAGAGACTGAACTAATTACACAGGGATAGAGAGAGAGGGAGGGAGAGAGATAGATAGATAGAGAGAGAGAAGAGAGAGAGAGAGAGAGAGAGAGAGAGAGAGAGAGAGAGAGAGAGAGATGAGCACTGATGAAGATTATACACAAAACAAATGAAGACAGGCAGACAAACAGATAAACTAACAGAAAATATTATACATAGGGCGAATAAGAAAGAGACAGAAAGTTTAGGGAGGGAAACAAGGAGCGAGAGAGAGACAGAGACAGACAGAGAAAGAGAAACAAAGAGACAGAGAGAGGGGAGAGGGGCCTGATAGAGAGACACAGAAAATCCCAAAGACAAAACAACTCACAAATAGATATAGACTAACACACAGACACATAAACAAACAACGAATGAACACACAGTAGGAGAATGATTGGGGAGTGTGCATAGTGCCAGACAGTCTGGACACAGTAAAAGTCAGAGACAGGGAGGTGGTCACATCAAACAACTCTCTCTCTCTCTCTCTCTCTCTCTCTCTCTCTCTCTCTCTCTCTCTCTCTCTCTCTCTCTCTCTCTCTCTCTCTCTCTCTCTCTCTCTTCCTCTCTCTCTAGCAGGGATAATTCATTCCGCACGACAAGCTACAAGACTGTCCTGAACAAGCACGCGACTTTTGCCAATATCCTGGACGTCGCCATTTCCTGTGCTGGTCAGACCATGGGTCATACACCACAAATGTACACCCCCACTAGAAATACCTATGACCTTATTTTGGGGAACAAGTCTGGAGCCGGAGAGGCCACTGATTTTTGTTTACATCGTCTAAAACATTGGTGACATTCTTGAAATATTCAGAAATGGTTGACCTGATAACAACGCTAATTCTTTTTAAAAAAACGGACTTGCTTCTTCTTTGTCTTCTCTTCTCATCTACCTGCATATTCATACTTTCTTTTTATGGAATATACAGACAGAAAAGGAACCAGTCTGCATCAATCTGTTTGTTTTTAATGTTGAGATTTTGTGTTACAGATGCATACATTTTGAGATCATCTTGCTGATAAATATCAACATTCATAGACGTTGTGTTTGTGATTATATCATCCCTGTCAGCTCTTTCCCAGCTACCTTGTTTCTGCTGGGTCAGACTCTAGTTTTATTTAGATTATTATTTCCCAGCTACCTTGTTTCTGCTGGGTCAGACTCTAGTTTTATTTAGATTATTATCATCACTAATGTATGGGAAAGATGAACTACTTAGTAGAAGGCTGCATAATTCACAATGTTCCCTTGGATGGACTATCAGCATCTCTGGGAGGGGGGGGGGGGCGAGGGGGGCATATTTGTCTATCTGGTAGCCTTCATTCAAAGCAGAGTTCTCGCACACTGCTTTGATATTGTGTGTTGTTTCTTTACTTCTCAGCATTGCTTTCTGTTATGCTCTGCTTCATGATAACTCAGTTTCATGAATGGTTTACATCATCCGGGATTCATTTGCTGCATTTTCAGTACCAGTAGTTAACGGGAGCTGTTACAGGAAGACTGTCTTAAAGTCGCCCACCTGAAAACCCTGCACCAATTGTTGGTCACTTCACTTGAGTAACGTTGTTGCGTGGGGTCTGATCTGACCCTACAGGACCCTTCTCTCCACAGTCCTCCAACAATTACACGATTAGAAAAGCTGATGATGCACAGTCAGATTAAACTAAATACCTAGTCTGGGGAAAGGGCGTTTCAGTGTTGATCAATATTACCTGGTGTAGCTGTAATGTGCACTTTGTTTTCATTATTCATCTTGATGTCAACTACATCTGAGAGCTACACATAACCTGCAGTGTTCAGCAATTGATATGAGCAACTGTCTTGAATTTGGTTCCATAAAATACAGAAGTCTTTACAGTGTGGTCCCAGACTTCCTACAAACAAATCTTTGCTTGAATTTGAACTTAGGTCTTCCCAGTTCACTTTACACTATAATAATGATAATAATAATAATAATGATAATAATAATATATTTTTTTTTAAATAATAATAATGTATGGAAATTATATAGCGCTGATTATTGTAAAGCAACAAATCAAAGCGCTCGCTTATAGTACCCATGGTGACTTTTCCTCTCATTATTTCTCACTCAGTCTATTTCTTCAGCAAGCTATCAATATATGGGTTGGTTATGAAGAACTCAGACCTGACACTTTCTCTGCGCTTTTATTCATCTTGCTTCTTTCATCTATCTATCCTATGTATTTGTTGTTCTCACAATATCAAAATTCTACGCTAAATAAAGTGTTATGCTACCCTATTATTATCGCTCTTTTTCTCTCTTCCATATCCCATCTGTAACTCAGTGTTTGATACTCTTCGTTGTAAAAAAAGTATATAAATGAAGCTATATATGTTGTTTTCATCAAATAATATCTGTGAAACTTTGGTGATACACTAGTCTTCTTCTTCGTCCGTGTTAGTTCAGCTAAACGCAGGCAGCTGTCCTCGTGGCATTGTCATCATTAATGCATAGGAAATAAGAACTAATGGGCTGCGGATCATGTCATTGACAGTGCCATCTTGTTCGTCAGTGCCGCTTGAAGAACCTGTGGCCATCTGTCTGGAGATCACCTTTTGTGGCCATGGGAAATGGTTATATAGTCATCGTCGTCGTCATCATCATCACCATCACCATAGCTGCCCCCACCATCATAATCATTGTCGTCATTATCATAACCACCGCTGTAGCTGTCACCACCATCATAACCATCCTC
>CM054139.1:49406197-49421197 GCA_028751875.1 Rapana venosa | reverse complement strand
CTTATATACAATACTCAATAGATTATGCTTCAACCCTGTGGGATTCTGCTGGTTCAAACACTATGAAACCATTATTAAGTCTGTATAAACGTGCTCTTAAACTGGTTCTTCTGAAGAAGACTACCTTATAATATGGATCGGTGGTCTAGAGGTAACGCGCCTGTCTAGAAAGCGAAAAGTCCGGGTTCGTATCCCGTCTGGGCCCGAAACTTTTCCCCCATCCATTAGATCATGAGTGGTGGTCTGGGCGCTAGTCTTTCGGATGAGACGATAAACCGAGGTCCCGTGTGTTACAGAAAATTATGCAGCGCACGAAAAAGAACCCACGGCAACAAGAGAGTTGTCCCTGGCAAAATTCTTAGAAAAAAGCCACTCTGATAGGGAAAGAAATACAGTTGCAGACACAAAAAAAAAAAAAAAAAAAAAAAAAAAAAAAAAGGGGGTGGCGCTGCTCTTGTGGCGACGTGCTCTCCCCGGGGAGAGCAGCCCGAATTTTACGCAGAGAAATCTCGTGACTAAAAGTGGTATAAATAAATAAATAAATAAATAAAATACTAGAAGTGGATTATACTCAGTTAAATATTCATCCCCTACACCAAAGACTAAGATTTAACAAAGGCATCATGATGTTTAAGATAATGACAGGAACTTTTCCCTCATCCTTAAAAGACAAGTTCCCAATGAATCATTCCAGAAATACTGAAAAGCCATGTGTCCCAATCCCAAGAATAGATTTGTTCAAATCTAGCTTACTTTACTCAGGCCCTGTGCTGTGGAACTCCCTTCCTGACTCATTTAGACAACACCAATCATTAACAATCTTCAAAAGTAATTTTTTCATTCACTTGATGCATCAAAAATAAAAATCCACACTTGATCTGTTGGAAACAAAGTAAATATATCCTCCCCTTGCATTATACCAAATTATCCTCGCTCGCTCTCTCTCTCTCTCTCTCTCTCTCTCTCTCTCTCTCTCTCTCTCTCTCTCTCTCTCTCTCTCTCTCTCTCTCTCTCTTCTCTCTCTCTCTCTCTCTCTCTCTCTCTCTCTCTCTCCTCTCTCTCTCTCCCCCCCCCCCACCCTCTCTCTCTCTCTCTCTCTGTTTAAGTGTGAGTGTTTTACTTGTATATCGCTATTGTGTTATTGAAAAATGACTTCTAAAAATGAATTTTCCACTATCCTACTTCTTTATAATGACTCTAGGACGATCTTAACATGTACAATGTTAAATCACAGTGAGTTCTAATGGTGATAGTGTTGATGAATTGAAAACTATATTCATTATCATATGGATTTAAAATGCACTGTGCTCTTTCTCTCTCTCTTTGCAGTCTGGTACAGTATCTTTACTTCTATCTTTGATAGTCACGCCCCTCTTAGAGTAAAACGTGTTAAATATAGAGACAAACCACCATGGCTAACTGATGATATTAAAGAAGCTATAACTATCCGTGATAAGTTACTGAAGTCAACAGGTAAAGACGAACAATTTAAGGTACAGCGGAATAAAATAACATATATGAAACGAATAGCAAAAAAGAAATATTTTAGCGAACTTATTTCATCTAAAAAAGATTCAAAGTCCATCTGGAATGCTATCAACCAATTAGCTGGTAAACCATCAATTTCTAATGCTTCATCAGGTACAGGCCTATCTGCAGAAAATATCAATAAACATTTTTGTACTGTGGCTGAAAAACTTGTGAATGTTGACCACTCTGAACAAAACGATTTACTTCTTTTAAATACATTTTGTAGCAGCAAGCATATTAAATCAAAACTCATCTTTAGGTTTATTGGTGTGCATGAAGTGTACAAGGAATTGTGTCTATTAAAGCTAACAAGCTCTCATGGTTTAGACAATTTAGATAGCAAAATTTTGAAAATCTCTGCACCAGTAATCTCAGAGCATCTTGCCTACATCTATAACCTCTGCATAGAAAAATGTTATTATCCTCAAATGTTTAAAGACGCCAAAGTGCTGCCCATATTTAAATCGGGTGATCCTAGTGACCCTTCTAATTACCGACCTATATCAATTCTATCTACATTGTCTAAACCTTTAGAAAAACATCTAAAACAACATTTGTTGTCACACTTTACAAAATATAAATTGTTTCATCCTAACCAAAGTGGATTTAGAGAAAATTATTCATGTCATACAGCACTTACTAATCTGTTAGAACAGTGGCATCATAATATTAACAATGATTTACTAACAGGAGCGGTTTTTGTTGACTTTGCTAAGGCCTTTGACACTATCGATCACAACCTACTCATAAGGAAACTAACAATATATAGTATATGTTCAGATGCACTAAAACTGATTAACTCATTTCTTAATGACAGGAGACAAGTTGTTTATCTAGACTCCATAATGTCGTCTTTCTTGCCCATAAAATATGGTGTTCCCCAAGGGTCCGTGTTGGGTCCAATCCTCTTTTCAATATACATCAACGACCTTCCCCTCCATGTGTCTTCCACATGTGAACTCTTTGCAGATGACACTACCATACATACTGTAGGTAAAGACGTTATGTCAATGGTTACAGAATTACAAATTGACTTAGACAATCTGACCACATGGACTGAACATAATCACATGGCCATCAATCCTCAGAAATCCAAACTCATGGTTGTTACAACCAGACAAAAGCGCCAAAACTTCAAAACCAAACTAAATGGAATAAAAATCAATGATAACATGTTGGAAGAAGTAAATTCATTTAAATTACTTGGTCTACATATTGATAATAACTTGTCCTGGTCAAACCACATCTTTAATGTTTCGAAGAAATTATCTAAAAAGTTATTTCAACTTAACAGAATAAAATATTTTCTTGATCAACATACTCGCAAACTATTCTTCTCTGCTTATATAAAACCAGACATTGATTATGCCTCTACGTGCTGGGATTCAGCGAGTAAAAAACTGTATATAAAGAGAATTGAAAGAGTGTATAAACGTTCTCTAAAGTTAATTCTTCTAAGGACAAGTTCGCTGGAAATCTGTGACTATAAAGAATTGGACATTCTTCCATTTAGTCTGAAATGTCGCTTCAATAAAGGCCTATTAATGTATAAAATTATGAATAATCTTGCTCCACTTTATCTTTGTCAGAGATTTCCGGTGAAAACTGTTCGAAATAAAAGTATAGTTGTTTTACCTCGACCAAGAACTGATCTTTTTATGTCTTCACTGGTGTACTCTGGTACCAAGTTATGGAATGAGATCCCTGTCTCAATTAAAAACAAAAAAAGTGTACCATCTTTCAAAAAAGCCTTCCACGCATATTTGTTCAAATCAGTGTAACTGACATTAGTGAGCTTGCTTTGAATTGTAGTGTGTGTGTGCCCTTGCTTGTTTTGATTTTGTTAACAATGAACTTGTCTGAGTTTTCCCCCCTTAAAATGACGTTTGGGTTGTATTTTGTTGTTAATGCAGAATGGTATGGATTGTTAATTTGCAATGTTCTGTTGGAGAATTTCATTACGTCTGTGGACTTTTATATCAATTCTAATAATGTGTATATAGGATTGGGCATGCATGAATATGTGTGTGTGTGTGTGTGTGTATGTGTGTGTATGTGTGTGTGTATGTGTGTGTCAGTGAGTAGTAATGAGCGCCCATTTGCAGTGTGCGCAGATGAGAGAGGAAAGAAAGCAGTTCTGTGTGTTTAGTGTTGAAATAGCTGATGTTAGATTGGTCAGTTTTCTTGATGCTTTGTGGCTTGCTGTCTTCGTACATCAAATAATGTTTATTTCCTGGTTTTGTCTGTACAAATGTATGGTTATGATATTTTGATAATTATGACATGTGTCTATTATCTTCTATGTGAGGAAATGTCTTGCGAATGGATATGTATCCAGGATGTGTGTGTGTGTTTGTGTGTGTGTGTGTGTGTGTGGTGTATTATGTGTGTGTGAGTGTGTATGTGTGAGAGAGTGTGTGTGTGTGTGTGTGTGTGGTGTGCATGAGTGGCTATACGTGTGTAAGTGTGGTGTGTGTGTGTGTGTGTGTGTGTGTGTGTGTGTGTGTGTGTGTTTGTGCGCGCGCGCGCACGCTTGTATTTAGTCTGGACTTTTGGGGGGTTGTTGTTTGTTTAAGGGAGGGTGTGTGGGAAGGGGAGTGTTTTTGTGGGTTTTTTTTTCTTGTTTAATCGGTTTTGTTTATTCATTTGATTTTTCGATTTCTTGATTTTGCACTAATTGAATGGGAGTTTGAGTGAAATATTTCATTGTTATTTGAAATGATCTTGTTTGTTAATTAATTGATTTATTCATGCTTGTCTTCAATTTTTGCCCATGAGGGCCTGGTGTAAAGAAGCCTCTGGCTTATCCAATTACCCTCATTAAAATATTCGAGTTCGAGTTATTCGAGTTCGAGTTCTCTCTCTCTCTCTCTCTCTCTCTCTCTCTCTCTTCTCTCTCCTCTCTCTCTCTCTCTCTCTCTCGCCCTCTCCTTTTATTATTTGCTTATAGATTTAATCGTCGTATTTACAATTAGTATCCCGTTGAATGCTTTATTCAGATTTAATATTTCAGTTCTACTCCCTAAATTGACTGTATTTGAGATTCAGTGAATGTTTTATTTTGATATCTTGTTTTGAGCGTACCAGTGATGTATAGCTAATTCCAAAATGCAGATGTCCTTCTCTATGACTATACATGATATTCATAAAGATTTTTATGTTGACATTGATGCATGGTGTGAGTGCGTGCGCGCGCGTGCGCGCGCGTGTGGGTATGTGTGTGTGTGTGTGTGTGCGCGCGCGCGCGTGTGTGTGTGTGTGTGTGTGTGTGTGTGTGTGTGTGTGTGTGTGTGTGGTGTGTGTGTGTGTGTGTGTGTACGTGTGCATGGGGATGCAAATTGCTTCTACAATATTTGTTTCATGTAGTTTACTATTGCTGTTGCCTCCCATAAAAGCACAAAGAACTTTTGCCGTTTCTTTCTGTTAGCCAAAATGAAACTATTTACGTGGTTTGTTCTCCTTTATTTATAGTGGTTTTGCTTTGTTTGGTTCTGTTTTGGTTTGGGTTTGGGGTTGTTGTTGCTTTTTTGAGGGGGGACTATTTGGTTGTTCCCTCTCCCCTTGTTGTTGCCGTTTTTGTTTTGCTCTTGGTTCTTGCTGATTTTTCGGTTGTTTCTGTGTTTTCTGCTCTGCTTTCTTTCTTACTTGTTGCTACTTTTTTTTTCTCTCTTCGGTGATTTTTATGGGGATTTTTGTGTAGATATTTTTCCCGTAAGCTGTGTAAGTGTATTGCTATGGGCTTTATTTTATTTTATTATCATATATATCCTTAAGGGTGGGGACTGGATGTAAAAAAGCACATGGGTGCTTATTCATTATCCTCGAAATGAAAGAATTTGTCATTGTCTCTCTCTCTCTCTGTATAATTGTGAATGTTTTACTTGTATATGGCTATTGTGTTATTGAAAAGTGACTTTTAGGTGGTTTGTTCTCCTTTAATTTTATGGAGGTTCTGCTTTGTTTGGTTCTGTTTTGGTTTGGGGTTGTTGTTGTTGTTGAGGGGGAACTACTGGGTGTCACCTCTCCCCTTGTTGTTGTTGCCGCTTTTGTTTTGCTCTTGGTTCTTGCTATTTTTTCGGTTGTTTCTGTGTTTTTGTTTTGCTTTCTTCCTTACTTGTTAGTACTTTTTTTTTTCTCTTCAGTGATTTTTGTGGGGATTTTTGTGTAGATTTTTCCCCCGTACACTGTGTAAGTGTATTGCTATAGGCTTTTATTTTATTTTATTATCATATATATCCTTAAGGGCGGGGACTGGATGTAAAAAAGCACATGGGTGCTTATTCATTATCCTCGAAATAAAAGAATTTGTCATTATTCTCTCTTTCTCTCTCTCTCTCTCTCTCTCTCTCTCTCTCTCTCTCTCTCTCTCTCTCCTCTCTCTCTCTCTCTCTCCTCCCTCCCTCCCTCCTCTGTGTCTGTCTGTGTCTGTGTCTGTGCCTCTCTCTGTCTCTCTCTCTTTTACGCACACACTCTTACCCCCTCTGCACCCCCACCCCTTCCTTCTCTCTCTACATATCTCCTTCCCTGACCAGAATATACACTATGCCTCACTAACGACAGCTGGGAACTACTGTGATACTATAATTATATGCATACTGGATGTGAAGTGTGTGCGTATAGCTGTTTTCAAGTACCTTGCTATACATAGCAAGCAGCCATTCTCCGACTTGCTCTTTTCTCTTTTGATATTAATTTTGTTTTGCAGAATATTACAAATACATGTTCGAACACTTTAATATGCTAGAAATAGATAAATGTGTACGTTTTATAAGCCATATATATATATATATATATATATATATATATATATATATAAATAATGATAATAATAATAAATAGAAATTATATAGCGCTATATCTTGCAAAAAACAAATCAAAGTGCTTTCATTCATCCTACTCATTCACATGCAACCTTACAAATTCAAATGTATACACACACGCTCGCACGCACGCACGCACGCACGCACAACGCACACACACACACACACACACACACACACACACACACACACACACACACACACACACACACACACACACATACAGGTTGTACACTCGGCAGGGTGATGGGGTTTGGGCTGTTGAGGGCAGGACAAAAATGAAATAGAACAAGAGGGGAGAAACTTACGTTTGAAATAAATGTGTCTTGCGGCCGGATTTAAAAGCGTCATAAGAAGGCTTTTGACGAAGGGAGAGAGGGAGGTCATTCCAGATCGATGGACCAGAAACAAAGAAATAGCGACGGCCCACGGTGGACTGGTTGAATCTAGGCACAAGGTATCTGCAGCAGAGCGGAGGGAACGAGAAGGAGTGTACAAGTGAACACATTCACATAATAGTCAAGGGACGCTATAGCCGAGTGGTTGACACCGTTTGATTCCATCCCATGGATTCACGAAGTGGCCCGGGTTCGAATCTTGGCGGCACCTGGTGAAGAAAGGGTGGGGACGTGTACAATCTCCCAGGAGAACTTCAAGTGTCGGCCTGCCAGCACCCTCATTCTTGTCGTGTGTATGTATATACGCACATTGAAAAGATCAAACATGCACGTTAAAGTCCCCTAAGCCCACGCCAGCGTTCGGTAGGTTATGGAAAAACGAACATACCCAGCATGCATCCCCGAAGTCGGAGTATGGCTGCCTTCAGGGTGGGTAAAAAAGGGCCGCACAAGCAAAATCTCATCATTGGTCAATCTTGGAGCTCTAGCCAAGGAACGAGGAAAATTTTTTTTTAAAGATAAAGACAGAAAAACGTTTAACACAGGAAATGGAACACGAAGAATATAAACAGAATTGTGTTTTTTTCTTCTAATGAATGATTTCTTGGAGTGAGTGGGAAGAGTGTAGGTATGAAAGAGAGGACAGATAATGTAAACAGTCATCGTTTAACTGTTTTGACCAGATAGTTATAAACATTCTGTCTACACCATTAAGTTTCTAGAATGGAGTTAAGAAGTAATCATGAAAGTTGAAACTCGTAACGAGATGAGCATCGATTCATCTTTTCTAACTCTTTGATCATATAGTTATGAATATGTTTTCAGCGCTGTCAAAGAACTTCAAGAAAAAAGCATTAAGAAGTCATTCTAAAAGTTCACACTAATAATAAGGATGTGCTTGACTTCTTCTTCCCTTTAAAGAGATTTCTGACTATTGATTTTTCTTAGACTAAGAGGAGCTCCTTGACCTCACAACTTAATAACAGTTTATACCCAAATATGGTTTTTTTTTTATTGTGTCTCCATCTTTTGTAAACGGCTTCCGAGAACATGAATAGACAAAGTAATTGAGGTATAGATTTTAAGAAATTATCTTTCTCTTGTTTTGGTCAATATCCTGACAATATCATCTTCGTTTAGATGAGGTGGTTTTTTTCTGTACGACAAGACACTGTAATAGAAGTACAAAGACCCAAAGATTTATGCCAAAATGAAGAACGTATTGATTGTTGCTGACAGTTACTCTAGCTATTAAATTTGTGTGTTATAATGCGACCCCCGTGTGCCAAAAAGTGTCTTTAGGTGTCTATTTTTTCTATTAATATGTGTACACATACATGCATAAACTGTTCTTCGTTCATCTTTCCTTTTTTACACCATACTTTATTTAAAATGATTTTGATTGTTTTTTCAGTGTAAGAACACGTTATAATTATCAGACAGGGTAACCCAAAACAGCTAATAATGTTCATTTAAACTTTTGTTTCAAGGACATCGTTAGCTTGCAATGTTTGGTGTTTTTTTAAAAAATCCTTCTTGTGTTTCAAGGATAACGGAATAAGCATTCATGTACTGGGGTTTTCTTTTACATCAAGTCCCCATGTGCATGCAGTTTTATCAATTTTGTCACCCGTTCTCACCGGCACACAATGGCCTACTCCTCCAAAAAGTGGAATAGGTTTAACGTGTGTAAGAGACACAGAGAGAGACAGAGACAGAGATCTTACATAGTTGGGGAGTTTAAATCTGAGATTTTAAAATGGCACGAAGTGGCAGCTCCGATATGACCTATGTGGTCAACGGGACTGTAAACAACATGAGTGGACTGATCGGAGCCTAGCCATCTATCTCGCTGTTTGTTCACAGGTGCTTAAGTAGAGGCTATTGAATGGCCGCGTTTTTCATTTTTGCTTAGAAGGAAAGAAAACTGAGAGATGGCATCGGGCGTGGTTATCTGTCTAGTATCTGTCAGTGTTTTCATTAAGCCAGCTTTCTTAGTTCATAAAAACAAAAACGTTTGTTTCCTAAAGACTTAACCATTCAGAATCGATGATACAAAATTAAAATACCGATTTTCTCCTAATTTTTTTAGCATCTCATTCTGTTAAATTTATTTTTTCATTCGCTTATTTATTTATTTTATCTATTTATTTACTTATTTATTTATTCATTTGCTCATTCATTCTTTGGATTCAAAGATAATTGTATAAGCACTCATATACTTATTTTACAACCAGTCCCCGTGTGCATGCCATTTTGTAAGTTTTCTCAATCGTTCCCACCGGCTCACATAGCCTCCACCTCTTCCCAAAGCGATCTCGATTTATAGTCTCATCCACAGGATATTTCAAACATTTTTCAAGTCTTTTTTTCTTAAACTCACAGACGCCAGGGAAATGGAAAAAAACAACAACATTATAACAACAAAGTACATCTGAATCTGTTCGTATCACCAGAAATCTCACGCAAACAGCTTTCTCTCAGAAACAACAACAACAACAACAACAAAAAACCAAAAGACAAGACACTGCTGCATCCTTTCTCGCAGCAATCCTTACCTATCCATCTGCAGGATTAGGTGTATATACATCTCTCTCTTTTTATTGATCACTTCTGTTCATACGCGGATGCTGAATCTACCGTCTTTCCATTTCCCCCTCTGCTCGGAAAGAGGCAGAAGAAAAAGGTTCATCACTGTTATCATAGACTGCATCAGAATTAGCTCCCATGGAAAGGGGGGGGGGGGGGGAGGGTACGCGCGTTATTTGATCCTCTCCGGCTCCACCCCCCTTCTTTTGCTGTACAGCCAGCTTTAGTTATGTTTCAGACTCTCACCATCTATCACGCAGGGAGATCAACGGCTTAAGAAGCTATCTTCGTGTGTGTGTGTGTGTGTGTGTGTGTGTGTGTGTGTGTGTGTGTGTGTGTGTGTGTGTGTGTGTGTGTGTGTGTGTGTGTGTGTGTGTGTGTGTGTGTGTGTGTGTGGTGTGTGTATGTGTGTGTGTGTGTGTGTGGGGTGTGCGCGCGTGGGAGAGAGAGAGAAGGGAGGGGTGGAGGGGGAGCTCAGGAACTCAGGATTTTAAGTGTAAGGCCACCGGCTTGTATGCAAGGGGGTATTTCATTTTGACCAAAGAAACTTCAAACAAAGTAGTACAAAAACATAGATAATGTTGGCATAATCAAGAGTGCTGTCCAAAAGAAACATGAGAGAAAGAGATACAGAGACAGAGAGACAGAGACATAGAGGCAGAGACAGAGAGACAGACACACAGACACAGACACACAGACACAGACACACATGTTGACAGAGACACAGACAGATACACAGACACACACAGAGACACACACACAGACAGACACACACACACACACATACACACACACATACGGACAAAGAGGGTGGAGGGGAAAACAACTACAATTAAACTTTTAAAAAGCACTAAGAATGAAATAAGTGGCGTTGTATTAATAATGTATAGTAGAAGTTAATCATTACATATGGTTGATTACTTCAATAGGAATGTTATTGTTATAATCTTTTATCAGAATTGAGACTCATTTGACAGAAGATGAACAGGTGGACTGGTGATCTTGAGAGAACGCAAAGAGTTGCGGGTTTGCACCTTCATTTTTTAATCCGACCCACTAGGACTTGAGTGGTGGTACGGGTGCTAATCTTTTGAATGAGATGACAAAAATTGACGTCCTACGTGCAACAAACATTTTGCGCATATAAAAGAACCCACAGCAACAAGAATAGTTGTCCCTGGCAAGATTCTCAAGAACAAAACCATGCCAATACGGAAACGAATATAGATATAATTTTTTTCAAGGTAATGGGTGGCGCTGCTCTTGTGGTCACACGCTCTCTCAGGACAAAGCATTGCCAATTTTAGTAAAATAAATTCGCCGTGCTGAGATTAGTATCAAACTCAATTGAACTTTCGTTTTTTCCCTCTTTGTTAACTAGAGCTGAGAGGCTCGCCAATAATGGTGAGATTTTGCACATGCGACCGTTGCTGCCCACCATGAAGGTAGCCACACTTTGACTTCGGGGAAACTTCAATTCAATTGAATGGACGAATGAAATGCAAATCCAAGCCTCATAAATGCTTTTCTCAAGTGAACCAGCTTTGCTGAGCCCATTTCAGAACAAAAAAGTAGAGAGTAGATCTCGTCAAAAAACCAAACCAAACCAAAAACAAAAACAAAAAAAACAAAAAACAGACGTTGATAAGTTTCTTCCTGCCTGAAAATCAATTATCAGAAATGAGATGGGAAAGTGTTGTCAAGAAAACCCTGTAATTATTAGTTTGATTTTTACGATCAGTTCTTAATGCCTGTATTGAAAACTGATTCTGTAAGGGAACATATAAAAGTGTGTTGCTCTGTGCTAAGAAAAAGATTTTTAAAAAACTATAAAACTTTCCTTTTGGGTTGTTTTTTTTCTTGTCCCTTAGCTAAACACATAATTATGAACAAGGAGATGAGAAAGAAATTCAAATGAGACAACCCCGCCCCTCCCCCTGGTAGAATGCCGGATACCTGTCAGTATAAACAGCATCCTCCATTTTCTGGAAGTTCAATGCTATGCATTCCATCTTTTAAATCCTTCTCTTTGTTTCTGCCTTTTTTTCTTTTCTTCCTGTCACACCTTTCTTGTCCATTTTTCTGCATCCTTGGTCCATTCTCCTGCCTTTTTCCCGGGAGTTTTTGTTTTTTTAAAATAATAATTTTCTCCCACGCCGGAGATGGATGTGCTGGGCCTGATTTGCCAGGCGCTTTAACGGCAGCGCAACGCATTTTCACTCATATGACAAACAACAATAATTGTTATCTGGGCGTTTGACGGGGAAAAAAAAAACAGACAATAATCATATCATGAAACTTTATAAAAAGAGACAAGGACAGACAAACAGACTCCTGGAGAAACGAAAGCGAAGTTGACAGCCTGGCTGATTGAGCCAATAAAACGACAACAACAACAAACAACAAAACAACAAAACACAGAAAGATCAATGAAAGAGAAAGGATGTCTGCAGCAAATGCGAACAATATCAAGGCCAGGATCAGTGTCTAGGAAACATTGTATTTGAAACAACAACAACAACAACAACTCTCTCTCTATCTCTATGTCTCTGTATCTCTGTCTGTCTGTCTATCTCTCTGTCTCTGTCTATCTTTCTGTCTCTGTTTCTCTCTGTTTGTCTATCTCTCTGTCTCTTTTTCTCTCTGTCTCTCTCTGTCTGTCTCTCTCTCTGTCTCTGTCTCTGTCTCTTCTCTGTCTCTCTCTCTCTCTCTCTCTCTTCTCTCTCTCTCTCTCTCTCCCTCTCTCTCTCTGTCATCTCTCTCTCTTCTCTCTCTTGTCTGTCTTCTCTCTCTGTCTCTGCTCTTTTCTCTCCTGTGTCTTCTTCTTCTGTCTCTGCCTGTCTGTCTCTGTCTGTCTGTCTCTGACTCTGTCCTCTCTTCTCTCTCTCTCTCTCTGTCTGCTGCCTGTCTCTCTCTCTCACTCTCTCACTCTCTCTCTTCTCTCTCTCCGCGAGAGAGAGAGAGAAAAAACAGCTCTAAATGACCTTGGAGCTTCAGTTTCAATTTCAGTTGCTGAAGAAAATATCGCTGAGTGTGGAATGTCAAATGTGAACATCATACATGCTGAGACGTAAAAAGAACACACAGATACACAGACACAGACACAAACACGCACAAACACTGTCTCTATCACACAGAGAGAGACAGACAGACAGAGACAGACAGACAGAGACAGACAGACAGAGACAGACTGACAGACAGACAGACAGAGAGTAGTCTGGTGATTAGTGGTAGTCTAGAGGTAACGCACCTGCATAGAAAGTCAAAAGTCTGGGTCGGAAATGTGCGGTGGTTTGATCCCAGTTTAGACCCAAAACTTTCCCTCCATCCATTAGACAGTGAGTTGTTTGGGTGCTAGTCTTTCGGGTGAGTCGATAAAGCGAGGTCCCGTGTCTTACACATAATTATTTAGCGCACGAAAAAAGAAACCACGGCAACAAGAGAGATTGTCTGCTGCAAACCTATAGAAAAAGTAACCACCTGATAGGAAACAAATATAGTTGCAGACAGGAAAATTTAAAATCATAAGAGTGGCGTGTGTCTTGGGCGACGCGCTCTTCCGGGGAGAGCAGCCCGAATTTTACGCAGAGAACTCGCCGTGACTTAAAGTGATATGCAATGATATGAAACGAAACTAGGAATGCACTCGGATTGCCGATAAAGCTTAAGTCAAAGGGAAAAGGTAAACAAAATTTAAAAGTCCTGGATTTGACACTAACCACGAAGTATTTCCCCTCAATTGATCTATATATGACAAACAAACATATAAATTCGAATAAAATATATACATAAATAAACAACTATTTTCTCTTTTCTCTCCTCTCCCAATCCTCCTCCCCCACGATTCCCTGCAAATGAAGTACAAAGAATAATAATCGCGAAGGAAAATGAAGCAGATTTTTTGTTACAAATTGATTTCAAGACGAGTTTTTTTTAGGTTTGGTTCGATTTTTTAATCGATGACGCAGAATATCTCATGAAGGACATGAAGCGGATTGCTGTGTTCTTGCAAGATGAGTGGGTGTTTTGGGTGGTTGTTTTTAAAGCATACTCAAAGTGTCTCTGAGCATTTGCACCAATACTCGGTTTAATGAGTTAATTCCAGATCATATAGGATCATTTATGGTGGTTTATCATCATCACAATCCTCTGACATCATCAATATCTTATTATTCATCATTCATCATCATCATTATGGAATTTGTATAGCGTTGAATCTTGTATGCTAACAAAATCACAGCGCTTGAATTCATAAGATTTATACGTGTGCATCCATTCACATAAGATTAACAGATTTTGGATTCACACACACCACCACCACCACCACCACCACCACCACCACCACCACCACCACCACCACCACACCGTGCTTAGGTTTGCAGTCTTCTCTAAAGACATTGCATACCAGCAGAATCGGTAACAGCTGAATTGAATACCATTTTCTTCAGTCACTGCAGATATCTGTGTGTGAAAGTCGGGCTAGTCTCCATGGGAAGAGCGTGTCGCCACCACAAAAGCAGCATCCTCTGTATTTTCCTGTTTGCAAAGTATACTAGTTTCCCAATGAGAATGGCTTTTTGTATATAATTTTGCCAGGAACAACTCTCTCGTTGCCGTGGGTTTTTTTGTTTTTTTATATAAATGCACTGAATACAAGCTGCTTAAGAAACCTCAGCTTTATCGTATCATCTGAAAGACTAGCATCTAGATCTCCACTCAAGCTCTAATGGATCGGGAGATATTGCGGGCACAAACGGGGATCAAACACACACGTTTGCTTTACAGGCGGGTGCATAACCTCTAGACCACAGATCCACTTGGGCAAAACCTGTTAACTGCAATGTCAACTCCAGGAGAACCCCCCTCCCCCCCCCCCCCCCCCCCCAATCCAGCAGACATCTCCACAGCAAGCTTGAAACCTTGCACTTAGTCACAGTCAACCTACGATTTTAGTATCTAACCACAAGATTATTCCGTCATCTTATACAGATCAACATACCACAAACAAAAGCAAGAAATACTCAATTAAAAAAATAATAATAAAGTGATTCTCTCCTTCCCCTCAATTTTCTCAGTGCACGGCTTCAGTGGTTTGACACCAGAGATAATGAAGTACACAGAATGTCTTCATAAGATAAAAAAAAAAAAACCGTGGCAGAAGTTTTATGTTTTTACGAAATTGATTTCAAGCCGCAGTTTTTAAGTTTATTTCGGATTCAAAAGCAACGAAGCAGAATCTTCCTTATGAACTAGAGCAGTGTAGCGTGTTAGGCAATCTGTATCGTTATCTGTAATGGGTTCATTTCAGCCTCAGGAGATTGGCATGGCGTGTTTAAAGGCTATATCATCAAAAGGATGGGTAGGAAGAGGGTGTGGTGGAATGGATGTTGGGGGGGGGGGGGGGGGGGTAGAGAGCGAGGAACGGGGAGGTGCAGCAAGTGTGGGCCTTATAATGCAGCTCCACTGATATCTGCTGGTTCTGGCAATACTGGTGTCAACGCCTTCCTGAAAAATAATGCCATCCTATTCTTTCTCTAGTCTCTGGTCACTGCTTCTCTATTTGTCACTGGTTTTACAGTGTTTATATTAAATTTGTATTGTATTTATATTGTTTAATGTTGTCTCTGAAAGTGGCTTGTTTTAATCAACCTTTCTTTTGTGCG
>CM054139.1:49393697-49398697 GCA_028751875.1 Rapana venosa | reverse complement strand
GAAAAGAGGGAATTCCTAGCACATCATTTCCAGTAGGTTGGGATGCTATTTATACTGACAGACTCCTCAGCATCCCCTCGGGAGAGAATTTGAAGTATGAAAGTCCAGCGATATGGCCGGAAATATGTTGGTCAGCTGAGCGTTTCGTTAGCGGAAAATGCCTGAGTTCTTCCGAATAAGAGGGCAGTGAATTTGTCAGAAATACCTTCGAAAACTTGATTCAAGCTAGAAAATATGTAAACGTGCAACGTAAAAAGAATTATTTTTAATGGTTTGAAAATAAAAAAGAGATAGAAAAATCATCTTTTGTTAGTTTGAAGAAATCGATGAGAAAACAAAACAGATGAAATCTAATCTATTTTCATGTGTGCATGCGTTCGTGCGTGCGTGCGTGTATGTGTGTGTGTGTGTGTGTGTGTGTGTGTCTGAAACCTTATTCATCTTGGTGAAAGACAAAATTTCGGGGCAGTTTGATATATCTAAAACTGTTTTTCGCCGCTTTTTAATAACAAAATTTTAAAAAGAATAAAAGATCCCAACAATCTCACCACAGGTCAAAAACTTGCATTAACTTCTGATTAAATCTGGAGGAGACTGGGATATTCAGGACGAAAGCTGGAAAAAGAAAAACACACACACAACACCAAACAGGCGTGTTTATTTTTGAATCTCAGTTTTGAGACAGGGCCGGAAACAATTATTTTCGATAGAGCGTTTTATTGACGGCAATGCAAGGCCAGGCAATGCGAGGCAAGGTAACTGTTTCTTTTTCTGTATTTCGTGGATAATAGATAAGCAATCGTGTTTTTTTGTTGTTGCTTATTTGCTTGTTTGCTTGTTATATTCCGTTCCAGAGTGAAAGACAGAGACAGAGACAGAGAGACAGAGAGAGAGAGACAGAGAGAGAGAGACAGAGAGAGAGACAGAGAGAGACAGAGACAGAGAGACAGAGACAGACAGAGAGACAGAGAGAGGCACACAGTCATACAGACCAACACACAGACAAAACAGACAGACAGAACAGACATGCAAATAGTGCTTGAGTTAGTCCGAATGATAAAGCAATCAAAATTTGAAGAGGTTGTGAAAGATTGTGCTGAGAAGAGTGTAACTGTGCTTTTTAAACGTAAAATCATTGTGTTGAAGGGATAGATAGCTTACATCATGAAGAAGACGATGATGAACAGTAACAAGAATAGTTTTGATTTTATCGTCTTTCTCTGCTTTTCTTTTCTATTTTTTTTTTGTTCCTTTTTATGTATGTTTTAGGGGGTTGTTGAAAACTGTTTCTGTAACCCACCAAACGCTGACAAGAATGATGTGATTTTTAACGTGCATATTTGATCTCCGGCATATGTATATAAACAAAGGGAATTAAGGGCACTGGCAGGTCTGCACTTGAAGTTGACCTGGAAGATTGTAAAATAAAATACCTACCCTTAATTCACCAAATGCAACTGAGATTCGAACACACAACTTCATTGGATCCATGAAATTGAACTTGAACGGCAATAACCACTCGGCCATAGTGTCTGTGGAAAGAAGATAAAAAGCTGTCTCCATGCCAGATTAACTGCTTGCAGTAACTACACAATTAACCGGAAGCTGTTAGCACGAGCGGAGACAGAGCGGAAGTCCATCAAGGATGTCTTGTTTGTCGTGGGTTGGTGTCTGTCACGTGTAAGAGAAAACGTGACCGGATATGTGTTCGCTCCAACCGCCAATTTGTTCGTGATGAAGACACAATGGCGCTCGCTGTTACAACGGATGAAAACAATGCGTGAGGCAGATGTCAGAGATAGCCTGTAGTTGAAAAGGGAAGAGGATAGTTTGGAAGAGAAGATAAAATGTGTACAAGTTCTCCTTTAGTGATCAAAATTAATAGTGGTCATAATTTAGCTCCAACTTTGCTTCAGTGTTTATACCCTAAAAAAAGGAAATGAATGATGAACAGAAAGTGGTTTGTGATGAGATCTTTGTTGGAAAAGGTAATTAAATAAAATACATGCACATGCGCACACACACACAGACACACACACACACACACACAAGAATATATTATTTTTGTCCACACCCCCACATACACTTTCTTTTCTAAAGTTTGTGTTTTCTTCATTTCATTTTATACTGTTTGACACTTTTTTTTCATTAATAACACCAGGTGCTCTATCTGCTCTTTCACAAGATATGCATACCATTTTAACTATCAGTTTATGTATAACTGCAGACTTCTTGTTATCACACAAGAGGTGAGGGAAAGCAAGAAAAGCAGACCTGGATTGTAGATCATGACCCCCGGTAATGTTACATTAACTTGCTTTTCTGTTTGTCAATCTTTCTCTCCACCTGTACCAATCTGTCTGTCTCTCTGCATCTCTCTCTCTCTCTCTCTCTCAGTCTCTCTCTCTCTCTCTCTTGCTTGCACTGTTTGTCTCTGTTCATTTTGTCTGTGTCTATTTGTCAGGATAGCTCAGTGGTCGGAGCACTCGCTTTCCCCCAGCCAAAATGTAAAGCAGCATCGAGCATTTGGATGGGAGACTGTTTGCATGTCTTGGTTTCAGTACAATCCTCCAGCACACCCAGCTGTAAATGGGTACCTGCTTCTTTAGGGTCAGGGAAGGTAAAGAAGTATGGGA
Source organism: Rapana venosa (assembly GCA_028751875.1). Lineage (NCBI taxonomy): Eukaryota > Metazoa > Mollusca > Gastropoda > Neogastropoda > Muricidae > Rapana > Rapana venosa. The sequence continues at coordinate 49,396,061 of CM054139.1, read as the reverse complement.
GAGATGGGTGCTGCCCTCAATATGCTGGCCCCTAAAGAAGTGAGGTCTCAGACGCCTTGCTCCCCTACGATTTTATAGGTTATGGGACACCTTTACCTTTTTACTATGTATCTGTCTAACCATCTGTCTGTCTTCTCTGTCTCTGACTCTTCTCTCTCTCTCTTCTCTTCTCTCTCTCTCTCTCTCTCTCTCTCTCTCTCTCTCTCTCTCTCTCTCTCTCTCTCTTCTCTTGACTCTTCTTTGCTCTTTCCCCTCTCTCTCTCACTCTTTCATAATGTTTATATTTCACTATATGAATGTATACATGTATAGAAAGAAATAACACCTTTAAATGTAGAAAAACCTGAATCTGAATCTGAACTCTTTTAACTGAGAATATAGCATTAAACCAAGACACAGACTCCACTACATGCTTCTATCTTATGAAATCTTTTATTTGATTATAACTATGACACCTATTTTCTTCATTTCTTCAACACTGATTAAAAAAGATCCCCTACTACTAAGGAAGATAATTATTGAATCCTTTTCTGCCTGACCAGCAGAAAAAAGCAGGGAAAGCATTCCAATGGGGTGACCAGAAATCAACCTTAAGAATGCAATACAAATCCTACTGCTCCAGTCCATGATCTAGGCAGGCACCAGTCCATTTGCTGGGTCTGAGTTGACAGCTTGCAATTAACTCCCCAATTAACCGGAAGCTGTTAGCACGAGCGGAGACGAATCGGAAGTCCATCAAGGATGTCTTGTTTTTCGTGCGTTGGTGTCTGTCACGTGTGAAGGAAAACGTGACCGGATATGTGTTCGCTCCAACCGTCAATTTGTTCGTGATGAAGACACAACATCGCTAGTTACAATGGATGGGGAAAGTGTGTGAGACAGATGTCAGAGATACGCTGTAGCTGAAAAGGGAGGGAAAGAGTCTGGAAGGCTAAGTAAGTGTGTACAAGATCTCTGTCAGTGATTAAGTTATTGGAACCTACCAAATTCCAACTTCACTTCAACAACCATGTCTTAAAAGTGCATACATTAGTAGACAGGTAGTAGTTTAGTTATTAGATTTAATGAAAAAGAGCACAAAATAGGTCCCACGCAGATGCGCACGCACATGCACGCACATGTGCAAGCATGTATGCACACACACGCTCACACTCGTGCACACACGTACACAAACTCACTCTCTCACACACATACATACACACACGTACACACATGTGTACACACATACACGTACATTCACACACACACTTGCATGGGTATATGTGGATGTCTGTGCATGAGAGAGAAAGAGAGAAGACAGATACAGAAAGAGAGAATTGGGTGTGTTTATATATTTGTCTTTATTTGTTTCATTTCGAGGATAATGGAATAATGGAATGCGTATGTGCATAAGCATGTGTGGGGGCACACGCATTTAGGCACATCCCAACATCCTAGTTGTTAACGTCAACTCAGCAAGACAGATGAACGACAGCTGGTCTACAGTCACAATGCCTCCTCCCAGAAAATGGTTTCATGGAAGACAGCAATCTGTCACAGAGTTTACACAGACAGACGGTTAATCACGCTCCATCTGTCCTTCTGCCCTGCTGCCAGGTTTGCTGTAAGCAGCACACACGTCTTCCCTTCCGCCACATCCCTGGGCAAAAAAACCCCACTGATGTGACCGGTGTGGGCAGGGTTGGGTTGGGTTGGGTCGGGTTGGGTCGGGTTGGGTTGGGTTTGGTTTGGTCGGGTTGGGTTGGGTTGGGTTGGGTCGGATCGGGTTGGGTTGGGTTGGGTTGGGTTAGCATGGCTGCCAGTGGCTTCATCCTTCTTCTGCTTGAACCCAGGCAACTGAACCTGGAAATAATGATGACGATGGTGGTGATAATGATGATGGTGATGATGAAGATGATGAGGATGAGGATGATGGTGGTGGTAGTGGTGGTGGTCGTGGTGGTGATGGTAGTGGCGGTGATGATGATAATGATGATGACGGTGATGGTGGTGGTGGTAATGGTGGAGGTGGTGGCAGTGGTGATGGTTGTGGTGGTGGTGGTGGTGGTGGTGGTGATGATGATGATGATGATGACGACGACGACGACGATGATGATGATGATGATGATGATGATGATGATGATGATGATGATGATGATGATGATGATGATGATGATGATGCTGATGATGATGATGATGATGACGACGACGATGATGATGATGACGACGACGACGACGATGACCATGATAATGATGACGACGACGACGACAACGACAACGACGATGACGACGACGACGACGACGACGGTGGTGATGATGATGATGAGGAGGAGGAGGAGGAGGAGGAGGAGAAGGAGGAGGAGGATGACGACGATGACGATGACG
>CM054139.1:49383697-49388697 GCA_028751875.1 Rapana venosa | reverse complement strand
TAGTGTGTGTGTGTAGTGAGGTATAGTGGAGTGAGTGCAGTGCAGTGCAGAGCAGTGCAGTGCAGTTGTGGTGTAGGGGGGGAGTGGAGTGTAGTGTAGTGCAGTGTAGTGTAGTGTAGTGTAGAGTAGTTTAGTGGAGTTGAGTGCAGTGCAGTATTTGTTAGTGTAGTGTAGTGCAGTGCAGTAGTTAGTGTAGTGTAGTGCAGTGTAGTGTAGTGCAGTGTAGTGTAGTGTAATACAGTGCAGTGTAGTGCCAGTGTAGGTAGTGTGGTGTGATGTAGTGTTAGTTTTAGTGAGTGCGTGATTGTAGTGTAGTGCAGTGTGATGTGACTGTAGTGTAGTTTAGTGTTGTGTTTGTCTAGTGTCGTGCAGTGCAGTGTAGGGTAGTGTAGTGCAGTATGTAGTTAGTATAATGTAGTGTAGTGTAGTGCAGTGTAGTGTAGTGTGTGTTGGTATAGTGTAGTGTAGTGCAGTGTAGTTAGTGTAGTGAAGTGCAGTGCAGTGCAGTGTAGTGTAGTGTAGTGTAGTGTTGTAACGGAGTGGAGTGTTGTGCAGTGTAGTGTAGTGCAGTGTAGTGTAGTGGGTGTAGTGCAGTGTAAATGTAGTGTAGTGTAGTGAAGTGTAGTGAAGTGTAGTGTAGTGTATGTGTAGTATTTGTGTAGTGTAGTGTAGTGTAAAATTTAAGTGTATGGTAGTGTATGTGTAGTATAGTGTAGTGTAGTTTTAGTGTAGTGGGAAATGTAGTGTAGTGTAGTTGTTGTGTAGTGTAGTGCTGTGTAGGTAGTGTAGTGTAGTGTAGTGTAGGTAGTGTAGTGTAGTGTAGTGAAGTGTAGTGTAGTGTATGTGTAGTATAGTGTAGTGTAGTGTTGGTAGTGTAGTGCAGTGCTGTGTAGTGTATGTAGTGTAATTTAAGTGTAGTGTAGTGTATGTGTAGTATAGTGTAGTGTAGTGTAGTGTAGTGCAGTGGTAGTTTGTGTAGTGGAGTGCAGTGCAGTGTTTTGCAGTGTAGTGTAGTGTAGGGATAGTGTAGTGTAGTGTAGTGTAGTATAGTGGAGTGGAGTGCAGTGCAGTGCAGTGCAGTGCAGTGCAGTGCAGTGGAGGGTGGTGTAGTGGAGTGGAGTGTAGTGTAGTGCAGTTTTAGTGTAGTGTAGTGTAGTGTATGTAGTGTAGTGTAGTGTAGTTTTAGAGTAGTTTAGTGGAGTTGAGTGCAGTGCAGTGCAGTATAGTGTAGTGTAGTGCAGTGCAGTGTAGTGTAGTGTAGTGTAGTGTAGTGTAGTGCAGTGTAGTGTAGTGCAGTGTAGTGTAGTGTAATACAGTGCAGTGTAGTGCAGTGTAGTGCAGTGTAGAGTAGTGTGGTGTGATGTAGTGTAGTGTAGTGCAGTGCATTGTAGTGTAGTGCAGTGTTGTATAGTGTACTGTAGTGTAGTGTAGTGTTGTGTAGTCTAGTGTCGTGCAGTGCAGTGTAGGGTAGTGTAGTGCAGTATGTAGTGTAGTATAATGTAGTGTAGTGTAGTGCAGTGTAGTGTAGTGTAGTATAATGTAGTGTAGTGTAGTGCAGTGTAGTATAGTGTAGTGAAGTGCAGTGCAGTGCAGTGTAGTGTAGTGTAGTGTAGTGTAGTGTTGTAACGGAGTGGAGTGGAGTGGAGTGTTGTGCAGTGTAGTGTAGTGCAGTGTAGTGTAGTGAGGTGTAGTGCAGTGTAATGTAGTGTAGCGTAGTGAAATGTAGTGTAGTGTAGTGTAATATAGCGTAGAGTAGTGCAGTGTATTGTCGTGTAGTGTTTTGCATTCTTTTCTGTTCTTGTCTTGCCATAATTATAGACAGCTATACTCCGACTTCAAAGGATTTTCTTTTGCTCCTTTAAAGGAGAGCATAGGCTGGAATATTAAGTACTTCTCCTGGATGAAACCTCCCAAAATAAGATTTTTCAACAACCGATTTTAATATAAGCATTGACACTTAGCTTACAGCAATAACTGATAAAGCTTTTTGTTCCGAGTTAAATGCCAAAGCGAAATTAATAGATTTCTTTTTTTTAATCAGTTTTTAATCCAGATTTGAACTACGAACCTCTAAGACCTGTAAGTAACCCTTCAGTCCACAAGAAAGTCTGGAAAATAATGAGCGGTGGTCAGGTCAGATGGACTAGGTGATACATGCGGGTTGTGTTCTTTATCTGTGTGTGTGTTCCTGTGTGTGTGTGTGTGTTCTGTGAGTGTGTGTGTGTGTGTGTGTCTGTGTGTCTGTGTGTGTGTGTGTGGTGTGGTGTGGTGTGGTGTGTGTGTGTGCTGTGTGTGTGTGTTCTGTGTGTGTGTGTTCTGTGTGTGTGTGTTCTGTGTGTGTGGTGTGTGTGTGTATGTGCGTGCGTGTGTGTGGTGTGTGTGGGTAGGGAAGCATTTTGTTGCCCTCTCCCGCATTCTGTTTGAAGCCCGGGCATAAACAGAAATGAGCCTTGCCTGCTGGCGGCCCTGACCAACTGCAGATCATGTCCGGGACACAGTGCCCGCATGTCCTGAGGATGGTAACGGATCTGTCTGCCTACATGTCTCTGTCTGTCTGTGTCTGTGTGTCTGTCTGTCTGTGTCTGTCTGTCTGTCTGTCTGCCGGTGTGTGTGTGGATGGATGGATTGATGGGTAGATAGGTAGGTAGGTAAGTAGATAAGTAGATAGATAGGTAGATAGATAGATAGGTAGGTAGATGGGTAGTTAAGTAGATAGATAGATAGATAGGTAGGTAAGTAGATAGATAGGTAGGTAGGTAAGTAGATAGATAGATAAACAGACAGACAGACAGACAGATAGATAGATAGGTAGATAGACAGAGAGAGACAGACATAGAAAGAAAGATAGATAGATAGATAGATAGATAGATAGGCAGACAGACACATACACACATAGATAGATAGATAGATAGATAGATAGATAGATAGATAGATAGATAGATAGATAGATAGATGGATAGATAGACAGACAGATAGATAGATAGATAGATAGATAGATTTATAGATAGATAGATAGATAGATAGACAGATACAAACACATACACAACACACGTACACCCCACACACACACACACACACACACACACACACACACACAACACACACACACACACTCACTCATCACACACACACACACACACACACACACACACACACACACACACACACACACACACACACACACACACACACACACACAACACACACACACACACACACACACATACATTCGCAGAGAAATAAACAAGGACATAGTTACAGAAACAGGCAGTAGCAGAGAAAAACAACCAAAAAACAAACCCCACTGATAAACACCCAGAAATACAGAAACAAGTTGAGTAGATACCGGATACCGATACTAAGACGAACCTATGCTTAGATGTATAAAAACAAAACCCGAAGAAAATAGCAAGACTTCTTTATTGCCAAGTTAACATTTTACAAGAGACAGGAATCGATTTCGCATCTTGATACCAACCCATCATGTTCGTCACATTGCTCCTATCAGCTTAGCTGTAGAATACTACTGCTCTGTGCTATGTATGGTTCACTGTAGTCTTTATTACCATAGGCACTAGCAACTTACTGTCTACGAAATGTGTGTGTGTGTGTTTTGTGTGTGTGTGTGGTGTGTGTTGTGGGGTGTGTGTGTGTGTGTGTGGTGTGTGTGTGTGTGTGTGTGTGTGTGTGTGTGTAGTGTGTGTGAGTGTGTGTGTGTGTTTTGTGTGTGTGTTAGTGTGTGGTGTTTTGTGTGTGTGTGTGTGTGCGTGCGCGCGTGCGTGTGTGTATATGTGTGTGTCAAGTCAAGTCAAGTCAATATTTTTATTTTTCAGATAGTACATAGAATAAGCAATGCATTTCCTTTTCTTTCATCATGTGTGCGTGCTGCGTGCGTGCGTGCGTGCGTGCGTGCGTGCGTGTGTGTGTGTGTGTGGTGTGTGTGTGTGCGCGCGCGCGCGCGTGAAGGCAAGGCAAAGTAAGGCAAGGCAAAACTTTTCATTTCGCAGAAAATGAGAAAATACGGATGTATCGTTTTCGCGGTATGTGTTTGAGTCTGTGTGAGTGTGTGCGCGCGCGCGCGCGAGTGTGTGTGTGTGTGTGTGTTGTGTGTGGTGTGGTGTGTATGTTGTGTGGTGTGTATAGTGTTTATGTGTGCGTGTGTGTGTGTGGTGTGTGTAGTGTGTGTGTGCGTGTGTGTGCGTGTGGTGTGTGTGTGTATGTTTGTGTGTGTTTGTGTGTGTATGTGTGTGTCAGTGAATATGCACACGCTTGTGTATAGAAGTGTGTACATATATGTGTGCATTCTTCTTTACATGATTCTTTTTTCTGTCTTTCCTTACAGTTTAGGTTGTTGTTTTTTTGTATTTTCGTTGTTTTCTCGTTTTTTCTTGATAATTTTTTCCTTACTTTTCGTGTATTGAGGTGTTGTTTCTTTGTTTTTTCTGTTCTGTTTTTCTTTCTCGCCCTCGTCTAAAAATTGTTCTTTACCGCTTTAGTCTGATCTTTTTCTTTCTTTCCCCTCTTTGATTTTTTAAAAATTTGTCATCGCTTTATCCTGCCGTCAACACACACATAGACACACACACACACAGATCTTCTTCTTCTTCGTCCATAGGATCGATGATGACCATCTATTTATCCTGGGATTGGGAGGGTCCATTTCTGTGAGTGCGAAGATGATTTATTTGGCCAATCCGCGCTTAAAAAGTTCTTGAGCAGTATGGACAGGGTATAGTGGCTGCTTTTGGAGACTTGGAGGCTGTCTTTCCTGTCTTGCCTGCGTTGCTCAGCTGTCGCAATTCTGTTTATTTTGTAGGCCTTGGCGCCACTGCGTACAGCTGCTCACCACTGTGGCCTCTCCATTGCTGCCTGCTCCCATGAGTTTATCTCAATGTTGAAGGCTTTCAGTGAGGCTTTCAGAGTGTCCTTGAAGCGTTTCTTCTGGCCTCCCTGGGAGCGCTTTCCATGCTGAAGTTCGCCAAACAGAAGTTTCTTGGGGA
>CM054139.1:49366197-49376197 GCA_028751875.1 Rapana venosa | reverse complement strand
CCTCTCTCTCTCTCCCTCCTCTACCTATTAATCTATGTATCAATATCTCTCTCTGTCTCTCTCTATGTCTATCTCTGTCTCTCTGTCTCTGTCTCTCTATCTCTCTGTCTATTTCTCTCTCATGAATTCCTGTCTCAGGTTTTTCACCCTTGTCTCTTTCTGTCTGGCTTATTCTCTTTCTAGCTTTCTCTATGTTTCTCTCTGTTCTTGTCTCTCTATCTCTCTGTGTGTCTCTCTGTGTCTCTATGTTTCACTCTGTCTCTCTATCTCTCTGTGTGTCTCTCTGTGTCTCTGTGTGTCTCTCTGTCTCTGTCTATCTATCTCTGTCTCTCTGTGTTCTGTGCCTCTCTGTGTCTGTCTCTGACTCTGTCTCTGTCAGTCATTCTCTCTCTCTCTCTGTTTCTCTCTCTCTCTCTCTCTCTCTCTCTCTCTCTCTCTCTCTCTCTCTTCCCCCCCCCCCCCCCCCTTCTTTCTTTCTCCAAAGTAGAGGGAGACACAAAGAGAGAACTGAGACTTTGAAACAGGCAGACAGAGGCAGAAATAATACATAAGAACAGCAGTACAGTCACATGTGTACTCTTTTTCCATTTTTGCCTGTTATCATTTACGAAACTGGTAGGCAATAGAATGTATGTTTACGCCATTACATATACATTAAAAACCATGCTGTTAATAACATATTATTCTTTTTTTTCACATCGTTTTCTAAGAGTGTGTTATTGAGATTAAAAAGCACGCTGTCTATAACACATTATTCATTTTGTTCATATCGTTTGCCATGTGTGTGTGTATGTGTTATTGTTTTATCGTTCCTTGTCTAGTCTGTCTGGCATCATGTTTCTCGTGTCTGTAAAAGTTCAAAATGTCATGAAGGTAAGGGAGATAACACGATATCAGAAGACCATCTATATTAGAGAATTCATGCTATTTTGAAAAGGGGATTGGGAAATCTACAATTCTGTTTTCAAAGTCTTTGTTTGTGTATGTACGTGCGATGGGTGTGCGATGAGTATGTGGATGCGAAAGTGCGTGCGCGCCTCAAAACACACTTATTTCCTACCTGAGACTTTCCCCCCAATATCTGTCCCTAATTTTCAACAGCATCTTTCACCTTCGAAGTGTGTGTGTGTGTGCGTGTGTGTGCGTGCGTGCGTGCGTGCGCACGCATGGTTTTGAAATCTGTTGTTCATTATGTTTAAGGAGAGTTGCATGCCTGTAAATGATTGAGTGCAAGCGCTTCGGTTTGTTTGGTTTTTTACAAGATTCAGCGCTACATAAATTCCATATATTATTATTATTATTATTATTATTTGTGTGTTCGTGTTTGTGTTTTCAAAGTCAAAGTCAAAGTCAAACTTTTATTAGCAGATGGTACATTGAATAAGCAGTGCATTTGCTTTTTTTCATCAATCCATCTATCTAAAGAAAAAAGAGACAGAGAAAAAGATAATACATATGCAGACATAGAATAAAAACCTAATCAATGATAAACCATACAAATCAAACAAGAGAAGACAATGATATATGGATACAATATATGCAGTATATATGTTTGTGTGAGTGTGTGCGTGTGCTGTGTGTGTGCTGTGTGCGTGTGCTGTGTGTGTGCCTGTGTGTGTACGTGTGTGTATGTTTGTGTATGTGTTTGTGTGTATGTGCATGTGTGCGTGCGCATGCGTTTGTGTGCATGCAAGAGTGCATGGACGCATGCATGCATTACGTTTATTTGTTTTACGATACACTTTGAAAGTTTTCACCACGTTATCCTGGCCGCTTTGAAAACGGGTACTAAAAAGCTCAGAACGGTTACTTTGAATCAACCGTGTCCCGTTAACATCAGGCTGAAAGTCAGGTGCATGCTTGGGAGCCACTCAGGAAAGATGAGTTCCTTTGAAGACAGTGAGCCCACGCTGTGCAGTGCTGCACTTGTGCAGTCTGTTTGAAGTCTGCGCTCAAAGGGATGTCGTGTCCTATCGACCAGGGGAGGGCATCCGTTGTGGTAATGGCTCGGAACGTCTTAAACTGCTTTCTCCGTCACCGTCTCGACTTTGACCTAGTCGTCCTCTGTGTGTGTGTGTGTGTTGGTGTGTGTGTGTGTGTGTGTGTGTGTGTGTGTGTGTGTGTGTGTGTGTGTGTGTGTGTGTGCGTATGTGAGAGAGAAAGAGAGGGATAAGTATGAAGAGTAGCTTTTAAATCAAAATTCTACCCTCAGGGAAGAAAAAAATATTCAAGTAATAAAAAAAAGAGACTGCCAAGCAGGAAAAGACAGAGAAAGACAAAGGAACTGTTCGTGACAAGTTCTCTGTCTACACCACCCCCCCCCCAACCCTCCAATACTTTTAACATGGAAAGGCAAACATCATAAGGAGTTATATTTACCATCCCTGATATCGAATTTTGTCTACACCCCACCCCCCGTTCTGTTTCCTTTTTCTCTGTCCTTCCGTTGCGTGGCACCACCTGTCTGTTAGTAGTCAACAAGACTCACGGTCATCAGTCTGTATACAGGCATACAGTCAGCAAGCTAGATATATTTGTTTGCTTGTTTACAAACAAACAGTCACCAGGGCTGATATGATTGTTTACAGTCAAACAGCCATCAATTAAGATGACACTGTTTATAGTCGGAAACAGCTACCCAAGACAGATCAAAATGAAGGCTCAAAAGTGTAACAAATAAAATAAAGGTGAAAATGATGGCGAAGAAAAAACACACACAAAATCAGAAACAAGTGAACACGATATCAAAGAAGACAACCACAAATCAGTAAATGGTAAAAACACGGTACTGAAGAACCCCCCCCCCCCCTCCTCTTCCCCCCTGACCTTTCCAAATCAATAAATGTTAAACACAATACCAAAGAGGATATCAGAAGGCTAACTAGCACATAACTAAGTAAAAATCAAAACAAACTGAAGCTCATCTTCCGTCAGACGTCACGACCTGATCTATCGACCCAGGCACTGTGGCGGCGAGGGCTTATGTGTCAGGGGATTCATTTCCTTCGGAAAGCACAGTCAAAGGATACTGGAAGGATGCGAACAACGAGTGGAATAGAGATACCAAGAAGAAGAAGAAGAAGAAGAAGAAAATGATGATGATGATGATGATGATGATGATGATGATGATGATGATGATGATGATGATGATGATGATGATGATGATGATGATGATGATGAAGAAGATGAAGAAGAAGAAGAAGAAATTGTTTTGTGATGATGATGATGATGATGATGATGATGATGATGATGATGATATTGTTGATGATGAAGAGGAGGAGGAGGAAGGGTAGGGGGAGGAGGAAGATGTAAAGGAGAAGAACAAGAAGAAGAATTCTGTTATGTTGTTTATTCATTTTCAGTAGAACACTTGTTGTTGCTAAGCTATTGGAATTTGTGCACATATCCATATGAATGTGTAGCGTAGTCTGTCGAATAAAATGTGTTGAAAGAAGAAGGGTCCCAAAGTTTGACCATGCTCTGTGTATATGCATGTTTGCAAACGATCGTGATCATGTTTTACAATTGTCCATTCATTTGAGTGCTTTTGGTCCCCCACCTATTGGCAGTACTGTTGTTCATTTGTAAGTAATTATTTTTCTTTGTTGTTGCTCCTTCTGATGTTGATTTTTTTTTTTTACTGCTGCGGCTTCTGCTGCTGCTGCTGTTGCTGTTGCTTCTACCGCTTTTGTTGCTGCTGCTACTTTTACTTTCCTTGTTGCTGCTGCCTCTGCTGTTGTTGCTTGTTCTTCTCACATCTGTTAATGATGCTGCTACTAGTACTACTACCGTACTGCTGCTGCTGCTGCTAACGCTGCTGCTGCTAACGCTGCTGCTGTTATTGTTGGGTCTCTCATTTCTTTTACTCAGCTGATGGCATTTCCTTCCATAAACAAGAATATCATCAACGAAGCAAACAGTAGATATCGACAAAATCAGGTTGGCCTTCATCATAATAACAAACCAGCCCACCCCGGGTATCAACCTTTGCATGACGCTGCAGAGTCTGGTTTCAAATGACTGGTTTTCCAGTGGGAAAGCCATTAAGTAGGAGGAGACGCTAAAAATCGAAAAAGCAAAGTATACTGCCGCGCGTTGCATTTCAACAGTTCAGCAGATGATTTATACAACCATTTTCATGCCATCTACTGCTTGTGAAGACGTTAATGTTCCGCTAGACTGGAAAGCGTAGTTCTGTTATTATTTACCTTTCTGAAACTTGATCTGATCTGATATGTGAACAAAGTAAAGTATTTGAGGCTGAGTTGGCAGCGTGGTTAATGCAAAGAAATCAAATCGTCGGTTGTAAGATTGTAGGTTTGATTCTCGGTACAGCAAAAGATTGCTTCTCTGTGGCACTTTTGTTTGACAGGTGGATTTTGACAGTTTTGGTATGTGGTTGTTGTTGTGTTTTTTTTAAAATTCATGGCAAAATGAGGGCTGTACAGTTAGGTATTCATGTGTGTAGGTGTATGTTTAAATCTTCTACTTCTCTCCTCCTCCTCCTATCTCTCCTTCTCCTCCTCCTCCTTCTCCTCTTCCTTCTTCTTCTTCTTTAAACGCTCAAACACCAGCTATTGTTGTCATATGAGCGAAAACGATTTGTGCTGCCGTTAAGCGCCTTACAAATCAGGCCCAGTGCGTCTCACTTCAGCATGATTGAGAATTGTTCTCTTTTAAGTCTTCCTGGAAAAAATGCAAGAGAATGAACCGAGAAGGCAGAAAGTTAGACAAGAAGGAGGTGACCGGAAGAAATGGAACAAGTCAGAAACAAAGAGAGGGATAGAAAAGAGGAAATTCGTAGCACAGAAGACCCCCAGGTGGGGTGAGTGAGACAAGAGTCCATGTTCTGGGTGACTCCTGGGGTGTTTGGCTGAGGAACGCCCAAACAACAAAATTCAGATTAAGAGGTTTGTTAACTAACACAAAAACCCCACTTTTTGTCTCTCGTATTTTCGTCTGGGTTTTTTTTATGGCTTTTGTAGTTTTATTCAAGTGATATGTCAGGGTTGTTTGCATATGTGACTTTTCTTTTCTTCTTCTTCTTGTTTTTTCTTTCCTTTGTGTTTTTTTCTTCCTTTTTCTGTTTCCTTCTTTCATTACTTTGTTTTATCTTGTTTGTTTCTTTTCTTTGTTCTGTTTCTTTTTGTCTCTCGTTCTTTTTTTTCTTCATTGTTGCATGTGTCAGACTAGGTTGTAAGCAAGCGTTTCGTTGTGGGTTTTTTTTTTGTCTCTGCTGTCGGCAGCACCGCCCAATAACAGTGACATTATCCTCCTCCTCCTCCTCCTCCTCCCCCTCCTCCTTCTCCCTCTCCTCCCTCCCTCTCCTCCTGCTCTCTTCATTTCTTCAGTGTTCGCTGGCCCTGTTCACTTCATTTATTTCATTTATTCATTCATTCTTTTATATCGAGGATAATGGAATAAGCACTCATGTGCTTTTTTTTTTACATCCAGTCCCTGTGCGTATGCGGTTTTGTACATTTTGTCATGTTTTCACCGGCACACAATGAGCCTACTCTTTCGAAAAGCGGAACAGGATTGAACGTGTGCGCAAGATGTTCTGCGTGCGTTCGCACACGGGGCCTCGGTTTATAGTCTCATAGACTCATTCATGGATTGTCATGCCACATGATACGAGATACAGCGCTAGACAAGTTCCGTGTATGAGTATTTATTATTTCATTCTCTCTCTCTCTCTCTCTCTCTCTCTCTCTCTCCCTCTCTCTCTCTCTCTCTCTCTCTCTCTCTCTCTCTCTATCTCTCTCTCTCTTCTCTCTCCTCTTCTCTTCTCTTTTCTCTCTCTCTCTCTCTCTCTCTCTCTCTCTCTCTCTCTCTCCTCTCTCTCTCTCTCTCTCTCTGGGATTATGTGTTTGTTGAATATACAGTAATATCTGTCTCTTTTTCTTTAAATCATAGGTTGCACTCTTGTTGTCGTTGTTGTAGTTAGGTTTTGTTTGGTTTGTTGGTTGTGTGTGGTGTGTGTTGTGTGTGTGTGTGTGTGGTTGTGTGTGTGTGTGTGTTGTTTGTGTTGTGTGTGTTTTTTGTTGCGTGCATGCGTGCATGCATGTGGTGTAGTGGTGAGTGTGATTTTATTTGTTTTATTTTTTATTTCGAGGATAATGGAATAAGCACACGTGTGCTTTTCTTCATCCAGTCCCCGTGCGCATGCAGTTTTGTAAATGTCATCCGCTCCCACCGGCACACATTGGCCTACTCTTCCGAAAAGCGGAACGGGTTTTAACGCGTGTGCAAGATGTTCTGCGTGTGTTCGCACACAAGACCTCGGTTTATAGTCTCATCCAGAAACTCCCCTCCCACCCCCTACCCCCCGCCATCCATTAGACCATGAGTGGTGGTCTTGGTGCTAGTCTTTCGGATGAGACGATAAACCGAGGTCCTGTGTGCTACACATAATAATTTAGCGCACGTAAAAGAATCCATGGCAACAAGAGAGTTGTCCATGGCAAAATTCTGTAGAAAAAAGCCACTCTGATAGGAAAACAAATACAGTTGCAGACAGGAAAAAAGACAAAAAAATTATGGTGGAGATGCTGTTGTGGTGATGCGCTCTCCCCGGGGGAGAGCATCCCGAATTTCACGCAGAGAAATCTGCCGTGACTTAAAGGGTATATAAAAAAATAAATAAAGTAAATAAAATAGCTTTATTCCCGTCTCTTTTCTTTTGTTCCCTTGTTCTAATCTATATCCTTCATTCTCTCTTCTTCTTCTTCTTCCTTTCTTCCTTTTCTTGTTTTTTTTCCCCCTTTCGTTTATAGATTTTCTGCTCTCATTTTCTAACTTATCTCATTATGTTCCCTTTGATTTTCTTTCAACTCGTTTTTACCATTCCAGATTGTTTTTTGGTGGGAGAAATGGGGGGGGGGGGGTCTTTCTTCCCCCCCCCCCTCCCTTTTTTTTGTAGGAGGTAGCCCTGATCGTTGGCTGAACTTTGTATTATTGCTCGAGGTTTTTTTGTTTTTGTTTGGGTGGTTGAGGGTGTTTTTTTCCCTTTATTTCTTCCTCTCCTTTTTGGGGAGGGGGAGGGGAGGGGAAGGTGGATACTCATTTTGACATTCTATTAATACTTGTCCTGCTGTTCCTTTCAATATCCCACTAACTCAGACTACAGGAGAAGAAAATAAACACACACACACACACACACACACACAACACACACACACACACACACACACACACACACACACACACACACACACACACACACACACATCAACAAGCCAATAGGCTAAAAAAAAAAAAAAAAGCACAGTAAGAGGAGAGGAAAAAGGGTAAAGTCGACTACTGCTATTCTAGCAGTCTCTGTTCAGAGATACAAGACTCTCTCTCTCTGTCTCTCTCTCTCTCTGTCTGCTCTCTCTCTTTCTCTCTCTCTGTCTGTCTGTTCCTCTCTCTCTCTCTCTCTCTCTCTCTCCTCTCTCTCTCTCTCTCTCTCTCCTCTCTCTCTCTCTCTCTCTCTCTCTCTCTCTCAAGCTTTTTTGTGGTTCTGAAGTTCGATGGTTTCGCTTTCGAGTCAAATGTGCAAAAATAAAAGCCTGAAAACACAATGCTCCCTTTCTCAGTCTTTTGGGGTTCTTTTTCTTTTTTTCTTTTGTTTTTGTCTGTTTTCCTCTTTGTCTGTCAAAGGTGGTCTATGGCTATGCTATGTCTTTGTTCTTTTCTGTCTACATGTCTGTATGTTTGCCTTGTTTGTCTGTTTCTCTCTTCTCTCTCTCTCTCACACAAAAACGTGAATAGTGAAAAGTGAATAGCTGGTCATAATTTCTCTCTTTTTTATTTCTTATTCATTGTCTTCTCCACTCTGTGCCTTTCGTTTCTTTTCAATTTCACTGCACACTATAATAATTATGTTTTGTTTGGGTTCAGTGTGCTCCTTATCTTGAAAGAGCAGGGCACTTCAGGTTTCAGTCACTGATCCTGTGAAGACTGTGAGAAAAATAGACTGAAGGTACCTAGCTCCATTTACCTTGCCTTGTTCATTTTTATTGATAGTTTTCTTCTGCTATGTTACTTTCGGTTTGTTTCTTTTCTTTTCTTTTCTTTAACTGTGGTTGTGGCTACATTGATGTATTCATTGCTGTGGGGTGGTGGGCTTTTGTAGTGATAGACTTTTTTTCGTTTATGGCTCTTTTTTCTTTTTGTTTTCTTTTCTTATCTTTCTTTCTTTTCTTTTTACGTCCGTTTTCTTTCCTTGTTGGTTGTTTTTTGTTTTTGTTTTTGTTGGTTTTTTTCTTTGTTTCTTTCATGTTTTTAAAACTTTTTCTGTCTTTCTGTCTCTATGCCTCTGTGCCTTGTCTGTCTGTCTGTATGTCTGTCACCCTCTCTCTCTCTGTCTCTCTCTCTGTCTCTCTCTGTCTCTCTGTTTCTGTTTCTGTTTTCTGTTTCTCTCTCTCTCTCTCTCTCTCTCTCTCTCTCTCTCTCTCTCTCTCTCCTCTCTCCCTCTCTCTCCCTTTTATAAGAGCAAACAGTTCGTCATTTTCCCCTTTTGTTCTTATATCTTCTCTAGTCTGTGCCTTTCATTTCTTTTCAATTTCTCTGCACTCTATAATATGTTTTGTTTGGGTTCACTTTGCTCCCTTTCTTGAGAGAGCAGGGCACTTCAGGTTTCAATCACTGATCCTGTGAAGACTGTGAGAAAAATAGACTGAAGGTACCTAGTTCCATTTATCTTGCCTAGTTCATTTGTATTGATAGTTTTCTTCTGCTAGGTTCCTTTCGGTTTTTTTTTCTTTTCTTTTCTTTTCTTGAAGTGTTGTTGTGGTGGCAGTGTTGCATTAATTGCTGTGGGGTGGTTGTTGGTTTTTTTAGTGATTGACTTTTTTTTAACTTTTCCTTTTCGTTTTTGGTTTTTTTCTCTTTCGTTTCTTTCTTTCTATTTGTGTCTTTGTTTTTTTTCTCCTTTTTTGTTCTCTGTGTCTTTTATTTGTTAAACTTGTTTCTCTCTGTCTTTCTGTTTCTCTCTCTCTCTTCTCTCTCTCCTCCTCTCTCTCTCTCTCTCTCTCTCTCTCTCCTCCTCTCTCTCTTCTCCTCTCTCTCTCTCTCTCTCTCTCTCTCTGGTGTTCTTACTACTTTTTGCTGATACTTTTTGCTGACGATATTATTCTTTTGTCTGAGACTGTTATCGGTTTGCAACATCAGTTAAATATCTTAAAAGAGGAGGCAGATAATTTTGATTTGTCAGTAAATATGGAAAAAACAAACATTATTGTTTTTAGAATGGGTGGTCATTTATCAGTTCGTGAAAAATGGTTTTATGGAAATGCTGAAGTAAAAATAGTTAATACGTATAAATATTTAGGGATGATGTTTTCAACAAAGCTAAGTCTAAATTTTGCATGGCAAGAATCTTGTAGGAAGGGGAAAAAAGGTGTAATAGAAATCCTAAAAACATTACGAAAGCTGAACTCAATAGACTGTTCCCTATTCTGGAAATTATTTGACACACAGATAGAACCGATGCTTACATACGCTTCAGAAATATGGGGCTTATATGTAAATACGCACATGGAAAAAGTTCACACATTTGCCATGAAACGTTTATTAAATGTGCCATTACATTCATCTAATACTGTACTATATGGAGAGACAGGAAGATATCCTTTATATATAAGAACCTTTGTGAAATGCATTAGATATTGGTTAAAACTATTGAAACTTCCACAAACACGTCTATGTAGACAGTCTTACGACATGCTAATTATACAGATGGAATTGGATGAAGAGAACTGGGTATATCATGTTAAAAGAGTTTTGTCAGAGCATGGCTTTGGGATTGTATGGATGTCTCAGGAGGTAGGTAGTGAGCGCCAGTTTCTTTCGGAATTTAAAGATAGGATTATTTGCTCTTTTAAACAAAACTGGCACTCAGATTTGGAAAGTAAAAATAAATATAGCTGGTTCTTTTCGTTCAAATCTGTATTCCAGACAGAAAAATATCTATCAATAGTTACTGATAAATGGCACAGGCTTAATTATGCTCGAT
>CM054139.1:49348697-49356197 GCA_028751875.1 Rapana venosa | reverse complement strand
CCCCCAAAAAAAAGGCGTGACACAAACGTGTGTGCTGTTTATTGACACATGAAGCTTGATTGAAAAGAATGAAAAAAACAAAGCGAGAGAGAGAGAGAGGCAGAGACAGGGAGAGAGAGAGAGAGAGAGAGAGAGAGAGAGAGACAGAGACAGAGGCAGAGACAGAGACAGTGACAGAGACAAAGACAGAAAAAGACAGACAGAAAGCGACAGAGACAGACAGACAAACAGAGACAGACCGAGACAGACAGACAGACAGAAACAAAGAAAGAAAGAAACAAACAACAAACAAACAAACAAACAAAAAGAACGAAAGAAAGAAAGAAAGAAACAAACAAACAAACAAAGAAACGAAGGGAAGAAAGAAAGAAAGAAAGAAAGACGGAAAGAAAGAAAGAAAGAAAGAAAGAAAGAAAGAAAGAAAGAAAGAAAGGAAGGAAAGGAAAGGAAGGAAGGAAGGAAGAGAGAGAGAGAAAAGTAGAAAAAGTTTTTTTGAAGCAGAGTGCAGTGAGAGAAAAAAAATCGAGAAAAGTGGAAGGCACACAAAAAACTTTCTTGACTCAGAACCTTGTGCTAGATTTGACACATGAAGCTCAATTAAGAAGAGAAAGAAAGAAACAAAAAACAAGCAACAAGAAAGGAGAGAGAGAGAGAAATGAAAGGAGCAGAATGAAGAAAAACGATGGAAAGAACAGGAAAGCAAAAGGAAGAAAAGGAAAAGGACGGAAAGAAGGAAAAAGGAAAAGCAAGAAAAAAATAGAAAGACAGACAGACATAAAAGAATAATAAAAGTACAAAGAAATATGAAAAAAAGAAAAGACAGAAAAAGTGAGAAACTAAAACCAAAAAAAAAAAGAAAGAAAGGAAGAAAGAAGGGACAAAAAGAACAACGGAAGTAAACCACACAAAAAATAAACTTTGGAAAGAAAAAAAGACAGAATGAATGAAGTCAGGAAAAGAAAGACAGACAGAAAAAGAAAGAAAGCAAGAAGGCAAAGAAAAGAAGAAGAAAAGAAAAACGGAAAAATAAGCAAAAAAGAAAAACCCGAAAAGACAAACAGAGAAAAACAACGGAAGCAAGCAAGCACAAAAGTAAAGTTGAAAAGCACAAAATAAACACACACACACACACACACACACCACGCACGCACGCACGCACGCAACACACACACAACACGTGTGCGCGAGCAGGAAGGCAGGCAGGTGTGCGCGAGTACACACACACACACAGACGCACACGCACACGCACGCACACACAACACACACACACACACACACACACACACACACACACATCAGCATCACCAATCAATATCACTTAGAGTGAACAGACGTTAAATTGAAGACAACAACAACAACACACACACACACACACACACACACACACACACACACACACACACACACACACACACACACACACCACAACACACACACACACACACACACACACACACACACACACACATACACACACAACACACAACACACACACACACATACACCACAACACAACACACACACACACATACACCACAACACAACACACACACACACACATACACCACAACACAACACACACACACACACACACACACGCGTGCGCGTGCAGGCAGGCAGGTGCACACACACGTACACAACACAAAACCACCACAACACAACACGACACGACATAACACAACACAACACAAGAACACAACACAGAAGACTAAAAAAAGGAACAAGAATAAAAACAAGCAGCTGAAACAAAGAAACACTGAGCATACCGAACATTGAAACATGTGAAAACAAAATATCTTGACAACTGATGTCTTTGTCGATACTGACACTTTAAGCAAGGGGTAAAGGAGTTCAAAAAAGACACGGAGGGGGAGGGGGGGCGGAAACCAAACACAAAGAAAGAAAAAAAGCAGCCCCCCAAAAATAAAAAGCCCCAAGAAAATAAAAATAAAAACATGACAGTAATGTCTTTTTTTTCTTATTTCAAGTTTTAAAGAAAGAAAGAATGAATGAATGAATGAATGAATGAATGAAACAAGGAAAGAAAGAAAGAAAGACGGAAAGAAAGAAAGAAAGAAAGAAAGAATATAGAAAGAAAGAAAGAACGAACGAAAGAAAGAAAGACGGAAAGAAAGACGGAAAGAAAGAAAAGAAAAGAAAAAAGAACAGAAAGAAAAAGAAAAGAAACAAACAGAAAAAGAAAGAAAGATACGGAAGAAAGAAAGAAAAAAGCAAAGAAAGAATAGAAAGAAAGAACTGAAAGAAAAATAGTAAAGATAACGAACAAGAAACAAAAAAATGAAAGCAACCCCCCAAAAAAACTGAAAAGAAAAGAAGACAAGAAAAGAAATGGGGAAAAAGAAAAAACAACCCACAAAAAACCCCTTTAAGAAACAGAGAGAGAAAGAAAAAACAGACAAAGCCATCACTACACTCATACAGAAAGCACGCAGCTGTAAACCCGCCAGCACATCCACAACAGAAAGCCTTGAGTAACAGGCAGACGAAGACTGGATGCCATGTACTCATTACATTGGCAGCCTCTGTACTGTGCGGGAAATGAGTTCCGCCAATTACACGTCCTTACCGCCAAGCGCTCCCAGAGGAAATCATAGATGCCAGAACTGCCCCATTCATCGGCAGTCGCCTCCATTGTCCAAGGCTGGCACTGGCTGCTTCCTCCGCTATTGTCCTTGCTGACAACCGGTGAAGAATCGTCCGTGAACATGCATGCATACGCTCCCTGCTGCTGCCGACTGCTTTTCTTTTCTTTTCCTGCCCGTTACTTTTGAACAAGGATAGGTTGGAACCTCTACTTCTCTCGTGTCTATCCTTAACGTTTATTAGATTCTTGATGTTATGCAATAATGTAGTATTTCAGTATAACCATTAAGAAATGTACTTTTAGATAGATGGCTTGATGAAAAAAAGCAAATGCATTGCTTATTTAATGTACCATCTGGAAATAAAAATTTGACTTGACTTGACTTGTACTTAGTCCTCCCCCCCCCCTCGTCCCCAACCAAAAGATCTACCAGTTAATCGTGTCAGTCAAGTGTCAAGGATTATATTAAAAATTGTTCTTATGATTTGAAATTTTATTTTGAGATTGTCCTCATTTATAGACAAGAGGCCCCTAGCATGGAAGTCTATAGTTTATCATGAAAGAGGGAAAAATATCATCTGAAGTCGGAGCATAGATGCCTAGATTTGTTTGGGGGTGGGGGGTTATTCATACATGCAGACTTGTCATCCAGAGTGTATTTGTGGTCTCATAGTGATTTCTACCTGTTATGGGGTAAGACATAGTGCATACTCTCAGCCTCCCCAAGTGTACCAAATTACGGGATGCTCTACAATAGCAGCAACAAGAGTAACAGCAGCAAAAACAACAGTGACAGCAGCAGCAACAATGATAGCAACAATAGCAGCTCTAACTGCAACATACATTTTCCGAATTTCTTTTTTTTTTCTTCATTTTGTTTTTCTGTTTGGACTAGTTTTCTTTTTGAAACATAAATTCAGATAGAGATCATGAGCCATTACAACTTTTGCGTACAGGGCTGGAAAGGGGGACAGTGTATTTTTATATATATTAAAACCCTATCCTTTAAAATGACCCCAATTATGTGCTTTTGAAATGAATTGTTTTGTTTGTTTGTTTGTTTTATTTTTACTTCCAACTGATGTTGAGCCACTACAATTTGCGTATAGAACTGAAAGTGGGGGAGGGATAGGGGCAACGTATTTTTTTAAAAAGAAACACATATTCTTACACCTGGCACCAATCATGTGTTTTTGAAATGAATTATTTTGTCTTTTTTTGGGGGGAGGGGGGTCATCAAACTCTTCTTTTCATGTTCTAAAAAGGCAAGAAACAAATTCCAGTTGTCATGGCAATGATCCAGATAACTAAAAGCATACAAACATACAAACAAATAAACAAAACAAGGCATCTGTTCTGGAACTCGTGATTCATAGCTTTAAAGCAAGGCCTGCGCTATGTCTTCGTCGTGCAGTCTGCTTCTCTTCAAGAACATGTACATGTAAATGTCGTTACCTATTTATAGCCTGATGACCGAGCAATGCGAAGAAAGATGGTGAGACGTGTGGCAACAGCTCATGTTATCGTATTACAGACGAAATGTGGGTGTGTCCATTTGCATTCCCTTTCTTTGGTTTCTTTCTTTTATGTCCTTCTTTTCTTTTCTGATAGAGGGAAGGGGTAGGGGTAGTGTTGGGGGTGGGGCGACGGGATAGCCTGGTGGTTAGAGTGATGTATTCGTGATCTGCTGACCCGGGTTCGATTCGTGTTCAAGAGGATTTTTTCCTCTAGAGTTAACATTAGTGCTGATTCTACTCCCCAAAAAGTCCTTTGGATGAGACTATAAACCGAGGTTCCCTGTGCAAATGCATGCAGAACATCTTGCGCACACGTTAAAACCCGTTCCGCTTTTCGGAAGAGTAGGCCATTGTATGCCCGTGGGAACGGATGACAAAATTGACAAAACTACATACACACGGGGACTAGGTGAAAAAGCACATGAGCGCTTATTCCATTATCCTCGAAATTAAAGAATAAAGTAAAGAAAAGTAAATAAATAAATAAATGATGTACAGCGGGGTAGTTGCAGTGGCAATGTTTCAGTCTGGGGAGCGAGATGCCTGTGGTACTGTTCTTTTTTCTTTTCTTTTCTTTTCTTTTAGTTTTTCGTTCTTCCCCTAGATCTCCGAGGTTCATCAATGGTGAGATTTGCGACTGCGACTGAAGTCAGAATGCAGCTACCTTCAAAGGGAGTAAAAACGGTTGCATACGCAAAATTTCACCGTTGTTGAATTGAACCTCGGAGACCTGGCCAAGGAACAAAAAAACCATGAAATTGTGCGACATTTGAATATTAGATAGATAGATAGATAGATATATAGATAGATAGATAGATAGTTGGATAGATAGATAGATAGATAGTTGGATGGATAGATAGATAGATAGTTGGATAGATAGATAGTTGGATAGATAGATAGATAGTTGGATAGATAGATAGTTTGATAGATAGATAGATAGATAGATAGATAGATAGATAGATAGATAGATAGATAGATAGATAGATAGATAGATAGATAGATAGATAGATAGATAGATAGATAGATAGATATGCTTAAACAAAAATGCATGTATTTAAATAAACACGAGGAAAAACACTGTATGAATAAATGATTTTAAACAAGTATTTAAAGACACTAAAATGACTTTCTTATGAAACAAAACTACAATTTCCATAAAATATATGTACAGATGTTCGCCACACTGACTGACTGAATGACTTCCATCCAACTTTTAGTAACAAATATAAAAAGAAACCCAGGGTGAAACAGAAGAAAAGATTAAGCGAATAAAAAACAAAGAAACAAAGACCCCAAAAACTAAAACAAAAAATACAATAAAAAGAAATAACAGGGGGCGGGGAATATAAAAAAATAGAAAAAATTTCGATTTCCATAAAATTACCCAGGCGTAAAAAGTACTTTTACTTTGAACTCCCGATGAAGGAGAAAGATGAAAGAAAGCCATGTACATATTACATAGGCAGACGTGTACTGCCCCAATAGATTTCCTCGATTATGTGATCTGGTGCCTTGCGTTCCCAGAGGAAATCAGAGGTGCCAGGAACGGTCCATTCATCCTCCTCTCTTACATCCATTGCTGACTGCCGCCACGGCATTACTTAATATTCAGCGCGCTGACAGCCAGGTTTGGGATAGTCTGGAATATGTACATGCCATGCTTGTCACTGTCTTTCTTTCCCTTTTTTTTTCCAAATAAGGAATCCTTAGCGCCAGACAATAGACATGGTGAAGCGGTTTAGCCGTTTAGATTTTTGGCTGGAAAGGCTGTGGGTTTGAATCTATTTTTAAAAAATCCTTAAGATTGTTTGTTCAATGTGCCAGCTGCTTCCTATAGGGAATACATTGGCTAAGTGTTTGGAAAGAAGTCAGGAACCAAATAGTCAAGCGTAATCCATTTTACAGGTGTGATTTTAGAGCGATGGTGGGGTTTTTTATGCCAGCACTGCGGGTGTCTGTATCTCTCTGGCCTGGTTAATGTCAGGTTGGTCATTGTTGTTGGAGGAAGCATAGACTGCTGCCCTGTCAAGAAGTGGCTGATGCACCTCTACAGCACTAGCGTTATGTTGTCATCATCACCGATGACTGGCCGGCATGTGGTAAAAGATAATGGTTTATAAATTTGGTGACCCCCCTGTGCTCTCGTCGGATCTTGACCTTTTTCAGTTTCTTCCTCTTCTCTCTCTGTGCCTGTGGCGGGTTCAAAACCTGGAGAGTCCTAGGAGACAGGTACCGAAGTAGCTTCGTTGTGGTCACCACCCCTAAGGGTCACACTCTGACTCTGCAACAGGTGGACAAAAAACTCGAACAGTCTTAGGTTCAATTCCGCCCCAACACACACAACACACACACACTCTCTCTTCTCCTCTCTCTCTCTCTCTCTCTCTCTCTCTCTCTCTCTCTCTCTCTCTTCTTTTAATCATATCTATATATATATATATATATATATATATATATATATATATATAGATAATATATAATATATAGATAAAAATATACCCTAAGGGCGGGAACCGGATGTAAAAAAACACATGGTGCTTATTCATTATCCTCGAAATAAAAGAATTTGTCATTGTCATTGTCATTGCCAACTAAGCTTGCTGTAGTCATCAGTAGGGAGCTCAGTACGTGCTATCCCACGCATGCTGGAAGAGAACAGGCCCCTGAACACTACCGAAAGGATCCAGCGAGCGGTGGAGGGCTTTGCGGTCAGGGGTCTGTATGGCAACCCACCATTGATAAGCTTCCTGTTAACTGTCTCCTGCTATAGAGGTAAGACACGGCAAGGTTTGGTAGGTATGGCTGTGGTGATGGCCTTGGAATGCAAAACAGGGGAAAAGCTCTGGTATGCCATAAACGACGAGGCGGCAAAAAACCCAATGTCCTTTCACCGTTCACTGCACTACCTCTTCCCGTTCTCTATCACAGAGTACTACCAGCCTGGCTGTAACCTTCGTCATATGACATAATAATAATCGTGGAGCTTAAGGTCTGTGTTTGCTCTTGGTTGCATTTATGATTATTTTTAAATTCAAGACAAAAAAAGTGTTACAATTTAATACTATTTGCAGT
The DNA here is from genome assembly GCA_028751875.1 of Rapana venosa. NCBI lineage: Eukaryota > Metazoa > Mollusca > Gastropoda > Neogastropoda > Muricidae > Rapana > Rapana venosa. The sequence goes on along the minus strand of CM054139.1, from coordinate 49,349,003 downwards.
AATAATCATGTTCTAAAAACTTCATATGATTTACCTCCCTTTAAAGTGTTTGTCCCCCCCACAGAAGGTAATCAGTCTATGATACAAAGTCGTCCATACCAACAAATAATAAAAATTATATATGGTGCAACTTCTCTGCAAATTACTGTAATTGATGTGATTTTTTTCTGAAGTTTGGCGTTTGCAGCATAATTCATGTAAAAGTTTGGTGATTGTTGTTGCCAAATATCAATTTTCATAAAAACTGCTCATAAAAAGCCTCAAGCTCTTTGATTGTAAAAGCACTGCAAACTCAAGTGTAGCTAT
>CM054139.1:49333697-49338697 GCA_028751875.1 Rapana venosa | reverse complement strand
ATAAACATTTGCTAGTGAAGCTGCAGTTGAAGAACTTCCATCAACAGCATGAATAAAGAAGAAAGAAAGACAAAATGAAAAGAACAAGAATATCCAAACACAACAAAATATTATGAAGCAATCAACAACAACAAAAAGTAAAACAGCAACTAGATGTAACCTCCCATAACAAGCACATGCAGCAAAGCAGAAAATACACACAGCATCCAGAAGACATCACACATACCTCACACACAACACACAACACAACATAACACACCATAACATCACACACACACACACAAAACACACACACACACACACACACACACAAACACACACACACACAATCACAAAGACCATTTCGTGGATAGACAGACATGTATACTGCTCTCCAGCACAGGACAGACAGTAGCACACCATTCAGCCAATGCTGCGCTCTGCTGCCCTGTCTGTCCCACGGGAAATGCCAGGGCTCAGAAATGGCCCACACCTCCCTCGCCACCCACGTCCAGTGTTGACTCCTTCCTGGCATTTGTCATGTGGAGGGACAGCCGGGTCTGGAATAGTCTGGAACATGGACAGGCGATGAGGGCTGCTGTTCTGCCATGTCCCAGTGTTTGTCTAGAGTGTTTTGTGTCCTTGTTTAATTTTATCGTCTTTTCTATTTATTTGATTTATTTATTTGTTATTTTATATCGAGGATAATGGAATAAGCACTCATGTGCTTTTTCTATGTTTGATCAGAATGTTCTGGTCAATTTATTTGGTGTTGTTCTTATTGTTGCTTTATGTATGTGTGTGTTTGTGTGTGGAATTGTGTGTGTGTGTTGGTGTGTGTGTGTTTGGTGTGTGTGTGATGTGGGGTGTGTGTGTGTGTGTGTGTGTGTGTGTGTGTGGTGTGTGTGGTGTGTGTGTGTGTGTGTGTGTGTGTGTGTGTGGTGTGTGTGTGTGTGTGTGGTGTTTGTTTGCTGTCATGCGAGTTTGCTGTTAAGGGTTCCCAAATACTGTTTTGGTGCTCACTCTGTTACATAAACATTTGCTAGTGAAGCTGCAGTTGAAGAACTTCCATCAACAACATAAATAAAGAAGAAAGAAAGACAAAAAAGAAAAGAACAAAAATGTCTAAACACAACAAAACATTATGAAGCAATCAACAACAACAAAAAATACAACAGAAACTAGATGTAACCTCCCATAACAAGCGCATCCACAAAGCAGAAAATGCACACAGCATCCAGAAGACATCACACACACACACACACACACACATACAACACACAACACACACACACGCACGCACGCACAACACACACACACACACACACACACACACACACACCACACACAACACACACACACACACACACACACACACACAGAGAGAGAATCACGAGCCTATTCCGTGGATAGACAGACATGTTACTGCTCTCCAGCACAGGACAGACAGTAGTACACCATTCAGCCAATGCTGCGCTCTGCTGCCCTGTCTGTCCCACGGGAAATGCCAGGGGTCAGAAATGGCCCACACCTCCCTCGCCACCCACGTCCAGTGTTGACTCCTTCCTGACATTTGTCATGTGGAGGGACAGCCGGGTCTGGAATAGTCTGCAACATGGACAGGCGATGAGGGCTGCTGTTCTGCCATGTCCCAGTGTTTATCTAGAGTGTTTTGTGTCCTTGTTGGTTTTTTTGTCTTTTTTTTTCTATGTTTGATCAGAATGTTCTGGTCAATATATTTGGCGTTGTTCTTATTGTTTCGGTGTGTGTGGGGTGTGTGTGTGTGTGTGTGTGTGTGTGTGTGTTGTGTGTGTGTGTGTGGGGTGTGTGTGTGTGTGTGTGGTGTGGGATTGTGTGTGTTTGTGTTTGTGTGTGTGTTTGTGTGTGTGTGTGGTGTGTTTGTGTGTGTTGGGTGTGTGTGTGTGGTTTTTGTTTGCTGTCATGCGAGTTTGCTGTTAAGGGTTGCCAATACTGTTTTGGTACTGTGTTACATAGACATTTGCTAGTAAAGTTGCAGTTGAGGAACTTCCATCAATGACATAAATAAAGAAGAAAGAAAGAAAAACAGAGAAAAGAACAAAATATCTAAACAAAACAAAACAATATGAAGCAATCAACAACAACATTAACAAAGAACAACAGAAACTAGATGTAACCTCCTATAACAAGAACATGCAGCAAAACAGAAAATACACAAAGCATCTAGAAGACATCACACACACACACACACACACACACACACCACACTCACACACACACGCACACACACATACACACACACACACTCACATGCACACACACACAATACAAAACACAACACAACATAACACAAAACAACACACACAAACAAAACACACACACAACACACACACACACACACACACACACACACACACACACAGAATCACGTGCCCATTTCGTGGATAGACAGACATGTATACTGCTCTCCAGCACAGGACAGACAGTAGTACACCATTCAGCCAATGCTGCGCTCTGCTGCCCTGTCTGTCCCACGGGAAATGCCAGGGGTCAGAAATGGCCCACACCTCCCTCGCCACCCACGTCCAGTGTTGACTCCTTCCTGACATTTGTCATGTGGAGGGACAGCCGGGTCTGGAATAGTCTGCAACATGGACAGGCGATGAGGGCTGCTGTTCTGCCATGTCCCAGTGTTTGTCTAGAGTGTTTCGTGTCCTTGTTTGAATTTTGTCTTTTTTTCTATGTTTGATCAGAATGTTCTGGTCAATATATTTGGCGTTGTTCTTATTGTTTCGGTGTGTTTGTGTGTGTGTGTTTGTGTGTGTGTGTGTGTATGTGTGTGTGTGTGTGTGTGTGTGTGTGTGTTGTGTGTGTTTGTGTGTGTGATTGTGTGTGTGTGTTTGTGTGGTGTGTTGTGTGTGTGTGATTGTGTGTGTTGTGTGTGTGTTTGTGTGTGTGGGGGGGGGGGAGGAAGGTGTTTGTTTGCTGCTAAGTGAGTTTGCTGTTAAGGTTCCCAATACTGTTTTGGTACTGTGTTACATAAACATTTGCAGTGAAGTTGCAGTTGAGGAACTTCCATCAACGACATAAATAAAGAAGAAAGAAAGACAAAAAACAAAAGAACAAGAATATCTAAACACAACAAAACATTATGAAGCAATCAACAACAACAACAACAAAACAACAGAAACTAGATGTAATCTCCCATAACAAACACATGCAGAAAAGCAGAAAATACACACAGTATCCAAAAGACGTCACACACACACACACACACACACACACACACACAAAACACAACACACACACACACACACACACACCACACACACACACACACACACACACACACACACACACACACACACACACACACAGAATCACGAGCCCATTTCGTAGATAAACAGACATGTATACTGCTCTCCAGCACAGGACAGACAGTAGGACACCATTCGGCCAATGCTGCGCTCTGCTGCCCTGTCTGTCCCACGGGAAATGCCAGGGGGCAGAAATGGCCCACACCTCCCTCGCCACCCACGTCCAGTGTTGACTCCTTCCTGACATTTGTCATGTGGAGGGACAGCCGGGTCTGGAATAGTCTGCAACATGGACAGGCGATGAGGGCTGCTGTTCTGCCATTGTCCCAGTGTTTGTCTAGAGTGTTTCGTGTCCTTGTTTGATTTTTGTCTTTTTTTCTATGTTTGATCAGAATGTTCTGGTCAATATATTTGGCGTTGTTCTTATTGTTTCGGTGTGTGTGTGTGTGTGTTTATGTGTGTGTGTGTGTTTTGTGGTGTGTGTGTGTGTTTGTGATTGTGTGTGTGTTTGTGTGTTTTTGGGTGTGTGGGTGTGGTTTTTGTTTGCTGTCATGCGAGTTTGCTGTTAAGGGTTTGCCAATACTGTTTTGGTACTGTGTTACATAGACATTTGCTAGTGAAGTTGCAGTTGAGGAATTTCCATCAACGACATAAATAAAGAAGAAAGAAAGACAAAAAAGAAAAGAACAAAAATGTCTAAACACAACAAACATTATGAAGCAATCAACAACAACAAAAAATACAACAGAAACTAGATGCAACCTCCCAATAACAAGCGCATGCAGCAAAGCAGAAAATGCACCACAGCATCCAGAAGACATCACACACAAACACACACACACACATACACACACATACACACACACACACGCACGCACAGCACACACACACACACACACACACACACATACACACACACAACACACAACACACACACACACACACACACACACCACACACACCACACACAGAATCACGAGCCTATTCCGTGGATAGACAGACATGTATACTGCTCTCCAGCACAGGACAGACAGTAGTACACCATTCAGCCAATGCTGTGCTCTGCTGCCCTGTCTGTCCAACGGGAAATGCCAGGGGTCAGAAATGGCCCACACCTCCCTCACCACCCACGTCCAGTGTTGACTCCTTCCTGACATTTGTCATGTGGAGGGACAGCCGGGTCTGGAATAGTCTGGAACATGGACAGGCGATGAGGGCTGCTGTTCTGCCATGTCCCAGTGTTTGTCTAGAGTGTTTCGTGTCCTTGTTTGATTTTTGTCTTTTTTTTCTATGTTTGATCAGAATGCTCTGGTCAATATATTGGGTGTTGTTCTTATTGTTTCGGGTGTGTGTGTGTGTGTGTGTGTGTGTGTGTGTTGTGTGTGTGTGTGTGTTGTGTGTGTGTGTGTGTGTGTGTGTGTGTGTGTGTGTGTGTGTGTGTGTTTGTGTGTGTGATTTTGTGTGTTTGTGATTGTGTGTGAGATGTGTGTGGTGTGGTGGTGGTGGTGTGTGTGTGTGTGTTGTGTTGTGTTGTGTAGTGTGTGTTGTGTTGTGTGTGTGACATTTTTTGGTATTTTCTCTAGTTTCCTTTTTTTTACATTTCATCTGTGTTTGGTCAGAGATTGTTGGTCATAACAAGTATGTATGCTTTTGTTGTTGCTGTGGCTCTGGCTGTGTTACTGTTGCTGTTGTTGTTTCTGTTGACGTTTATTCAATTATTCCTTT
>CM054139.1:49306197-49316197 GCA_028751875.1 Rapana venosa | reverse complement strand
GAGGGAGAGAGAGAGAGGAGAGAGGAGAGATAAGTGATCATAGCTGTTTTCTTATGTAAAGAGTCTAGAATAACTATTTCTTCTTGAGAAAGAAAGAAACAAACAAACAGTAACTCTGAAAAAATGAATGATGTTGGTGGTCAGGTCACTTTCTTTGCGCTGTTATACTTTTTGAAGTTTCAGTCCCAAAACGTACCTGTTCTTCTTGGGAGAAGGGGGTGGGGGGGGGGTGGGGAGGGGGGTCGGGTTTTTTTTTCTTTCGTTCCTCGGCGCTAGCTCAGAGGTTCACCATTGCTTTGCTCGCGCAACCGTTTTTTCACCATTAAGGTAGCCGCATTCCGACTTCGTGAATGATGATGTCTAAACACAACACAAGTGTGCATGCGTTTTTAGTTTTTGTGTGGTTGTTTAATTTTGTCATCCGTTCCATCCAGCACGAAATGTTGGGTTTTTTTTCAAAAGGTGGAACGGGTACTAACTTGAACGCAAGGCGTTCTGCGTGTGTTTGCTCACGAGGGTTTGGTTTATAGTCTCATTTAAAAGACTTTCGGGGGAGTGGAGTCAGTCCTGATGTTAACTCCAGGGGGGAAAAAATCCCTTCGAGTAGGTTCCTCGATGATGGCTTGATCTTGGGCCGTCAGATCACGAGCTCAATGCTCTAACCACTAGGCTATTCCCCCTGGCCCACCCCACCCCCACCCCCTACGACCCACTCTCTCCCCTACACCCCCCATGCCCTTTGTCTTGGTTTTTTTTTTTGGTCATAGAACATCACTGTGTTCAACTGATGTTTGACCATAGATAAGTAAAGTTGTCTTCTTCTTCTTCTTCTTCTTCTTCTTCTTTTTATTATTATTATTATTATTTTTTTTTTTTTTTTTTTATAATTATTATTATTATTATCATTAATATTATTATTCATCATCATCATCATCATTTATATTATCATCGTAGTTGTTATTATTATTATTACTATTACTATTATTATTATTATTATTATTAATGATAATAATACAGACAAAGCTCTGTAACGGCTGCTGGGTTGGTCCGGAATGCCAGAGGCTGAAAGGAGGGAGAGAATCCTGGCAGTGAACAAATAAATGTGTTGGGTATCCACTGCCAGCGAAGGGGGTATCGGGTGGTGTTTCCTGACACCGTTCATGAGTGGGTGGGGGAAGGTTATCTCGACACCCCCAGTGCTGGTTGGTGGTGTGTGTGTGTGTGTGTGTGTGTGTGTGTGTGTGTGTGTGTGTGTGTGGTTGTGTGTGTGTGTGTGTTGTGTTTGTGTGTGTGTGTGTGTGTGTGTGTGTGTGTGTGTGTGTGTGTGTGTTGTTGTGTGTGGTGTGTTTGGTGTTGTGTGCGTGTGTTTGGTGTGTGTGATGGTGTGTGTTGTGTGTGTTGGTGTGTGTCTGTGTGTGTGTCTGTCTGTGTGTGTGTCTGTGTGTGTGTTTGGTGTTGTGTCTGTGTGTGTGTTGTGTGTTGTGTGTCAATATTTAGTTTCTCTGGGGTGTGCTGCATCTAGTTTTCATGTTGCGTGTTGACCAAGAGGAGGGGGGGGGGGAATATATCCATATCAAGAAGGAGCAGGAGTGAGACACACAGACAAACAGGCAGACCGACAGACAAACAGATAGACAGACAGACAGACAGACAGACAGACAGACAGACAGATAGATAGATAGATAGATAGATAGATAGATAGATAGATAGATAGATAGATAGATAGATAGATAATGATAGATAGACAGATAGATCAGACAGACAGACAGACAGACAGACAGACAGAAAGGGAGGGAGGTAGAAGCATGTGGATATCACTATACAGACGAGTCAGAGACATACTGGCCCAATGTAGAAACAGACACAGTCGGTAGCAAAAGAAACTTTCCGAAATCTGTTGTGCATGTATTTGTTGTTGTTGTTGCTGTTGCTGTTGGTGCTGTTGCAATTGTTGCTGCTTCTGTTATTGTTGTTGCTGCTGCTGTTGTTGTTCTTTGTGTGCTTCATTGTTAATTCAATCTTGATGCTGCATGTTGAATCTGCTTGTTCTTTCTCCGGCCATTATTTTTCAAACGCCCTTTTCCCATTGTTTCTTTGACTCACCTAGAACGATGGAGAGAATTTCAGACCTCTTGTTATTGCTTTAGAGGTTAGCGCAGTCCAGCGTTGGATTCCTTTGTACATAATAAACTACGAGTTGTCCGTGTTCCGTCTTTCTTAACGTTGTCACAAGATGGGTTTTCTCTTTAGAATAATTTCACCTTCTGGCTATAAGTCTTCCTCATTCTTTCCACTCCATTAATCCCTAAAGTCAGTGTACAGTTAATATCTTCATGGTGGGGCAAAAACCGGTTGGATATGTAAAACTTGGTGAAAATTGGTGATTGGTGATAATAATAATAATAATAATAATAATAATAATAATAATAATATAATAATAATAATAATAATAATAATAATAATAATAATAATAATAATAATAATAATAATAATAATAATAATAATAATAATAATAATAATAATAATAATTAATAATAATAATAATAATAATAATAATAATAATAATAATAATAATAATAATAATAATAATATGGAATATGTATAGCGCTGAATCTTGTAAACCAAACAAATCAAAGCGCTTAATCACCGATAGCCGAGGAACGAAGAAGAAAAATACACTCCCTTAGTTTCCTTGCATAGATAAATACAAAATACGTGGAATCACCATGCATGCTAACTACGCACACTGACATCTGCTTTGGATCTTTGAGGAAACTATGTGTATTACAAGTACATTTGAATCTCGCGTTTAATTCAGAACACTATGTGAATCACAACGTATATTTTCATCTCTCGATTCATTCGAGAAACTGTGTGAATTACACGCACATTTGCATCTCTCGATTCATTAAGAAAACTCTGTAACATCATATGCACTTATTTATATATATATATATATATATATATATATATATATATATATATATATATATATATATATATATATATATATATATATATATATATATATATATATATATATATCCTCTCGAATCATTCAGGAAACTTTGAAAAAAACAAAGCATATTTGCACCTCTCGATTCAATCAGGAAACTGCGTGAATCAAAAGCAAATATGGCATCTCTAAATTCATTCAAGAAACTAGGTAAGTCGCAAGCACATTCGGCATATATTGATTCATCCAGGAAACTGTGTGTGAATTTCGAGTAGGTTGGCTACTTCCTGGTCCTCTGCCATTTTCCATGACTTGAATGACCACACTGTCCCCGGGGTCCCGGAACTTCTTTCTTCCTGCTGGCAGGCAGGGACTGCTAACTGTCTGCCACTCCGGGGAAGCCAGAAAGACAGACAACTGGGCTCTTTTAACAGGCTGTGTTTCTGCTAGCCTAACAGAGCGTTGGTGTGTGTGTGTGTGTGTGTGTGTGTGTGTGTGTGTGTGTGTGTGTGTGTGTGTGTGTGTGTGTGTGTGTGTGTGTGTGTGTGTGTGTGTGTGCAGCTTTGCGGAAGTTGATTGCTCGGATCTCTTTCTTTTTTCTGTGTGTGTGTGTGTGTGTGTGTGATTCAGATTCAGATTCAGATTCAGAATATTTTATTGCCATTTAAGTCATGTAGACTTATTTGACACAACAAAAACATCAACTATAATTGTTATCTATTTTGGCTAAAAGTGATGTACACTAAAAACATGTTGTATTCTACTTCTCTTTTTCTCTTTTTTCAAAACACTCATACACATATCTGATGATATCTGCTTGATATATATCAACTGTGATTATGTCACTTAATTTATGTACACAGTTTTTGCATTCTTTGTCTTTCGTTTTGATTTTTAATAACAAATTATTTCTGAGTTCGTCATATAAAATGCATTCATCAAGTAAATGAAATTCATCTTCAATTTTGTTACAGTGTCTACATTTTCTGTCCTCTCTGGATATATTTTGGTGTCTCCCTTTCTCTATCATTAAATTGTGACAGCTTGTGCGAAATTTACAATATGTCTTCTTATGAGTTTTGTTTTCATAATTTACTAAGTAAGGTTCCAATCTGTATTCTTTGGTAGCAAAATCATAAAATTTTAGTTTTGCAAACTCTTTCTTTTGGTAGATCCAAAATGTTTTATACATGTCCTCAAGTTTTCTTCTAACAGCATAACTCAACCGATGAACATTAAGAGTGCTTTGGTTCTTCCAGACATGTTTGAATCCAATTGTGTACAGAATATTTTTCACTGTGTTTATCCATTTATCGTATGTATTATTCTGATATAAATAATCGTATACTATTCTAATAATATAAGAGTCTGGTTTTGATTCTGTCAAATGAATCCAAAAGGATATTATCTGGCATATGAGTGTGTGTGTGTGTTTGTGTGTGTTTGTATGCATGCATGTATATAAGTATGTATGTCTCTCTCTGTCTCTTTCTCTGTGTACCTTTCTGTGTCTCTCTCTGCGTCTCTTTATATCTCTCTCGGTCTCTCTCTGCCCCCCCCCCCCCCCCTCTCTGTCCCTTTCTGTCTCTCTCTCTGTCTGTCTCTCTCTCTCTCCGTTTTTATTCCTCTTTCTGCAACCATTTTGTTTCAAATCATTCCTTGTTTATTAGTACAGTTTTGCACAAACAAACAGAACTGAGAAGTGTCATTGTACGTTTGAAAAGATGACATTCTAGCTCCTATCATTTTGATGAAATGATCGTCTCCTGCTTTTTTTGTTTTCTTTCTTCAGCAAGAGCTCCGAGGTTCACCAACGATGAGATTTTTCGTATGCGACTGTTGTTTGCCCCCATTAAGGTAGCTGCATTCCGACTGTACTTCAAGGAAATTCTGCTTTAAGTTTCCATGCTTAGTTGTGCACTATTTGTGAAGTAAAGTTAAGGTAAAGAGTGTCCCATAACCTATAAGGTCGTAGGGAAGCGAGGCGTCAGAGACCTCACTTCTCTAGGGGCCAGCATTTCGAAGGCGGCGCCCATCTCCTCTCCCTCGCTGCTTTACCTTCCCTGACCCTAAAGAGGGCAGGTGCCCATTTACAGCTGGGTGGACTGGGAGACTATACTGAAGCCAAGGCGAGCAAACGGTCACCCATCCACTTGCTAACCACGCTTGCCTCTGTCTGGGGAAAAGCTAGTGCTCCGACCACTGAGCTAATCCCGTCCCAGTTTATGAAGTACGGTCATCATTTTTTTAATCCTTTCTCTTCCTCCCCCTCTGTCAGCTTCTGTATCTCTACCCTCCATCTGTTTTCCTGTTGTTTATTTTAGACCTTCCTCTAGTTCACCTACCTTCACATTACTTCTGTGCCTTCTCTCTTCTCTCTCTCTCTCTCTCTCTCTCCTCTCCTCTCTCTCTCACTCTCTCTCTCTCTCTCTCTCTCTCTCTCTCTCTCTCTCTCCTCTCTTCCTCTCTCTACTTCTCTCCTCTCTTCTCACTCTCTCATCTCATCTCTCTCCTCCTCTCTCTCTCTCTCTCTCCTCCCACTCTCTCTCTCTCTCTCACTAATATTTGAGAAATCTAAGCTCTAACGAATGCTGAAACTGCAAACATCCATCACCCGATCGACCTTTGTCACAATAATCAATGGCATATTTCCTTCACTACCTGAGATTCCAGTTGACACTGTACAGGGATCAATAAAAGGCTGGAGAGTGAAAACGATTTCTGCCATGTCCCCTTCCCCCTCTCTCTCTCTCTCTCTCTCTCTCTCCTCTCTCTCTCCTCTCTCTCTCTCTCACACACACACACACACACACACACACACACACACACATACACACACACAAACGTACACGCAACACACACACGCACGCACACACACACGTACACGCACCACACGTACACACGCACGCACGTGCACACGTACACATACACACACGTGTGTGTACAGAGTCCACAAATAACTGCACCTTGCCCAAGCTTGAGTTTCACTAGAGGTAATACTACACACTACACTGCTCTAGTCTTTTATCAACCAGGGTTGGCCGGTCCCGTGAGTTATGCATTTAGCTTAAAGGCCAGATCTCTGCATTTGTGACGGTCGTGTGCCGTTGCATAGGTTTCGCTAAAACTTTATGGGGTCCATTTAACCATTCTGTGCAACCCATTTTGTTTCTATGTCTGAGGGTTGACAAGGATGGATAAACTATTGCCCTTGTACTTTATGTTTTTTCCTTCTGTGAAGCAGACCGATAAGCATAATCAATGATAGTTTTGCAAGATTTTTTGGTATAAAGGAATTGTATTCATATCTAATGGCTAATGTCTGTTTGAATGATTTGGCAACTTACGAATTTTTTTTTAAGTGACCCACACGTCCATTTCTCTGTCTGTCTCCCTGTTTTAGTGAACATTTTCCCAATGCTCTCTGTCTCTGTATGTATGTATGTCTGTTTTCCCCTTTTCTGCTGGCTGTCTGCATGTATGTATGTGTGTATGTCTATCTCCTTTTTTCTCTCTCTCTCTCTCCCTTCCCCTCTCCCCCCCTTTCCCTTCCTCTCACTTCTCTTTTCCTCTCTCTCTCCCCTTCCCTTCTCCTCTCTCTCTCTCTCCCCCCCAAAAGCTTCTTCTACATAAACATCCCCCCCCCCCCTCTCTCTCTCTCTCTCTCTCTCCCTTTTTCCCCCCCCCCCCCCCCCCTCTCTCCTCTCTCTCTCTCCAGCCCCCATCCTCGTTATACCCCCCTCCTTCCCTTCCCCTTCCGTCCCCTCTCCCCACCCATCCTCCCCCATCCCCTCCCACATCCCCACCCACCACCCCCCACCCCCACCCCCCACTTTGAAAACGCCAAGCCCCACTGCTGAAATTCTAAACCCGTCATCTGATCGACTTGTGTGACGCGATCAATGGAAAATTTTCCCTTCGCTACAAGATTTGCCGGTCCGCAAGAGATCAATAGTGCCAGAGAAGAAAAAAAAGGGGGGAAAAGAAAGAAAGAAAAAAAAAGCCAAACTCCCTCCCTGCTTTGTTTCCCAGTGTAAAAGACCAAAAATAAGGGAACTTTCTGCGGGTCAGTTTTACATTTAGCGGAATAAAGCTGACACTAACCTTAATTTGCCCCGGGGCATTTTTTATAAAATATTATTAGGGAGGGATGCTAGATGTTAATGAAGAAGAATCCTTATGACTGCTTTAAGGGGTATACGCTGACACTAATTCAATTTGACCCAAAAAAGTGTCAATTATGTTAGGGGAGACAGGGATATTAGAACTAATTTTTTTGGAAAAATTTTTGATGAAAAGAATCTGTCGATACTTAGGGGTAGAGCTGACACAACCTTCCCTTGACCCCCAAAAAACCCACCAACTTGCCGATGTGTATTAAAAGGGGAAAAAAGGTGTCCCAAAAACCTATAAAGGCGTAGGGAGCGGGGGTCAAGCCCTCACTTTCTCTCCATTGTTTTTCCGCCATAATTTTTAGATTGGAAAACCTTTCTGAGCAAGTTTTTACATTTTAGGTTTTATGTACAGGGTTTTTTTCTTTATTTTTTTTTGTTTCTGACTACAGTTCTGAGTTTCCCAAAATGGTATTTTTTTGTGCGTATCGCCGTTTGTTTTTTCACAACATTAAGGTACTGCTCCACTTCGGGGTACGTCTAAATTTCACTTTAGTGTGTATGGGGGGGGGGGGGCGGGGGTTTAATTTATTTTCTCACATCCGTTTTTTTTACTCAGAAAGGCTTACTCTTTTAAAAAACACAGAACGGTTTTTCCCGGGTTTAAGAGAGAGAGGGGGGGGGGCGAGAGAGAGAAGAGAGAAGAGAGAAGGGGAAGGAGAGAGAGAGAGAGAGGAGAGAGAGAAGAGAAAAGAGAGAGAGAGAAAAGAGAACGGGGGGGGGGGGACAGGAGAGAGAGGGGCCAGAAAAGAGAGAGAGAAGAAAAACTGCAGACAGAAACAGAGATAAAAAAGGTATATAAAAAGAAAAAAAGAAACGGAAGACTAACCAGAGCACTTCAAAGAAAATCAGAATTTTCAACAGGAAGTTAATTTCTTCTCCTCCTCTCAACTCTCTTTCCTCTCTCTCTTTCACTTCTCTCTCTCTCTCTCTCTCTCTCTCTCTCTCTCTCCACTCTTCTTCTTTTTTTTCTTTCTTTCCCCTTTTCCTCTCTCTCTCCCCTCTTCCTCTCTCTCTCTCTCTCCCCTCTCTCCTCTCCCTCTCTTCTCTCCCTTTTCCTCCTTTTTCTCCCTCTCTTCTCTCTCTCTCTCTCCCCCCTCCCTTTTTTCTTCTCCTCCTCCCCCTTTTTTCTAACTCACTACCCTTTCCCTCCACCAAAAAAAAAACCTGACACATTTTTTTTTCCCCCTTTTCCCCCTCCCTTTTCTCTCCCCCACCCCTTCATTTTATTATTTTTCCCCCATCGCTTTTAAAAAGAAAAAAAAAAGATTTTTAACTCAGGCGGGTGCTAAGATTCTAAACATCCACACCCGGGCGACCTTGTGACAGTGGGGCACTTGCATAGTTCCTCCCCTTACCCCTGTTCCAGTCGACAAACAGAGATCATAATGATGGTTTGGGGGGGCGGGGGGGGAGGGAAGGGGAACCATTTGTCCTTTTAGGGAAAGGACCAAAAGGGCCTTTTTCTTCGTTGGGTTTTTGTTTTCATTACCCTTCCTCTTTAATTCTAGGTGGTTTTACCACAGTGAGATTTTTAGCGATGATTTTGGCTGTTTTTTTCCCACCATTAAAGTGCCGCCATTAAAAAATCAAAAGATTTTCTGCGAAAGCCGAAGACTGCGAGTTGGAGGGGAAGCTGGTTTCCAAAACCCAGGGTGCCCCACAACGGGTACAGACTACGGGGAAGGTGGAGAAGGTGAGGGGGGGGAAAATACCGCATTCGGACTTCGGGGATGGGTTCAAACCCCCGCCACGTGTATCAGTCTACGTTTTTATAATGTTTCATCCCTTTCCTGTTTAGCACACAAGGGCTACTCATCTGAAAACAGATGCCCAACATGCTCGCGTGCGTTCGCAAACACCCATTTTTTTATTTATTATTTTTTTATACGAAGATAATAAAATTAAAACACTTATGTCTTTTTTTCATCCATGATGCGGTTTTGTCAATTCTGACATCTGTTCCCACCGTTCCCACTTGGTTTATAGTTTTATCTGAAAGTCTTACAGAGGAGAGGAGTTGTCAATGATAACTTCAAGGGGAAAATACCCACGAATGGATGGCTCGGGGGTGGCTCGATCTCGGGCCGTGAGTCCAGTCAAGTCAAGTGAAGTCAAGTTAAGTCAAGTCAAGTCAAGTCAAAAACGCTTTGATCATCCCGTGAAGGGCAATCGAGAGATCGCGAACGCAACGCTCTAACCACTGAACTACTCTTGCTTCCATTAGGGTGAACAATCCTTTAGTGTGGTGACCCAGTGACTCCCGACTGATTTAGAAGAGGAGGAGAAGAAGAAGAAGAAGAAGAAGAACAAGAACAAGAACAAGAAGAAGAAGAAGAAGAAGAAGAAGAAGAAGAAGAAGAAGAACAAGAAGAAGAAGAACAAGAACAAGAACAAGAATAAGAAGAACAAGAAGAACAAGAGCAAGACGAACAAGAAGAACAAGAACAAGAAGAACAAGAAGAAGAACAAGAAGAAAAACAAGAAGAACAAGAAGAAGAAGAAGAACAACAACAAGGAGAAGAAGAAGAAGAGGGAAGAGGAGGAGGAGAAGGAGAAGAAGAAGACTGACTTGCTCTGCAAAATGTACATGGACGGTTGTTCTAAAACACTCATGAGTGTGAATAGAAACAGTTTCAAATACGATAGCGTTTTGGATTGGAGGAGAGCTACGTGATATTTGAATATATTCTCCCCTTAGAATTGGGGTTGGGGTTTTTTTAATTCAGAAAAAGGATAAAGCCAAACTTCTATCCGTGTACCACATCAAGTTGAAAAAACTGCTTTAAAAAATCAATCTTCTTTTACCTGGTAGCAAACTCGGTTTTGTTTCAGTTTTCAATATTTTAATTGCAATTAGTAACGGATTTTC
>CM054139.1:49288697-49296197 GCA_028751875.1 Rapana venosa | reverse complement strand
CAACATCAAGAGCACCCTCGCCATTACCTATACTGAGTGAAGAAGTGGAAGAAGCCATCCGCAGCTTACCAGTAGGAAAGTCCCCAGGAGCAGACAATATACCAGCAGAGCTGCTCAAGCATGGTGGCGAAACAGTCATCACATATGTTACAGCTATCTGTCAGAAGATTTGGGAGACAAAACAGTGGGCCCAAAAGAATGGACACAATCACTCATTATACCCCTGCCCAAGAAGGGGAATTTACGCCAATGCCAAAACTATAGAACAATCAGCCTCATCAGCCACGCCAGCAAGATCATGCTCAAAGTTATTTTGAATCGACTCAAGAAGGAGGCAGAAGAACACCTTGCAGAGGAACAAGCTGGGTTCAGGCAGGCAGGAGCACAATCGAACAGATTTTTAACTGCCACATCATGATGGAAAAACATCTTCAACATCAGAGAGACCTGTTCCACAACTTCATCGACTTCAAGAAGGCTTTTGACAGAGTATGGCACGAAGGCCTGTGGCAGGTCCTCAGAATGTTTGGCATTGAAGAAGGACTAGTGCAAACCATTCAAGCACTGTACAACACCGCAAGCAGTGCAGTCCTTCTGAACAATCAGGTCGGAGACTACTTCAAAACCACAGTTGGGGTCCGACAAAGATGCCTGTTATCTCCAGTCCTGTTCAATCTGTTCTTGGAAAACATTATGAGAGAGACCCTCCATGACTTCCACTCTACCATCTCCATTGGCGGCAGACCTCTCAACAACTTACGGTTTGCCGATGACATTGACCTCATGGGCGGAAGTAACACAGAGCTGCAAGATCTTACGACCAGACTTGAGAACAGAGCTGGAGCATATGGGATGGAGGTGAGCTCGGAGAAAAGTAAAGTACTTGTGAACAGCACGAGCAATGCCACTGCTAAAATTTACATGAACGGCCAACAAATGGAGGAGGTAGACGCTTTTAAATACCTTGGCGCTACACTCACAAAGGACGGTCGATCGACGACAGAAATTAAAGTCAGAATAGCCATGGCAACATCTTCCATGACAAAACTCACCACCATATGGAAAAGTAAAGAGATCAGTTTCCCAATCAAACTAAAGCTCTACAAAGCCCTAATTCAGACGATCCTGCTGTACGGAAGTGAAACCTGGACATTGACTGCTGAAACAGCAAAGCGAATCCAGTCATTTGAAACAAAATGCCATAGAAAACTACTGGGCATATCCTGGAGAGAACGAAAGACCAATGAATTTGTCAAGAGTCAAATAACACGGCTGGCAGGTCCACAGGAACCCCTTCTCACCATCGTCAAGAAGATTAAAGCTGACATGGTTCGGCCACGTCACCCACCACAACACTCTGCCCAAAACAGTACTGCAGGGAACACTCGAAGGTGGCAGAAGGAGGGGAAGACAGAACAAGTCATGGATGGACAACATCAGAGAATGGACCAGGATGAATGACTCGGCACTACTGCGCAGAGCCGAGGACCGAGATGGATGGAGGAGGCTTACCACGGCATCGTCTTTCATGTCTCCCCCACGACCGCCAAGGTCACGGGTCTGATGATGATAATGATGATGTGGTACATGAGCACATTTTTCACCTTCGTTTTTTATATGGTGTTTCACAAGAGAGTGATTTTTTACGTTAGTTTTTTATATGGTATGTCACAAGAGAGTGGGGTTTTTTACTTTAGTTTTTTTATATGGTGTGTCACAAGAGACTGTTACTTTCCTTCGTTTTATATATGGTGCTCACAAGAAAAAAGTTTCTTACCTTCGAAGTAAGCTGTATAATGGGGTACAGTTACCTTCGAATTCTTTTTAGAAAGTGTTTTGTCCGAATTGGATCTTTTGTCTACTCACTGGTCGCATCATTTTTGCATATGTGCCAACACACACACACACACACACACACACACACACACACACACTTACGTCCATACGGAGAGTTCGAGCGTGCATGCGAGTGTGCATGTGTGCGTGCGTATGTGTCGCGTGTCTACGCGCGTGCGTGCATGCGTGTGTGTGTTTATGTGCGTGCGTGGATGCATGCGTGTGTATGTGCGCGCGTGCGCACGTGCATATGCTTCCATGCTTACGTGCGTGTCTACGTACATGCCTGCATAAGTGCATGTGTACATTTATGCTCTTTTTCAAACAGATTCAAACTTTTCTGTCTAAACAAGCGTACGGAAAAAACCACTAATATTGTCACTGTAGACCATCCCTGCCTCCCTCCCCCCTCCATCAGAAGGGGGATCAGCAGAGGATGTCAGCGGTGGATCCTTTCTCTCAGAACTGATTCCACGCTTTCCCCAGCAAGGACTGAGGTGGGGAAGGGAAGACAAGCACAGGACGGATCAACATTCTGTGACAACGTTTTGCCCCTGCTTTGAAAAACGTGACGAGAAAGCATTCCATCTGTGTGAATGAGTTCTGTTTGATGTTTGTCCTTACAGGTTTTTTATCGAGTGATTGTTGCCAGCTTTTCTGAAGATCGCGGGTTGTTGTTTTTTTAAATCAAAATTCGTTACAGTGAATTTGGCCACAATTTTACGTCCATTTTTGCTCCTTGTAGGCAGATATATAGACTCTAAAGGAATAGTGGGAACTGGCGGGCTCACTGGAACAGACACATCTTGCCCACAACAGACAACTAACTGGTGGCGCTGCTCTTGTGGCGACGAACTCTCCTCCCGGGGAGAGCAGCACGAATTTCACGCAGATAAAAATCTGCCGTGACTTAAAGTTGGTATGAAACGAAATGAAATTAAGTAACCCATCTAGCTTTTCCTCTATAACAGAAGAAGAAAAGAAAGAATGATTCATTTTCTCTATCTGCTGCTGCTGCTGCTGCTACTGCCATTTCATCTGTGGCATGTGTCTTTGACATTTAAACTGGAAATTGTATGACCGAATTTTACTTTTATATCGTTTTCTTTCCAACAAGTTTAAAGGATCAAGTTTTGTAGAAAGTTTCACGTTTGGCAATTGCACATTATTTTCTGCTTCTAGATGTTCCCAGTACTTTTTGTTCCTTTCATTATCTGTTTGTTTGGAGTTGGGGTTTTTTTGCTTTTTTGCGAGTTTACCGAGGCTTATTTTTTATGTTTTTTAATGTCTGGCATTTTCTTTGTTTTTAAGTACGTCTAAGTGCTTTCTACGACCATTTTGATCAGGAAGGACTTTGACTATGTCCTTTTGACCGATCGTTCTCGTTTGCTGAAACTCAGTATTTCAGAGTGTCTTCCGCGTTTGTGAGTTGATTTGAACTTGGAATGTTTCTCCCATTGTCGTCTTTCTGACGTCATAACTGTAAGCCTATTCCTTGTCCTTAATTTTGTAAAGGGTTGGTTGGGGGTGGGGTGGGGTGGGGTTGCAGCTTTCATCACCATGCTTGGCTTTAGTATTAGAATGTAACTTTTAGTATGATGCTATTCACATGAAGGCTGTGGTTACATCAATCAATTCAGAGATTAATAAGTGTCCGTTGACTTTTTTGGATTGCAGACAAATGAAAGCGTGGATGTACCTATTTAATGTTTTTATTACCCCACCATCACACGGAATACACTAGTAGTTGTTCTTCTTCTTCTTTGTCAAACGCTTAGACAGCAAAACTCTTGTTGTCTGTCATATGAACAAAAATGCGTTGCGCTGCCGTTAAGCGCCTGACAAGTCAGGCCCAGCGCATCCGACTTCGACGTTGTTAGTGGTTAAAATTCACACCATAACTATGCATCTCTGTACAGAATAAAACGCCAGGATTGAACTCAACTCTTCATTCGCTCCCCCTATCAACGCCTAACCGCCTGCCCTAAGGGTCAGACCAGGACAGTCCTCGCCTTGTGGGAGACCCATACATTGGAAAGAGCCAGTGCCTGAGACATTCAGTACAGGCCAAAGCCTCCTTTACTTGTTGGTGAAGGTAAGTTGACATGGTCTCCATTACATTGTTGTTATGGTTTCAAGTTCATGTGAGGATTGT
This sequence comes from Rapana venosa, assembly GCA_028751875.1. Lineage (NCBI taxonomy): Eukaryota > Metazoa > Mollusca > Gastropoda > Neogastropoda > Muricidae > Rapana > Rapana venosa. Next base: position 49,292,206 of record CM054139.1, on the reverse strand, counting down.
CTTTAGCCATAAAAAGTCAGGAAAAGGCTGTGAAAGGTGTACGGTTAATGTTCTGGACTCCTTGAAAGAGGAGAAGCGGATGTTTGGTGGCTATTGGCATATCACGAGTTGAACATCAAAGTGTCCCCGGCCTCTCGCCTTTGACCAAATGAATGTGGGTAAAATAGGTAAAGGTCTCCCGTAACCTATGTGGTAGTGGGGAGCGAGGCGTCAGAGACCTCAGTGTCTCAGGAGCCAGCATCTTGAGGGCGGCGCCCATGTCCTCTCCCTCGCTGCTTTACCTTCCCTGTCCCTTAAGAAGGCGGGTACCCATTTACAGCTGGGTGAATTGGGAGGACTGTACTGAAGTCAAGGTACACGAACGGTTGGTTACCCACCCGAGATGCATTCCTGCTCAAGCTTAGCTTGTGGAGAGTAAGTGCTGGAATCACTGAGCTATACCGCCCCATGCGTGATAATGTAAGAAAGGATAGCCTACTGAGCATAGGTTTTTTTTTAGCATAAATATCAAGACCTCTGGTCAGAGCAAAACCTGGAAGAGTTTGCGATCTGTCTGAGTGTTCTCTTCCTCTGTCCAGTGTCACACCAGCCATGGTGTGCTTTGGGCATGTTTCCTTCCTCATCAGATAACTTTTTTATCTGTAAACTTCATTACACGGAGACGATTCGCATGATGGCGTGGGTTGTTTCACGGGCATTGAATAGATGCGTGATACCTAAATTCACTTTTCTACCTAATGACTAGCACCCAGACCTCCATTTATTATATTGGATGGAGGAAAGTCCAGTTTCAGAGAGAATTGAACGCATGCTTCTTCTTTTATAGATGCGGGTGTTACAGCATGACCACTACTTCACCACCACTACCATCACCACCACCGCTACCACTCTTTGCATCAGAATGCGGATGACAAACATTGACTGATCCTCTCCGGGAGAGCTTCTGTCAGTCTCCGCCAACAGAAATGGAATCCCCTAAAGAAGAATCATACACAGCATCAGACTTCTGTGGCAAATATTGACCATTGGCTTCAAAACGTGATGAGAGAGCATTTTCTCTGTGAAAACCATCTCTTTTGATCTTGATACAGTGTTTCTTTTTTTCCTATTATTTGCAATAAAAAAAAAGGTAATCACAGATTATTCCGGATCTAATTTCAATTTCAAGTAATGATTATGCATCAGCGGCTGGAGTCATCTTGACGGAGTATGATTATGATTATGGCTAAGTAAACAATGACACTCTAACTCAAAAACAGGGCTTGGTAAAGCCTCTCCAATGTGTGTGTGTGTGTGTGTGTGTGTGTGTTTATGTGTGTGTGTGTGGACATGAATCACCTCTCTGTGTGTATGTGTATGGGGGGGGGGGGGAGAGAGATAGGGATAGCACATGGATGTCGGCACGCTTTTCAGTTGGACTGGTTTACGTATACCTTGCACGTAAATCTGTCCTCAACTCCGTTGTTGTTGCTGCTGTTGTTGTTGTTGTTGTTTACATATTGGAAATCAAATCTCTGCCTGCTTTGTTTCAATGCACAGCTACGTTTGTGTATTCTTCAGCCGTAATGGTTATAACTTAAAAGTTTTATTAAATCTTTCCAAAAAATATTAATCGTTTGTAACATAATACTCCAGAATTTTTTTTAATGAAATCTTTCCCCAAAAAAATGCATGGCTTGCAATATAACATTAACCATGTGTATGCAACGTGATGGTTTTTGTTGTCGTTGTTGCTGTTGTTGTTTTAATGTTGTTGTTGTTGTTGTTGTTGTGTTGTTGTTGTTGTTGTTGTGTGATGATGATGATGATGAGAGGAGGAGAGGAGGGAGAGGAGGAGGAGGGAGGAGATGATGATGATGATGATGATGATGATGATGATGATGATGATGATGATGATGATGATGGTGCTGGTGCTGGTGCTGGTGCTGGTGACAATAATGAGGAGGAGGAGGAAGTGGAGGAGGAGTGCTACCCCTACTGAAGCACCCTAAGCATCCTCCAGCCTAAGCACACTCTCTCATCACACCTCAGAATCATTGTGAAAGAAAAAACACTGGATGAAACATTTTGTGCGTTGGCTGTTTTCAAATACCTTCCCCCGTAATATAGGCAGCCATACTCCGACTTCTGACTTCTTTTCTTTATTTAATCAAGGAGACAAAATCTAAAACCTAGGAGCTTGTCACGGACAAAGATAATCCCTGCACGTAACATTGCAAAGCTCAACTGCATAACTATAACTGCAGGCTTCGACACTGTGGTGACTAACATCCTCGCTTCAGCTCACCTCACTCCCCTCACCTATCCCGTAGTTTGGCAGATCGTTAGGGCGCCATGCACTGAAGATTTTAAAACCAGCTTCCTCTTCTGCAGCACAGTGCACAAATCCAGCATAACTTAGTCGAGGGTGCAGGTTCCAGTGCTATAACGGGCACGCCCCTTCCTTTTCCCCCCAAGTCTTAAGCGAGGTCAGTTTCTGCTATGTTCAGCACCAGCTGGGCTGGGATGGCCTGGGACGGGGTGGCATGGATAGCAACTGAGAGTAGCAGAAAGTGGAGGAAAACTGACAACTGCGTCTGTGGTGACATTAATAACTGACGAGGTTTTGTGGGGAGGGGGGAGAAGGGGGGGGGGGGTTGACTTGGCCTAAGACTAAATCCGAGGAGTCAAGTCCAGTCAAGTCAAGTCAAGTCCAAAACACTGAAATCATCCCATGAAGGGCAGTTACAATACTGACAGGCGCATTTATACGTAGGATACGAGGAGTGAGCGCACTGACCAGTTGTTTTTTGCCTTGAAGGGGCATAGTGTGGTGGGCGGTGTGCCGTGTAACAGACTGTGTATCGGGCACCGGTGAACGAACAAGTGGGATGATGAAGGAAAAACCGGAATATTTTATGGTCAAATGTTATTGTATGCCATTTGTAGTCACGGCAGATTTCTCTGTGTGTTAGGGTTTCTCTCTCTGTCTGTCTCTGTTCCTGTCTGTTGGTCTGTTTGTCTCTGCCTCTGTCTGTTTCTGTCTGTTTTTGTCTTCTTCTTCTTCTTCTTCTTCTTCTTCTTCTTCTTCTTCTGCGTTCCCTGGCATAGCGATAATTGGGTAAAATGCAAAGTGCCTGGTCTTTTCCTGTGCTTGTAACTCTGCATGAGGTCTGCCTACTGGCCTCAGCCGACACGTTCCGACTTCAGGGCAGTTCATCAGAAAGTTTATAAGAAACATGTTTTCAAATTTACGTGAAAAAAGGCGAGAGAATAGGCTGGGTAGGCAGGAAATAGGCAACAAAATGGAGAGAGGTTAGAGAGGTGAAGAGAAAGACATCAACAAAGGGAGTGATAGAAAAGGGGAAATTTCTAGCACAGAACTTCATTTGTTTTCATTTAGTTATGTAATTTATTTCACTTTAAGTCACGGCAGATTTCTCTGCGTGAAATTCGGACTGCTCTCCCTGAGGAGAGCGCGTCGCCCCAAGAGCAGCGCCACCCATTATTTATTTGTCCTTATTCTGTCT
>CM054139.1:49253697-49283697 GCA_028751875.1 Rapana venosa | reverse complement strand
CCTCCTCCTCCTCTTTCTTCTTCTTCTTCTTCTTCTTCTACTTCTTTTTTTTTCTCTCCTCAGTCTTCTTCTTCTTCGCAATTCTTCTTCTTCTTCTTCTTCTTCCTTTTCTACTTCTTTCTCTTCTTCTTCTTTGTCTTCTTTCTCTTTTTTGTCTTCTACTTCTTCTTCTTAATTTTTCGAATACTTCTCCTCCTCCTCCTCCTCCTCCTCCTCCGTCTTCTTCTCCTTCTCCCCCTCCTCCTCCTCTTTCTTCTTCTTCTTCTTCTTCTTCTTCTGTTCTTATTTGCTTGTCCTGTTATTGTTCTTCTTTTTCCTGCGCGCGTAGTCTTTCAGCTTTGTGAACAATTCCCAACTCTAGGCACATAAACGCATGACGAACCTACAATCCTTTCCTGAAGTGAGTTAGCCTAGCATGTCACGTAGTCTGGCCCCCTAACTACGCTATCATTGTCGTCAGTAGAATGTTTAGTAGGTGGTGTCCTGCGTATCCTAGCTCACAACAGGCATCTCCGAACACTGCCAGTATGACCCAGCAGCAGTGCAGGACCTCTCTGGCTGGTGGCCCCACAGTGGCCTAACATTTGATAGGTACCATGTAGACTGCTGGCCTTGAGAATGCAACATGGCGAGCGTGTGTGTGTTGTGTTGTGTGTGTGTGTGTGTGTGTGTGTGTGTGTGTGTGTGTGTGTGTGTGTGTGTGTGTGTGTGTGTGTGTGTGTGTGTGTGTGTGTGCTAGTGTGTGTTTGCGTGTGTGTGTGTGTGTGTTAGTGTGTGTGTGTTTGTTTGTTTGAGTGTGTGTGTGCATGTCTGTGTGTTTATTTATTTATTTATTTATTATTTTATTTCGAGGATAATGGAATAAGTACTCATGTGCTTTTTTACATCCAGTCGCCGTGTGTATGCGGTTTTGTAAATTTTGTCATCTGTTCCCGCCGGCACACAATGGCCTACTCTTTCGAAAAGCGGAAGAGGATTTAACGTGTGCGCAAGATGTCCTGCATGCGTTCACACACGGGGCCTCGGTTTATAGTCTCATCCGAAGGACTTTGAAATTCAGTTCGATTTTTTTGTCAAACTGGGAAGAAAAGGCGAGGCTGGGAATCGAACCCAGAACCTCACGGTTTACTTGTTGGCAGGCAAACGTCTTAACCATCCTGCCACCTTCCCTTGTGTTTGTGCGAGTGTGTGTGCATGTGTGTTTTAATATGTGTGTGTGTTTGTGTGTGTGTGTGTGTGTGGTGTGTGTGTGTTGTATGTGTGAGAGAGAGAGAGAGAGAGAGAGAGAGAGAGAGAGAGAGAGAGAGTGAGTGTGTGTGCATTACCCTTTGTAAATAAGAAGAGAGAGAGAGAGAGAGGAAGAAAAAAATGGAGGGGGTGGGGTGAAGGCTGGGGAAAGAGAGAGACAGACAGACACAGACACAGACAGAGGCACATACAGACAAACAGAGACAGAGAGATACAGAGATGCAGAGACGGAGAGAGAGAGACAGAGAGTTAGAGAGAGAGACAGCGACAGAGAGACAGAGACAGAGAGAGCAAACAAACAGACAGAGAGGCAGATGGACAGAGAGAGCAAACAAACAGACAGAAGGCAGATGGAAGAGAGAGAGAGAGAGAGAGAGAGAGAGAGAGAGAGAGAGAGAGAGAGAGAGAGAGAGAGAGAGAGAGAGAGAGAGTAAAGAAACAAAGCATGCAGACTGAAGGAGAAACAGTCATGTCCTCACACAACCAGTCAGTAGTTCGTATTTGGGACATAACATCCACTTTATTCTGAACAACATCCATTTTCCATTTCCAACGGACAAAATAAATGCAGAGACAGAATTCACTTTGGACAGGAAGATGACCAACAGTATTATGTAATAATTATGTCACTCGTGAAATGAAAGAGATAAATCACGTCACGTATACAAACAACCACAGGGGAGAGCAGCCCGAATTTCACGCAGAGAAATATCATGACTTAAAGTGGTATAAATGAAATAAATGAAATGAAATGAAACCACAGGGTGGTTTTTTCCCATATAAATCATTTTTGATATATTGATACATAGAAAAATAGAAAAAAGAAAGAAAACGTCACAGTGAGCTTTAATATATATATATATATATATATAAGCTTGTTAATCATGCAGACTTCATTGTCATGTTCTTTCTTTTTCTTTTTTTTTTTTAGATGTCATATAATGTACCTGTAATATTTTTGGCCAGCATATAACCATGTTCTTTTTGCTTTCTTCTTCCTGTCTAGTCACTATTAGGCAGAAATTCTCTTCTCGTCCCATACAAGTTGGCTTTTTTTAAGTCCTTCTTGCCAGTCCATACTAAAAGAGATCATCTGTTTCCACGTATCTGAAGTAAGGCAGAAATAAAATTAAAACAGGAGTGGGGGGGTTGCTCTAGTTTGCATCAGAAGGTAAACGGAAAAGATGAAAAGATACATTTCTGATATCATCCCTCCACACTATAGCACTGTTCTGTTCCACTCTTCGCTGCCATCTACTTATATCTATGACCTTTTCCTAAGGTAGAGGTTCCTGTCCCACCAAGCAGCATGAGTCAGGGACGGGGGAAGGGGAGGGGGGGTAAGCGGTCTTCTGACTAATTCGTCTTGAGGAGCTGCATTCCTTTTCTCCCCTCCACTTCTAGTTTAGGGTGTGTTCCTTTGCAGTCACTGAATGATCTGGACTGGCCAAGTCTGTCCTGCAGGGAACAGTACAAGGAGGGAGACGAAGAGGCAGACAAAGAAAACAATGGGAAGACAACATCAGATAGTAGACTTGCCTTGAGTGGAACGACTTGCTACGGAAAGCAGAGGACCGCGGGGAGTGGAGGAAGCTGGTTGCAAAATCTTCAATAGTGCCCCACACGGTCCAAGGGACAACGGGATAGAGGAAGAGAGGAGTGGTCAATTCCTTCACAGCCACAAGCAATATGAATCCCATGCTAACTTAAGTCAGTGAAACTTTCCTGTTTTTCAACAATTTGCAAATTTTGCGATTTGTAGAGGCAAATTTTCAACGAATCGCAAATATTGTGATTTGTGATGCACATTTTCAACAAATTGCAAATGTTGTGGTTTGTGATGCTGATTTTCAACACATTGCAAATGTTGTGGTTTGTGAAGCATTCATCAAGAGTCTGTGAGTTTTCTTGACCATCCCGCTGCGGAAGGAGAGGTTCTTTCCTTCTTCAAGCCGGGAGACTGGAATCTCTTCATACCACCAACAGCAAGGTGGGGGGTTTTCACTATCAGGGAGACCTCACTCCACTCGTGCAAGGCTGGATGTTTTTTGTTATCCTACGCACCGACCGCTAGGCATGAAATTATTTCCAATCCCTTGGTGGTAGGGAAGGGATCCATGCCACTCTGAGCACCCCTCAACAGAGAATGATCTCACGCTTAGAATCTGTTTCCAGTAATGATGTTGATGATGATGATGGTGATGATGATAGAAAATCATCACCATCACCATCGTCATCGTCGTTCTCTAACACAAAGAGTACTAAGGAGAAACAAACGCAGATGATCAGTTCTGTAATACTTACACGTTCACAACAACAAACACTTTAACGGAAGAGGCACCCACGTTTTAACCCCCCCACCCACCCACCCACCCACCCACCCCCCACCCCCCCCCCCAAAAAAAAAACAAAAAAAAAAACAAATCTACCCTGACACATCCAACAGAAATTGCACGCTGGATACTGGGCAGTATGGACCGTCAATTAGCTAACTTTGTGAAGACGTGCCTTCCTAGACTTGGCCGGAGCCCTGTACAGGCGGGTTTGTCCCCGAGGTATCGGTGGTGGTAGTGCATTCCCCCTCTCTGGCGCTGTTTTATAGGGAGCCGCTCCTGACCTGACTGAACTAAAGCAGCAGTGTTCTGGCATTCATAGATTGATAATGTAGTCATACGATAACATATGGAATGAAATAAAACATTTTAAAAATGAAATATAGCAGAACGGTTTGAAAGATCAGTGCTGCAAATCCTATCTAGGCTGTCACTGAAAAAGGAAAAGTGATGTCATAGAAAATATAATGAAAAGTGTGCTTGTGTGTGTGTGTGTGTGTGTGTGTGTGTGTGTGTGTGTGTGTGGAAGGGGTGTGTGTGTGTGTGTGTGTGTGTGTGTGTGTGTGTGTGTGTGTTGTGTGTGTGTGTTGGAGGGTGGTGTTGTGTGTGTGTGGTGTAGTGTGTGTGGAGGTGTGGTGTGGTGTGTGTGTGTGTGTGTGTGTGTGTGGTGTGTGTGTGTGTGTGTGTGTGTGGTGTGTGTGGTGTGTGTGTGTGTGTGGTGTGTGTGTGTTGTGTGTGTGTGTGTTGTGTGTGTGTGAGTGTGGAAGGTGTGTGTGTGTGTGTGGTGTGTGTGTGTGTGTGTGTGTGTGTGTGTGTGTGTGTGTGTGTGTGGGTGTGTGTGTGTGTGTGTGTGTGAGTGTTGGAGGATGTGTGTATGTGTGTGTGTTGTGGTTGTGTGATGTGTGTGATGTGTGTGTGTGTTTAGAATGATGTGAATTGTGTGTGTGTGTGTTGGACGGGGCTGCATGCATGTGGTGTAGTTAGTGTTGTAAGCTTACATGCAATTGTGTGTATGTGTGTGCTGATCTGCACAGGCGCGCCTACATGCACTTGTCTGATGTGTTTAGGTAAAAGCAACAAAGAAGAAAAATATATGGGCTGGCGCTGCACAATGGCACGCAAGCTTCCCAGGACACACCTCCGAATCCATGCAGAGAAATCTGCATGACAAAGAGGTAAACTATTATAAATGAACAAGTAAATAAAATACAAGAGCTGTCGCCTGAAACTAGACCCTAAACAGCTTCTCCGGAAACCTTTACAAACATAGACCACGAACAAGCATAAGCAAACATCACAAAGACAACTTCCTTGACCCCCATACAAGCGCTTGGTACAACCCTATAGCAAGGAGTTGTCTAGCCTTATACAACGCACTGTACTGCTTAATACAAGAATGGATACAAAGCCCAAAAAGAAGGATGGTACTGCCTATACAAGCGCTTGTACTGCCTTATACAAGGGCTTGTACTGCCTTATACAAGCACTTGTACTGCCTTATACAAGCGCTTGTACTGCCTCATACGAGCGTTGGTACTGCCTTATACAAGCGTTGGTACTGCCTTATATGAGCGTTGGTACTGCCTTATACAAGCGTCTGTACTGCCTTATTACAAGCGTTGGTACTGCCTTATACAAGCGTTGGTACTGCCTTATACAAGCGTTGGTACTGCCTTATATGAGCGTTGGTACTGCCTTATACAAGCACTTGTACTGCCTTATACAAGGGCTTGTACTGCCTTATACAAGGGCTTGTACTGCATCTTTTCTTCCTACTTTTCAGATAAAGTCCGCAACATTCGCTCCGGACTGGATCAGACTCATTTCCAGCCTGCACCTCCTGATCCCCAATTCACTGGCACTCCTATCTTTTTCTTTCATCTCACAAGCGAAAGCGAAATCACAACAATTCTGAAAGAAATGACGATTAAATCATGCGATCTTGATCCCATACCTGCTCCTGTCTTTCCACAACTTGTACCCTCTGTCACCGAAATAGTAAACTCATCTCTTCTGTCAGGAATTTTTCCATCAGCTCTCAAAACCGCAATAGGCACACCTCTACTAAAAAAGCATGACCTTGATCCCAACATTTTAAAGAATTACAGACCTGTCTCTAACGTACCTTTCATCTCCAAAGTACTTGAAAAAGTTGTTCTAAAACAACTCAACAACCACCTTCATTCCAATAATCTCCTTCCCCCTTTTCAATCTGCCTATTGCGCCAACCACAGCACCGAAACCACCCTAGTCCACACTTTAGATACACTTTTACTCGCTGCTGATGCAGGGAAAATATCCCTTCTCACTCTTCTCGACCTATCTGCTGCCTTTGACACTATAGATCACTCAATTCTTCTTTCTCGCCTCCAGAACATGTTTGGTATTAATGGCACTGCCCTCACCTGGTTTAGTTCATACCTCACAAACCGATACCAGAAAGTTATTGTCAGCAAAATTCAATCAGAACCTGTCAAACTGGAATGTGGAGTCCCACAGGGATCAGTTCTGGGTCCTGTTCTCTTCACTCTTTACACTGCTCCACTCTCACACATAATAAACCACCATCATATTGATCATCATTTCTATGCTGATGACACTCAGCTTCAATGTAGCAATACCCTTGAAAATCTGCCTTCCCTCCTGACAAAGATGGCCCACTGCCTTCTAGACATTCAAAACTGGATGACTCAAAATAAGTTACAGCTAAATGCCGATAAAACGGAAGCCATGCTCATGGGGACCAAACATAAACTTTCCTCCATCACAACGACTTCAGTGGAATTCAGCAATACGTCGGTTCCTCTGTCCAGCTCTGTGAAATATCTAGGTGTGGTTCTTGACAACACACTCTCTATGAAAAAATTCATCACCCAGACCTGCCAGTCTTGCTACTATCAATTACGGCGCATAAGTGCAATTCGCAAGTATCTGTCTACTGAAGCAACATCCAAACTTGTCACATCTCTCATTCTCTCTCGACTGGACTACTGTAATTCTCTCTTGGCTGGTTTGCCGGCATCATCCATCTACTCCCTTCAACGCATACAAAACTCTGCAGCTCGACTGGTCCTTAGAAAGAAAAATCTGAACACATCACTCCTCTTTTGCGATCTCTTCACTGGCTGCCTGTCTCACAAAGAATAAAGTATAAGATTAATACCCTTTGTTTCAAATGTCTCCACAAATCTGCACCTTCTTATCTCTGTAACTGTCTTCACCTGTACACTCCGTCCCGCTCCCTTCCTTCATCTGTAGATGCCTTGTGCTTTTGGACACCCAGATTTAAACAAACCACAATTGGCCGTCGCTCTTTCTCTGTTTCCGGTCCCTCCACATGGAACGACCTTCCTCTTCCACTTCGCCAAAAGCCTTCATTTGATTCTTTCAAATCTAGCCTCAAAACGCACTTATACTCTACTCGAGATCTTCCCCTGTTGTCTGTTCCTACTTCTCAATAGCTGCCTTCACCTCCATCACCCCCACCTAAGTGTGTTGTGTATATAAATTTGATATTTGTTTATCTTGATATTTATGGCTGGTTGCATGCGTGTGAATGATTTGAATGCAAGCGCTTTGATTTGTTTACTTTGCAAGATGCAGCGCTATATAAATTCCATACATTATTATTATTATTATTATTAGACAAGGGCTTGTACTGCCTTTTACAAGCGCTTATACTGCCTTGTACTGCAAGGGCTGTACCGCAAGATACTACCTGTATTACAAGGGCTTCTACTGCCTTATACAAGGGCTTGTACTGCCTTATACAAGGGCTTGTACTGCCTTATACAAGCGTTTGTACTGCCTCATACGAGCGTTGGTACTGCCTTATATGAGCGTTTGTACTGCCTTATACAAGCACTTGTACTGCCTTATATGAGCGTTGGTACTGCCTTATACAAGCGTTGGTACTGCCTTATACAAGCACTTGTACTGCTATACAAGCACTTGTACTGCCTTATACAAGCGTTTGTACTGCCTTATACAAGCGTTTGTACTGCCTTATACAAGCGTTTGTACTGCCTTATACAAGCACTTGTACTGCCTTATACAAGCGCTTGTACTGCCTTATACAAGCGCTTGTACTGCCTTATACGAGCGTTGGTACTGCCTTATACAAGGGCTTGTAGTGCCTTATACAAGGGCCTGTACTGCCTTATACAAGCGTTTGTACTGCCTTATACAAGCGCTTGTACTGCTTTATACAAGTGCTTGTACTGCCTTATACAAGGGCTTGTACTGCCTTATACAAGGGCTTGTACTGCCTTATACAAGGCTTGTACTGCCTTGTACTGCAAGGCCTGTACCACAAGGTACTGCTTTATACAAGGGCTTGTACTGCCTTATACAAGTGCTTGTACTGCCTTATACGAGCGTTTGTACTGCCTAATACAAGCACTTGTACTGCCTTATATGAGCGTTGGTACTGCCTTATATGAGCTTTTGTACTGCCTTATACAAGCACTTGTACTGCCTTATACGAGCGTTTTTACTGCTTTAGACAAGCACTTGTACTGCCTTATACGAGCGTTTTTACTGCTTTAGACAAGCACTTGTACTGCCTTATACGAGCGTTTTTACTGCTTTAGACAAGCACTTGTACTGCCTTATACGAGCGTTTTTACTGCTTTAGACAAGCACTTGTACTGCCTTATACAAGCGTCTGCGCTGATGAGCCAGTGAGAGGCTGCAGGGATGCACCTCGTCAGTTTCGTTGCTATGCTGATGGTGCCTTTTCGGGTCAAACACGTGCATACAGCTGTGGACACGGGGGTTCAGGCACAGTCGGTCAGTCGTATGCATGCTACTACTTACCACACGACGGGACTGGAAGGGATAGCCTAGTGGTTAGAACATTGCGCTCGCAATCTGACGACCCGGGTTCGATTCCCGATCAAGGGGATATTTTCCCCTGGAGTTAACATCAGTGCAGACTCCACTCTCCCCAAAAAGTCCTTCGGATGAGACTATAAACCGCGGGCCCCGTGTTGTGAACGCACGCAGAACATCATGCGCACACGTTTAATCCTGTTCCGCTTTTCGTAAGAGTAGGCCATGGTGTGCCGGTAGGAACAGATGACAAAATTTACAAAACCGCATACACACGGGGACTGGATGTAAAAAAGCACATAAGTGCTTATTCCATTATCCTCGATATAAAAGAATAAAATAAAATAAATAAATAAAACCATGCTTGCAGAAACAGCTACAATGAACGAGACAGCAAAACATCCTCAGCCGAAAGGACAGCTTAGTATCTTGAGTGTAGAACAGGAATACATCATTATTAATTTTGGTATGCGGTTACACGGGTCGAAACTTGCTTTCACGACAACAGGCTTCATAAGGCATCCAAAACTGTGAATCTTCTCGGGGATTTATCATACCCGTTTCTCTCGCTATTCGTGTACAATGTAATAAACCCACCCTTTTATCAAACAGCGTCTTAGGAACAAAAATCCGAAGAATTTGTATAGACGGGTGGTTCACAATTCAGCTGAATCCTAGTTTGCTTTGCTCGCTACACATTTTATTCTGTCTCTTCTCCTAAATGCCTGTAGTGGTTTGGATTTTTTTTATTTCTTACCCTTTAAAATCGTTACTTTATGTTCTTATCTAATGTGACGCTGCTACTGCTGCTGCTGCTGCTGCTGCTGCTGCTGCTGCTGCTGCTAATGAATTGGTTAGGCCTACTACTTTCAGGGATGCACCAGTTTTAAAGAGGTCCACTCTTGTTGGAAACCAAACCTCCATGATGCACAAGGGCTCAAAGAAGACAACCACTCATAGAAATAATTTACCAGTTGACACTATGTGAAATGTATAAAAGGCACGTTCGCCTTTTTTTCTTATAGATTTTATTGGGGTACGTTTTGTCGTGATTGTTGTTGTTGTTGTTGTTGTTGTTTTGGTATTGTGTCATTGGTTGCCTGTAGCTGGTTCGCTCATTTCTTTGCTCAGTTAAAGTCCCATGTTAAAAATGCGATTTGTTACCCAGAGTTGCTAGTTTAAAATTGTATTTGTCACCCAGAGTTGCTAGTTGAAAGTAATGCGATTGGCTATCCAGAGTTGCTGGTTAGAATGCGATTGGTTACCCAGAGTTGCTGGTTAGAATGCGATTGGTTACCCAGAGTTGCTGGTTAGAATGCGATTGGTTACCCCCTGTGGATCTGTCTCTTATTCTAATTATTAGTCTGCTTATCCTATACAAAAGTGAATCTTTCGGCTGCTGCCGTTCTTCTCAGAAAACTGCCTCTTTCGTTTACCTCTTTTCTTTCGCAAAGTATAGCAAGTCTCTTCTTCCCTCAAATACCGCTGTTTCTTCACAGTGTATTGAAACAAAACTATTTTAAAATAAGATCCTGCTTCCGTGTTCTAGCAGTTATGCAGAGGCGAAAAATGTCACAACAAAACTTAAGCCAAAAAAGCTGAACTTCCCATGATTTCGACGCAAAGTTATCACAATGTCACAAAATGTGACAAATTCAGACTGAACAACATTATAGAAAATAACACAAGGGTGACAAGCCAAGTCGTTTTGTGGACATTTTTTCTTTAAAAAAATCTCAAAGTTATATCAGCAACCGAACTGTTTCAGAATATATTATCAGTAAAATAACCCGCTTAAAATAAGATTAAAATTGCACTTGAGTTGCACTACATGGTGGTATATGGATATGAAACTGCTGCTACTTTCAGAAAAGTGCAGTAGAACAAATTGCCCAAAAAAGGTGTGTAAAACGTTGCTGGGGTCTTTTTGATAGAAACTCGCCTTCATGGCGCATACAGCTACAATATTGTGGGCGTTTTTTTACAAAACCGAAACTTTTTTTCAACCAGACAACAACAAAATCAATAGGATATAAACAATATCAATCACGAAGGCAATAAAAAGAACATATCAACTAAAAATACAATGAATTATTAACCAATGTTAAAAAAACAATAGTTATATCAAACCATTAAAAAAAAAACCTACAGACTCATTTACAAGACAACAGCTTTCAAAAATAGATATTTCTAAACGTTGAGTCAAAATCAAAATCTTCACTGCAATGAATGAATCAATAAAAACAAATATAAAAAAATAAATACATAGATACGTTTGGTAATATATGGATGGTTTTACTATGTTGTTGTCTTTATCATGTTGAATATTTCCTGGGAAAAAAACCCAAAGCAAAAAAAAAACCCAAAAAAACCCAACAACCAAAAATAACAAAAACGATCTAGACTCTCTCCTAGACTACGACAGCACGGTCCGTTCGTGCGTGCGTGCGTGTGTGTGTGTATGTGTATGTGTGCGTGTGTATGTGTGTGTGTGTGTGTGTGTGTGTGTGTGTGTGTGTGTGTGTGTGTGTGTGTGTGTGTGTGTGTGTGTGTGTGTGAAAGGCAGATTCAAACCAAATAAAAAATGTAGAAGTAAATAAGCTATAGAAGGACATCAACAAAATAAACCAAATCAAAACCAGCTCAAAATTATAAAAAGAAAACAAACAACACGCCCCGAATTAATACAACAAAAAATGCATTGCATATCCTTGAACATGGGCTACATGGATAAGGAACAAGCATTATGGTATGGTTTTGTTTGTGGGTTTTTTTTACATCCAGCCCTCTGGGGAAAAAGAGAACCCAAAAGCAACAAAGGTAATTAACTTGCTATGCTTGGCATAAAGGTCAATCTAAAGAAAGAAAGAAAACAGCAAAGCACAACAACACAACAAAACAAAACAACACAAAACAAAACACAAAACCCCAGGCCCATTCTACACTGCTAAAAAGTTCCTGAGTACTGCCCAAATACAACTAGTCAATCACAATTCAACAGAAATTCGAACCAACATTTTGAAGACCGAGTACCATGCCAAGCCACGGCCAACTTTCCCCTTCACTAAACTAAAAAGATATATTATATACAAATGGTGGATACATCAAACCTTTGGATAATCCTTGTTGTACAGACCCAAACCTTCTAAGCTTGGCTGTCTACCTTCTACAACAAAATATACTTTGTCACAAAAATATCGAGTATTTCAGCCTTTTTCTCTGCATTAAAATCAATTCTTGCTCGCTCGCAAATAGTCAAACAGCGCGAAAATATATAATTATCTTTTACTTCTCTATCATGAACATTTTAAGCGTCACATGTGTGTACACTCACAAGTACCTGACCATGCTGTTAGGTATAGAATAGCATAATCATGAACATAGAGCTATTATATAGATAAAAACAATAACAAAAGAATGGGGAAAAACCTTTAGTATAATGGTGGTGGTGAAAAGTGACAGTAGAAAGGGGAGGGGGGGGGGGTGACAGGGGAGAGGTGTAAACTTCCTAAAAGGAAAACCGTCAACGTAAGTATGTGGGGTCGTCCGATTCACCACAAAACATCAGTGAAGGCCTACGGGCAATAAACAGCTAGGGGGCAATGGTCAAGGTCACGGGAACTGGCAAGACAGCCAATGAAGACAGTCCATGTATTTATTGTTGAGTGTGTACATGCTTGCATGTGTAGGTGCACGTGTGTGTGTTCGGGGGTGGGGGGGTCTGTATGTCTATCTGGTTTGTCTGTGTGTATACAGGCCTAGGCTACATTAAAAGCTGTCACACGGAACTTGAACCGAACCAATAAAAACAAACTAAAGTAACTAAGTAACTAGCCTACTCGACAACTATACTATACAGATAATCCCAATCAACGTTATCATCAAATCATTCATTCTAGAATAAGACCCCCTACTCAACATAATACAATTCAACCACTCAATAATACAAATAAATCCAAAATTGTTAACAACCACAAAATACATTACAAAGAATGTTATATCGAAAAAAACAACAAAAGTTTAAAACTCAATCTGCTCCACCACTAAACGAAGTGCTGTCCTCATTGTTGAGGCATTTCTTCAGAGAACAACCTGTATGTGATAGATCAGAACAGTCATCATCCTTGAGGTGTCTAAACGAAGTGTTGTCATCATCATTAAGGTCTTTATTCGGGGCACATGCTGTATGAAATAAATCAGTACAATCATCATTGTTAATGTATTTATTCAAGGAACATGCTGTATGAGATAAATCAGTACAATCAACTTTGTTAAGGTATTTACTCAAGGAACATGCTGTATGAGATAAATCAGTACAATCATCATCATTAAGGTATTTATTCAGGGAACATGCTGCATGAGATAAATCAATACAATCATTATTATTCAGCAATCTATTCAGGAAACAACCTGTTTGTGATCCATCACTTCAGTCATCATTGTATGGGTGGGAGACAGCCCTGATAGGCCTCTGAGATTGGCGGGGCTATAAACAACGGCATTGGACTGGATTGAGTCATCCTTGTTTAGCTAGTAGTTCAGGGAACAGCCTGCGTGTGACAGGTCAGTATGTGCAGTTACCACTGGCACAGGAGCAGTACCACAGCTTTGCATTTCTGTCGGGGGTTCTCCAAGGCAGGGCATGCGTGGGGTCAGGTCGAGATGAGTATTGTGCGTGGTAGGATCGCCACCAGAACTGTCAGGCAGATTAAACCATGCAGTAAACTATGAGGGAAAGCAAGACAGCTTTCAATCTTGACTTGACATGTCCCATTCGGGAAAACCCCCCATAAAAAACACATAATATGGACACATGGGTTTGTAAATAAAAAAAAAATAATGTGCTAGTGATTTGTTTTTATCTCCATACCAAAAACAAAAAGTTTTCTTGGTTGAAGTATACTGCAAAGGGACAGTTTGATACAATCTTTTCTATTATGGTCACATGACTGGGCGTATGCACACACGACTATGTGTATAACGCACACGTCATTAAATTAGAAATAACATTATTCGTAAACACTAAACCTATACATGGCCACCAAAAAAAGCACAAAGGGAAAAAATACTGAAAATTTAGAGAGGGGAGGGGGGGGGGGGGGGGGGGAGGGGGAGGATACGAGAGCAAATGGAAAGATGGTTATTCCTTTGATCATTCCTGAGAAAAAAAACTAAAACTTTCAAAATGTTTGGGTGTTTGAGTAAAGGGTTCATGAAAACTGTTCAGTATTTTTTAATTAACACAATCTGTTTTTAGCAGTAGGATAAAGCTAGCTACGCGCAAGGAACAGTTTCGGGGAATAATAATAAGAAAAAAACCCACAAACATGACCATCACCAACTGAAAACATCATCACCACTAAACAAAAACAAAAACAAACTTCAGTGGAAAGCTCAAAACTAAGCCATGCAAGCTCTTACGGTGTTATCTGAGCCGATAAACATAATATAGATGTAACATTAAAGGTAAAAATCATGGAACCGAACATGGCAATAAAATCCGTTTGAATGATTATCTCCTCTGTGTGTGTGTGTGTGTGTGTGTGTGTGTGTGTGTGTGTGTGTGTGGTGTGTATTGTATGTGTGTGTGTGTGTTGGTTTCAATATCTATTTACTAAAAACGGGTTTTAGACAGATGTGTATACGCTCTCGTGTATGTATGTGTGAACGTGCGCGGGTGTGTGTGTGTGTGACGAGAGAGAGAGAGAGAGAGAGTGTGGTGTGTGTGTGTGTGTGTGTGTGTGTGTGTGTGTGATGTGTGTGTGTGTGTGTGTGTGTGTGTGACAGACAGACAGACAGACAGAGGGCGGGGGGGGGGGGGGGGGGGAGAAGCATCCAGATAAACAAAACGACAACAGCTGTATAATCACACACCCAGTAACTGTATATTTTGTTTTATTTGAAACACATGAGAGGGAATAAAGTCGGAAAGTTTGTCTTCTTGTCTATTATAAGGTAAAGATGCAAGGCAATGATAATAGTAGTAGTGAGGAGAAGAAGAAGAAGAGAAGAAAGAAGAAGAAGAAGAAGAAGAAGAAGAAGAACAACAACAACAACAACAACAACAACAACAATAATAATAATAATAATAATAATAATAATAATAATAATAATAATATAATAATGATAATATGAAATAATGATAATGATGATGATGATGATGATAGAAATAGTAATAATGATAATAATTATCATAATAATAATAATGATTAAAAAAACAACAATAATGAAAATAGTAATAATGGTGGTGGTGGTGATGGGTGAAGACATCATCATCATCATCATCACGATTATGATCATCATCCTCATCATCACCACCTTCATCATCATTACTATCATCACCATCATGCAACAACATATTCCTTTTAAAAATACTTTGGACGAAAATAAAATACAGATATCCAGCTACAATTCATTCCTACATAAAATACAGATTTTAAACAACAACAACAACAACAACAACAAAACAACAATAAAAACAACAACATCGAAAATACCAAAACTTGTTCATAAACAACAGCACGTTGCATACATCGCAGCGTACAAGACTGTGTGTCTGAATGTTGTGAAGGTGTGCCACTTTTCATTCCCCCCCACCACCACCACCACCCACCTCCCCCCCCACCCCAACCCCCACCCCACCACCCACCTGCCAGGACCAGATTCGGAAAGATTCTGGGAGTGGTATAGCAGCGAGCGTGGTGCGGTGTCCGAGGCTACGTATGGAGACGTGACTGTGTGACCCGAACAGCAGTATTGTTCTGTTTGCTTAGAGAAGATGGAACAAAGAGAAAACGTCGGTTTTGTGCTTGTTTTTTCGTTTTTTCTTTTTTGTTGTTGTTGTTGTTGTTGTTGTTTTTTCCCAAATGTTGCTGCCTCGTCGTCTGTGACGTTCCTGGTCTGCTGTTCCTATACTCTTGGATGGGTGGGTGGGTTGAGGGGTGGGTGGGTGGAGGGGTGGATGGGTGGGGTAGGTGGGGTAGTGAAGAATGATGGATGGATAAATGGGTGGATGGATGGATGGGTGGATGGGATGGATGGATGGATAGATGGATGGAAAGTGAGATGAGGATGGATGGAAGGATGGGTGTGATGATTGGATGGTGGATGTATGAATGATGTATGTATGTATGTATGTATGTATGTATGTATGTATGTTTTTTTTATTTAACTCTTTTATATCGAGGATAATGGAATAAGCACTTATGTGATTTTTTACATCCAGTCCCCGTCTGTATGCGGTGTATGTATGTATGCATGCATGCATGCATGCATGTATGTATGTATCTACGTACGTACGTACGTATATTATGTATGTATGTACGTATGTATGTATGTATGTATGTATGTCCACACGTATGTATGTCCACACCTATGTATGCATGTAAATATGTATTATGTGTTCTGTCTACCCCGCTGACAAAAGCACAATAAAAGAGCTGTCTGCCCCAAACTAAAGCCATTGAAGAACTTCTGTAAGACAGCCAACTGTAAAGTAAATAAACGGATAGCACAATACACGGGGCAAAACTGAGATAGCAGTAAAGACACTGGCCCAAATAGTTTCAGATGAAAATCCCGCATTCCAGAAAGGAGTTTCCATAACACAGCTAACCACGTTTTTAACAACAACAAAATCACGGATCCCAGGAAAGAAGAGAAAGGAGAATAATAATCATGAATAATGTATGATGTCAACAGTAAGTCATACAGAGATATTACAATATTAGCCTTAACAATGATCTTATAGAAAACCGAACAAGGGTGATTCGGAGAGATGCTCTATGAACATTCAAGAGAACGGAATTGCAGCAAAGAGTGTGTCATTTTAAACTTACGAAAGTAGCACAGTAAGATTGGGATTGCTTTTAGCCACATAAACAGACCAAAATTCATTAAATATCTTTGGAAATAGATTTATGAAAAATTTCAGAACAAAAAATGCCGTATCACAAAATTTCCGAGAAAATTGTGTGAATAAGTCTTTTTTTTACAAGAACACACGTGACAATGCATATGACTACAATCCAAAAAAAGAACCCAAAAGGTATTCTCAGTGAGATTTTTTTAAATGTCAGGGGATGTATACAATATCATCAAGATCAAACAAGCAAGTATCGAATTTGTTTTTTAAAAGCTCACAAAACAAAACTATGACAACAAGCGAAAAATCAGTCGTGTTTAAAAACATTTGAACTCATACATACATACAAACTGAATTACAGGCAGAACCACAGTGACCACCACTGTTACCAAAGAAAAAGAACTCAGTTACAATATGTTTCAAAATCTCAATCTTCAGTTTAAATTCATGATACATACTTCAAATAATTACTGAATGAGTGACTGTAACACAAAACAAGCAAAGACTGTATAGATAATCATGTCTGCTGCACATAAAGATCGCTTGGTTTAAAAGGTCTTGTTTTTAAAGAACAATACACGTTCAATAGTTCCTTTGAAAGCAAAACAGAACCAAAACCAAAAAGCAAACAAACAAAATCAACAAATCAAAATCACCCTACATCTTAAATTCCTTTCTTGACCCTCAGTATATGTGTGTGTGTGTGTGTGTGTGTGTGTGCGCGCGCGCGTGCGTCCGTGCGTGCGTGGGTGTGATCTTCTCAAAGGCACCTATCCAAAATAAACCAGAATGTCAGTGACAAACATTGTTAACAACGCAAGTAAAATAAGCAAAATGAAGGCCAACTCAAAAACTAAACATGAACAAAAAGTCTCAAAGCAACACAATGGAAATACATTACCGTACCCGACCCCTTTCTGGGGTAGGAGAGGAGAAAGAGATCAGAAAAACACCAGTTTAAAAAGAAACTGTGAATCATCTCAACACGCCAAAAAAAATCAATCCATATAAAACAAAATAATAACAAAAGCTTGGAGTCATCGTTTCAACCCACCCCAACCTCACACTTCCTGATCTCAAAATGTACAAATTAAAGGTGGATGCATTTAGGTGAAAGAAAAAGGTGTTCTAATAACCTATGTGGTCGTTGGGGAGCAAGATGTCAGAGACCTCAGTTTCTCCAGGGCCCAGCATATTGAGGGCGGCGCCCATCTCTTCTTCCTCGCCGCTTTACCTTCCCTGACCCTAAAGAGGGCAGGTTCCCAATTACAGCTGGGTGAACTGGGGGACTGTACTGAAACCAAGGCGCGCAAACGGTCACCATCCACTTGGTAACCACGCTCAATGCTGCTTAACCTTGGCTGGGGGAAAGTGAGTGCTGTGGCTACTAAGCTGCCCATCCCCTGAATTGATAATCCATGTACAGACCAAAAACCTACTGAGCTTGACTTTATGCCTTCCACCAAAATAAATTTAGTAAAATGATAACATTTATGGAGCATTTCAGCCCTTTTGCCTACACTGAAGTCTACTCTTGTTAGTCGCTGCCAGTAAACAGCATGAAATATCTTCGACGTTTTTTATGAACATTTTATTTTGATCGTGTGTGTGTGTGTGTGTGTGTGTGTGTTGTGCTTTGTGTGTGTGTGTGTGTGTGTGCGCGCGCACGCACGCGCACACGCTCACACATATGTACATGCGCTGTTAATAATTGCGGAACAGCATAAGCATCAACATAAATAGACAACAACAAAAGAAAACTGGGAAAACTCTTTTAGTGTGTGGTCGTGGCGAAAAAGTGACGGTATAACGAGGGAGGTGTGTGGGGGTGTGGGCGGGGGTGTTGCTGACAGGGAGGGGGGGGGGTATACTTGTAAAATGCCATAGAATACTTGCTTTATCATGAGTATGTGGGCTCGTCAGAGGGTATGTACCTACTAGTTCAAATCAGTGTGCCGGCAATAACAGCTAGCTACATTGCAACGGTCTGACATCATGGGAAATGACTGACATGACGAGTGTGATGACAGTCCGTATTCATGCCTCTGCGTGTGCGTGTGTGTGAGAAGATTCAGATTCAGAATATTTTTTTGCCATTTAAGTCATGTAGACTTATTTGACACAACAAAAACATCAATTATAATTATTATCTATTTTGGCTTAAAGTGATGTACACTGAAAAACATGTTGCATTCTATTTCTCTTTTTCTCTTTTTTCAATACACTCATACACATATCTGATGATATCTGCTTGATGCATATCAACTGTGATTATGTCACTTAATTTATGTACACAGTTTTTGCGTTCTTTGTCTTTCGTTTTGATTTTTAATAACATATTATTCTGAGTTCATCATATAAAATACATTCATCGATTAAATGAAATTCATTTTCTATTTTGTTACAGTATCTACATTTTCTGTCCTCTCTGGATATATTTTGGTGCCTCCCTTTCTCTATCATTAAATTGTGAGAGCTTGTGCGAAATTTACAATACGTCTTCTTATGGGTTTTGTTTTCATAGTTTATTAAATATGGTTCCATTCTGTATTCTTTTGTAGCATAATCATAAAATTTTAGTTTTGCAAACTCTTTCTTCTGGTAGATCCAAAATGTTTTATAAATGTCCTCAAGCTTTCTTCTAACAGCATAACTCAACCGATGAACATTAAGAGTACTTTGGTTCTTCCAGACACGTTTGAATCCAATTGTGTACAAAATATTTTTCACTTTGTTGATCCATTTATCATATGTATTCGTCTGATACATGTAGTCGTATACTATTCTGATATAAGAGTCTGGTTTTGATTCTGTCATATGAATCCAAAAGGATATTATCTGGCATATGATTTTAAGGGTCAGTGGAAATCTTCCTAATTCACCCAAAGTGGGTAGTACTAATGCTTTTTTTATGAACGCCTAGTATTTGTTTACAAAATTTTACTTGAAAATTCTCATACAAAAACTGATTGGATAAGCATGCCTTGAACAGTTTATTAATATGAAATTATGTCTCCCCATTAAAGCAAAAAGGAAACCAAACTTCTGCTCCATAGGTTAAAATAGGGGTTATCAGTGAGTCAAATAAACGCATTATTATAGTAGTCTTTAAATTTTGTCCATGAACTGCTCTTTTAAAGGCGTATATTGCTTTGTTGCTTTGTTTTACTAAATGTTCTTGTGTTGCTTGAAATTTCCCATTTGATGAAAAAAGATACCTAGATATTTATAGGTTTCTACTGTTTCAATTACATGTTCTCCAACATTTGAAATGAACTGGTGTGTGTGTGTGTGTGTGTGTGTGTGTGTGTGTGTGTGTGTGTGTGTGTGTGTGTGTGTGTGTGTGTACAGGTCTAGGATACAGGCGAACTGTCACACAGCGATATGATTAAAGAAAACAAAAGCATAAAATAAGCAATGAAGCAAGCAGCCAGTTCTAACAACTACATAATCAGGGAGGGGGGGGGGGGGGGGGAAGCCAAAACAAAACGTCTTCAACAAAATTATGCAATCCAAAAATTCGATCTTAATCAACAAAGAGAGTTCAATTACACTGCTGGGTGAACTGGGGGACTGTACTGAAACCAAGGCGCGCAAACGGTCACCATCCACTTGGTAACCACGCTCAATGCTGCTTAACCTTGGCTGGGGGAAAGTGAGTGCTGTGGCTACTAAGCTGCCCATCCCCTGAATTGATAATCCATGTACAGACCAAAAACCTACTGAGCTTGACTTTATGCCTTCCACAAAAATAAATTTAGTAAAATGATAACATTTATGGAGCATTTCAGCCCTTTTGCCTACACTGAAGTCTACTCTTGTTAGTCGCTGCCAGTAAACAGCATGAAAATATCTTCGACGTTTTTTATGAACATTTTCTTTTGATCGTGTGTGTGTGTGTGTGTGTGTGTGTGTGTGTGTGTGTGTGTGTGTGTGTTGTGCTTTGTGTGTGTGTGTGTGTGTGTGTGCGCGCGCACGCACGCGCACACGCTCACACATATGTGCATGCGCTGTTAATAATTGCGGAACAGCATAAGCATCAACATAGAGCTACAAATAGACAACAACAAAAGAGAACTGGAAAACTCTTTTAGTGTGTGGTCGTGGCGAAAAAGTGACGGTATAACGAGGAAGGGGTGTGGGGGTGTGGGCGGGGGTGTTGCTGACAGGGAGGGGGGGAGGTATACTTGTAAAATGCCATAGAATACTTGCTTTATCATGAGTATGTGGGCTCGTTAGAGGGTATTTACCTACTAATTCAAATCAGTGTGCCGGCAATAACAGCTAGCTACATTGCAACGGTCTGACATCATGGGAAATGACTGACAAGACGAGTGTGATGACAGTCCGTATTCATGCCTCTTCGTGTGCGTGTGTGTGAGAAGATTCAGATTCAGAATATTGTATTGCCATTTAAGTCATGTAGACTTATTACAGTGGAAAACAGGATAAACATGAACAGGGCGTGGGGTTTCTCGTTCACAAAGACATCGTGAACACCGTCATGAGCTGTCAGCCTGTGTCCAGCAGACTTATTACCATCCGCCTGAGAGCAACCCCCTTTAACATAACTATAGTACAGGCATACGCCCCTACATCAGACTGCACAGATAAAGCCATAGAAGAATTTTATGACCAGCTACAAGAGGTTCTGAATCAAACTCCCAAGAAAGACATCCTCGTTGTGCAAGGTGACTGGAACGCCAAGGTAGGAGAAGATGCATGGAAAGATTGGGAGGGCGTTTGTGGGCTACATTGTAATAACCAATCAAATGAAAGAGGCTTGAGACTCCTGGAGTTTGCCAGTAACAACCACCTCCAGCTAGTGAATACACTTGGCCCACACAAGAAATCCAGAAAATGGACATGGCATAGCCCAAATGGAGAACACCACAACCAAATAGATTACATCATGGTGAAAAGACGGTTTCAGTCTAGCGTTAACATCGCACAGACACGAAGTTTTCCAGGAGCAGACATAGGGAGTGATCATGATCTTGTGATGATGACTTTCCGACTACGTCTAAAGAAAATTCACAAGCGGAACAACATCAGGATCAAATTTGACCTCGAGAAGCTGAAGGACCCAGAGGTATTAGAAATTTTTCAAGCAAGGATAGGTGGAAAGTTTGCAGCACTCACTGTGATAGACTCAGACATAGATGCACTGACGAATAGTTTCAATACAGCAGTGACTGAAACAACAAGCGAGCTTCTTGGCAAACACCGACCAGTCAAAAAAACATGGGTGACACCTAACATCCTACAACTATGCGACAAGCGTAGAGAGTTGAAGAAAAAGAAAAATGAAACAAAAGAAAGAGCAGAACAATATAGGGCAGTCAACAAAAGAATCAGGAAGTCCATGACGGAGGCAAAAGAGAAATGGATCGGTGAACAGTGCCAAGACATTGAAGAGAACATCAAGAAAAACAATAGCAAGAAAGCATATCAGCTCGTGAAAGACCTGACTAGCACAAAACAGGGAAAAGGTTCAACAATCCAAGACAAAAATGGGAAGTGTCTCACTGACGACCAGGATATTCTGAACAGATGGACAGAATACTGCTCCGACCTGTATAACTATAGAACCGCAGGAGATCCAGATGTCCTTAATGTACCAGCAAGCAAAGACACAGACAGTCACCCTATCCTCCGAGAAGAAGTGGAAACAGCAGTCAGATCGCTGAAAAAGGGAAAGTCAGCAGGGGCTGACAACATTCCAGCTGAGTTGGTTCAAGCTGGAGGGGAAGCCATGATCAGCGCCCTACTAAGAATCTGCAACAAGATCTGGCAGACAGGAAAATGGCCAACACCATGGACACAGTCACTCATCATCACCCTCCCCAAGAAAGGAAATCTACAACAATGCCATAATTACCGCACAATCAGCCTCATATGCCACCTAAGCAAGGTCATGCTGCAGATAATACTGAATAGACTGAAGCCACAAGCAGAGACCATCATTGCTGAGGAACAAGCAGGTTTCAGAGCAGGGCGCAGCACAACAGAACAGATATTCAACCTCAGAATACTATGTGTGCGGTACCTTCAACATCAACAAGACCTTTACCACGTATTTATCGATTTTAAGAAGGCATTTGACAGGGTGTGGCATGCAGCTTTGTGGGCAACCATGAATTTGTACAGCATCAATGCAAACCTGATCAGAGTCATCAAACAGCTGTACAGCGAGGCCACCAGTGCAGTGTACTACAACAACAACATTGGAGAATGGTTTCGAACAACAGTTGGAGTAAGGCAGGGCTGTCTACTCTCACCCACTCTTTTCAACATCTTCCTTGAGAAAATCATGGCTGATGCACTGGAACATCATGAAGGATCAGTCAGCATTGGTGGCAGAACGATCACAAACCTCCGCTTCGCAGATGACATTGATGGAATAGCAGGATCAGAAAAAGAGCTTGCCAGCCTAACAGAACACTTGAATAAGGCCTCCAAAACATACGGCATGGAAATCAGTGCAGAGAAGACCATACTGATGACTAATAACACCAACGGCATTAGCACTGATATCAGGGTTAATTACCAGAAGCTGGAAACAGTTCAAAACTTCAAGTACCTGGGAGCCATTGTATCAGACCAGGGATCCAAGCCAGAAGTAGTATGCAGGACTGCACAGACAATAACAGCTTTGTCAAAACTAAACACCATCTGGAGAGATAAAAATATCTCACTTATCTCCAAGATCCGACTAATGCGCTCCCTTGTCATATCCATATTTCTGAATGCCTGTGAATCATGGACCCTGACTGTAGATTTGGAGAGAAGAGTACAGGCGGTGGAGATGAGATGCTTTCGGAGACTCCTTGGCATCTCCTACAAAGACCACATAAGCAACGAAAGCGTGCATAACAGAATCCAGCAAACCATTGGACCCTATGAGAACCTTCTAACGATCGTGAAAAAACGTAAACTTAAATGGTATGGGCATGTCACAAAATCCAAAGGACTTGCAAAGACAGTTTTACAAGGCACTGTCCAGGGAGGAAGAAGAAGAGGAAGACCAAGGAAGAGCTGGGAGGATAACATCAGCGAATGGACAGGCCTAGAACTCAACAAAACCCTGAGAAAAGCAGAACAGAGAGAGGAATGGAGGGAACTGGTTGTTGAGTCTTTGAGGGTGCCCCCACGGTCGTCAGACTACGGGACAGATAGATAGATAGATAGACTTATTTGACACAACAAAAACATCAATTATAATTATTATCTATTTTGGCTTAAAGTGATGTACACTGAAAAACATGTTGCATTCTACTTCTCTTTTTCCCTTTTTTCAAAACACTCATACACATATCTGATGATATCTGCTTGATATATATCAACTGTGATTATGTCACTTAATTTATGTACACAGTTTTTGCGTTCTTTGTCTTTCGTTTTGATTTTTAATAACATATTATTTCTGAGTTCATCATATAAAATACATTCATCGATTAAATGAAATTCATCTACTATTTTGTTACAGTATCTACATTTTCTGTCCTCTCTGGATATATTTTGGTGCCTCCCTTTCTCTATCATTAAATTGTGAGAGCTTGTGCGAAATTTACAATACGTCTTCTTATGGGTTTTGTTTTCATAGTTTATTAAATATGGTTCCATTCTGTATTCTTTTGTAGCATAATCATAAAACTTTAGTTTTGCAAACTCTTTCTTCTGGTAGATCCAAAATGTTTTATAAATGTCCTCAAGCTTTCTTCTAACAGCATAATTCAACCGATGAACATTAAGAGTACTTTGGTTCTTCCAGACATGTTTGAATCCAATTGTGTACAAAATATTTTTCACTGCGTTGATCCATTTATCATATGTATTCGTCTGATACATATAGTCGTATACTATTCTGATATAAGAGTCTGGTTTTAATTCTGTCAAATGAATCCAAAAGGATATTATCTGGCATATGATTTTAAGGGTCAGTGGAAATCTTCCTAATTCACCCAAAGTGGGTAGTACTAATGCTTTTTTATGAACGCCTAGTATTTGTTTACAAAATTTTACTTGAAAATTCTCATACAAAAATTTATTGGATAAGCATGCCTTGAACATTTTATTAATATGAAATTCTGTCTCCCCATTAAAACAAAAAGGAAACCAAACTTCTGCTCCATAGGTTAAAATAGGGGTTATCAGTGAGTCAAATAAACGCATTATTATAGTAGTCTTTAAATTTTGTCCATGAACTGCTCTTTTAAAGGCGTATATTGCTTTGTTGCTTTGTCTTACTAAATGTTCTTGTGTTGCTTGAAATTTCCCATTCTGATGAAAAACGATACCTAGATATTTATAGGTTTCTACTGTTTCAATTACATGTTCTCCACATTTGAAATGAACTGGTGTGTGTGTGTGTGTGTGTGTGTGTGTGTGTGTGTGTGTGTGTGTGTGTGTGTGTGTGTGTGTGTGTGTGTGTGTGTGTGTGTGTGTGTGTGTGTGTGTGTGGTGTGTGTGTACAGGTCTAGGATACAGGCGAACTGTCACACAGCGATATGATTAAAGAAAACAAAAAGCATAAAAAAAGCAATGAAGCAAGCAGCCAGTTCTACAACTACATAATCAGGGAGGTGGGGGGGGGGGGGAAGCCAAAACAAAAACGTCTTCAACAAAATTATGCAATCCAAAAATTCGATCTTAATCAACAGAGTTCAATTACACAGTCTACAAACATAAACAAAAACAAAAACACCCAATCAAAACCCAGAAACTCACAACAACAAAAGTTTGGGGAAAAAAACACATACAACAAGAATTTTTTTAACCCACCATATGCGCACATTAGGGCTGTTTGTAAAGCATTTTGAATTGTATATTCCTCATAACATTTATAACAAAACAAAAAGAAAAGAAAAGAAAGAAACGAACGCACAACCGCTGTTGGCCTCTAAAGTAAAGCCACATAAAGACAGCTGATTGTTCAAAACTCCTCTATCATCAGCACACGAGTCTGTATGCCAACACACACGATTGTGCAACATGTACACACAGTATTATATCTGTCTAATATCATTTGTGGAGCACAGACTTTGAATACAAGTGCTTATTCCATTATCCTCGATATAAAAGAATACAAGGAATAAAACAATAAATAAATAAAATATAAAAATACAATAATGTTAAATCAGGAATAATGTATTCATAAACACAGGGCACACAAAAACCAAAACAAAAAAAAAGACAAAAACTTCTGTGGGGGAAGGGAGGGGGGGGGGGCGGGTAAGGAGAGTGAAAGGAAAGGGAGGGGGGGGGGGGGTATTCCTGGATATTTCCAGAGAAAGAAAAGCCGTTCATTCTGTTTGAGTGTAACAGGTTTATAAAATAAAAAGGTGTGTTTTTTATGATAAAAATCCGTTTCTGGGAGTGTGAAGTGAGGCCGAAGGAGATATTTTAGGGATTGGGGGAAAACAAGGAACTATCGCCATCGTAACTGATCATCACAGGCAAACTTCAGTGTGAAGCTGATGAAGCCCAGTCTAGGCTAGCTGTCTGTCTGTCACAGGGTTAGAGAGGAGTTGTTGATACCTACATACAAACACCTTAAAAGAAAAAGATGATAATAATAGGTGGCGCTGCTTTTGTGGCGACGCACTCTCCCCGGGCAGAGCAGCCCGAATTTCACACTAGAGAAATCTGCCGTGACTTAATGTAGTATAAATTGATAAATAAATAAATAAATAAATAAATAAATAAATAAATAAATGAATACATACATACATACATACATACATACATGATTACACCGTAAAAGTCTGCGAGTGCGCGCGCGCGTGCGCGCGCGCGTACGCGCGTGCGTGCGTGCGTGCGTGCGTGCGTGCGTGCGTGCGTGCGTGCGTGCGTGCGTGCGTGCGTGCGTGCGTGCGTGCGTGCGTGCGTGCGTGCGTGCGTGCGTGTGTGTATACATACATATGCGTGTTCATATAAGAGTCAAACGAAGCCATACAAAACATCCAGCACACGGTTTGTACTACAGGTAGGATAGTAGGTTCAACAAAGCTGACGGACCAACTTCATACACAAACAATTTCTTTTTTTTTCTCAATAAAATTCGATCTTGTCAACCCAGACTTCAGTTGACGGAGAAACAAATCCTTAGAGAAACAACCCTTAAACAGACACACGCAAAAGAATTGTGTGTTGAACACACGTAACTCCAGGCCATCACCAGACTCCGCAAAAGTGCATCGTGTTAAGTAATGCAATGTGAAAACTGAAAGGCGTAAGTAAAAATAAAACAAAGAAGCAATCCTTTTTTTTTAATAAAAAATATCCATTTTTCGCAAAGCAGAATTCAAAAAATGGATTTCAAAACAGCAAATTATGTTTAAACTTTTGCCAAATCTTACAATATCATCTTAACCATGTACAGATCCACAAAAAACATAACTTTTCAATATCTGATACGTACAAAAGTTGATCAAGAAGAGGAGAGGTCTGCATTGTAAACTGATGGTCATAATGTATACTTTGTTTAAATCAAACAAGGAATAATATTCGCGGCACGCTCGATCTGATATCCTGCACAGTGTGTTGAATTATCTCCAACAAGCAAACAAACTGGTCAAGAAGACTTTGTGTCTGCTACAAGCAGAGCCTGTTTTCAGTGTGTACTTTGGAATCATTCACTGGACTACAGTTGTTTGAAACATGTATAAATATAGACATTAAACATCACTGGAAAAAAACAATGCAAAGCTGGTTGTATCTTTTTCCTAGCAATAATTGAACTGATAAAAATAAATGATGCACACCAAAAGTATTGTGAGGAAAACAGCAGTGGGATTAACCTATGTTGGCCTCTAGTTTAAAGTAGGAGTAAGAACTATAACAGTGTATATCATAAGTCAGCATCATCTGTTGTAAATGACATACTTTCCGACAACTTGCTGCTAAGCATCTGTCTTCACTTCGGCACACAAGCTCTGCCTCTCAGAAGAGCTGCAGATCCAGCTTACTGACATAAGGCCTGACCCAGGTAAAAAGCTGATCCTTCGGATGAGACTATAAACCGAGGCCCCATGTGCGAACGCATGCAGAACATCTTGCGCACACGTTAAATCCTGTTCCGCTTTTCGAAAGAGTAGGCCATTGTGTGCCGGTGGGAACAGATGACAAAATTTACAAAACTGCATACACACGGGGACTGGATGTAAAGAAAAAGCACACGAGTGCTTATTCCATTATCCTCGATATTAAAAAAAAAAAGTCATCTGAGCGCTTTGATTTGTTGCTTTACAAGATTCAGCACTATATAAATTCCGTACATTATTATTATTATTACTATTATTAATATGATTTAAGTGTTCATTGTCAAAGTCTACAGCAGTGGAATGTGAGTTAAGTGTTAATTGCCAAGGTCTACAGCTATTGATGTGAGTTAAGTGCTAACTGCCAAGGTCTACAGCTATTGATGTGAGTTAATTGTTAACTGCCAAGGTCTACAGCTGTTGATGTAAGTGTTAACTTCCAAGGTCTACAGCAGTGGGATGTGAGTTAAGTGCTAACTGCCAAGGTCTACAGTTGTTGATGTGAGTTAAGTGTTAATTGCCAAGGCCTATGTGAGTTAAGTGCTAACTGCCAAGGTCTACAGCTATTGGTGCGAGTTAAGTCTTAATTGCCAAGGCCTATGTGAGTTTCAAATGTCTGCACAAATCTGTAACCCCTTATCTCTGTAACTGTCTTCACCTGTACACTCCATCCCGTTCCCTTCATTCAGCCGCAGATACTTTGTGCTTTCGAACACCCAGATTCAAACAAACCACTGTTGGCCGTCGCTCCTTCTCTGTTTCTGGTCCATCCACCTGGAATGACCTCCCTCTTTCACTTCGACAAAAGCCTTTACTTGATACCTTCAAATCCAGCCTCAAAACACACTTATTTCCTACCTGAAACTTTCCCCCAAATATCTGTCCCTAATTTTCAACAGCATCTTTCACCTTCTAAGTGTTGTTCCGAGTGTGTGTGTGTGTGTGTGTGTGTGGTTGTGTGTGTGTGTGTGTGTGTGTGTGTGTGTGTGTGTGTGTGTGTGTGTGTGTGTGTGTGTGGTGTGTGTGTTGCGTGTGTGCGTGCATGCGTGCATACGTGCGCGCGCATGGTTTTGAAATCTGTTGTTCATTATGTTTAAGGAGAGTTGCATGCCTGTGAATGATTGAGTGCAAGCACTTCGATTTGTTTGTTTTTTACAAGATTCAGCGCTATATAAATTCCATATATTATTATTATTATTATTATTATTATTATTATTATTATTATCTACAGCTATTGATGCGAGTTAAGTGTTAATTGTCAAGGCCTATGTTAGTTAAGTGCTAATTGCCAAGGCCTATGTGAGTTAAGTGCTAATTGCCAAGGCCTATGTGAGTTAAGTGTTAATTGCCAAGATCTACAGCTATTGATGCGAGTTAAGTGTTAATTGCCAAGGCCTATGTGAGTTAAGTGCTAATTGCCAAGGCCAATGTGAGTTAAGTGCTAATTGCCAAGGCCTATGTGAGTTAAGTGCTAATTGCCAAGGCCTATGTGAGTTGAGTGCTAATTGCAAGGCTAGTAGTTAAGTGCTAATTGCCAAGGCCTATGTGAGTTAAGTGCTAATTGCCAAGGCTATGTGAGTTAAGTGCTAATTGCCAAGGCCTATGTGAGTTAAGTGCTAATTGCCAAGGCCTATGTGAGTTAAGTGCTAATTGCCAAGGCCTATGTGAGTTAAGTGCTAATTGCCAAGGCCTATGTGAGTTAAGTGCTAATTGCCAAGGCCTATGTGAGTTAAGTGCTAATTGCCAAGGCCTATGTGAGTTAAGTGCTAATTGCCAAGGCCTATGGCATGCATCCCCGAGGTCGGAATGTGGCTACCTTAACGGGGAGCCAAAACGGTCAGATACGCAAAATCTCATCATTGGTGATCATCGAAATTCTAGCCTAGGAACGGGAAAATTTTTGCATACAAGGTATTTAAAAACATTAACAAAAACAACAACAACAACAACCAAACAAACCAGTCGTATGATATTGGGAGTAACAATATCAAGGCTTTGAATAGACATGTAGCTAGAAGAAGAACTGTTTGGGAATGGGGGGTTGAAATTTTCTTCCCTTCACGCTAGATCCATTGTTTTCCTTGCACTAAGTTCACAGATCCATTGTTTTCTTTACACTGGCTCACAGATCCATTGGTTTCCTTACACTAAGTTCACAGATCCATTGTTTTCCTTGCACTAAGTTCACAGATCCATTGTTTTCCTTACGCTAAGTTCACAGATCCATTGGTTTCCTTACACTGGTTCATAAAACCATTTGCAGCGTGATTCAGTTATTCTGTCGAAATCAAAATCAGAATAAAAAAGAACAGTCACGAAACACTCATCATTCAGTATCCAAAGCATCAACCATGCCCATTTGATAACTAGGCCTAAAAAAATCGAGGGTAACAGAATCAGACAGTTTGAATCAGTGATTGAGAAGTCGTGGTTCTTACCTTGTAGAATCTATCAGATAAATGAGATAAACCGAAAGATAAATGAGACTATCTGTCAGATGAGAATTGATAATCCATAAGATAAAATTAATGAGAGGATCAAAAAGATAAATGAGATCATTCATAAGATGATTGAGATAACCCATAAGATAAATGATTTCGTCTATAAGATGACTGAGGTAATCCATAAGACAACTGAATGCATCAATAAGATGACTGAGATAATCTATAAGATAAATGAA
>CM054139.1:49231197-49248697 GCA_028751875.1 Rapana venosa | reverse complement strand
TCCCTCTCTTTATTTTTGCCGTATTTTTTTTCATTTTCTTCCTTTCACCTCCTTCTGGTCTGGTCTGGTCTGGGGTTTTTTGCCTTCTGGGTTCATTCTCCTGCCTTTTTTTTTCCAAACGGCCATAAAAGATAACAGTTCTCTCCCGCGCCGAGGTCGGATGCGCTGGGCCTGACTTGCCAGGCGCTTAACGGCAGCGCAACGCATTTTCGCTCCTATGACAGACAACGGTGTTTGCTGTCTAAGCGTTTGACCAAGAAGAAGAAGAAAGTTTATATTTTGGATTTTCTTTCGTTTATTGGTTTACTTTCTTTCGCTAGATTTGTCTACACGTCTACAGTCAATTTTTTAAAAATAATGTATAACATGCAAACTGTTTTCGACAAAGATTACAAAAATCAATTCGGGCAAACAGGGTCAAAAAGCATTTTTCTTTAAATTGAGTCCCCCCCCCCCCCCCCCCCCAAAAAAAAAAAGTCAGTAAAAAAAAGTTAAACATTATGCAACAAAAACGTCAGGTCTCAACAGCCTTAAAAAAAAAACCAAGAAGCATAACATACAAAGTGACTCCATAATTATTCACTTCTAGTGTATTATTTTCATCTAGTCGTACTAAATCTGCAACACGCGGTGATTTGCAACTTATTTAAAGTAAACACCTTGTGTTTGCAAACTCAGTAGTTACTTCGACTCTCTCTCGTGAATTTGTCTCTGGAGAAAGAAAAATGATATTTGCGCATAGAAATTTGACGCTAGGTTCTTTTTCATTATTTATTTAGAAAAAAAAATGTCACAATCATTTCTCCAGAAGTAAAAGTACAGAGGTAGTCAAATTCTTACAAAAAACAAGCAGAAGTTTTTTTTGGGGGGAGGGTAGGGAGGGGTAGATTGTTATTGTTTGGTGTGTTGCTTGTTGGGATGTTGGTTTTTGTTTGAGGTCTTGGGGTTTGTTGTGGGTGGGGGGGTGGGGGAGGGGGGTCCCTTATTTTGTCTTGAAACCAGTCTTGTTTCCTTCTCACGTAAATCCAAAAAGTGTTTTCTTCAATCAAAATCCCTCATAGGTTTCAATGTCTTTTAGGTAAAGCCCTTTGGAGTACTCTCTCTACAACATCAGGAGCATTCTATACAGCTTCTTTTTTCTTTTGAATAAAAAATGATCAAAATTGTATCTTCAAACAAAAAAACTATAAATAAACAATAAACAAACAAGAGTAAACTCGTGCATATTGGTATGACAACCTTACCCTGTATCTGTCTCTGTTTCTTTTTCTCTCTCTCTCTCTCCCCACCTCTCATCTCTCCCTCTCTCTCTCTCTCTCTCTCCTCTCATCTCCTTTTCCCCCTCTCTCTCTCTCTCTCTCTCTCTCCCCTGTCTCGCTCTCCAAGTAGGTCTTAGGTAAATATTAGATATTAATGACACAGATCAAGATATGCGTATAATAGTTCTAGCCATAATAACAAAGGCATAAAACAACAATCAATAATGCAGCAATCATAACGCAATAGGCCTAAAGGGATAATCATATCATGTCATCATCACGGGATACCTCAGTGGTACTTGATCTGTTCAGTGTAAGCCGAATGTTAGCACATTCCTACAAAAGCAAGAATAACCTAAACCGTTGGTGTGGTGTTAGCTCTAGTATCGTTCACATATTATAGGGAAACAAATACAGCTGCAGAAAAAAAAAAAAAAAAAAAAGGTGAAAGGGTGGCGCAGCGCTAAGTGGCGACGCGTTCTCCCGCTCTCCCCGGGGAGAGCAGCCCGAATTTCACGGAGAGAAATCTGCCGTGACTTAAAGTGATATGAAATAAAATCTGAGCGCTTTGATTTGTTGCTTTACAAGATTCAGCGCTATATAAATTCCATACATTATTATTATTATTATTATTATTATTATTATTATATTAGCTATGCTATGAATGATTGAATGAACTACTTGATTGATAAATGAATGAATGAAGGAAGGAAGGAAGGAAGGGAGGGAGGGAGGAAAGAAGGAACGAGGGGGGGGGGATGGAGGGAGGAAGAAAGGAAGGAAGGGAGGGAGGGAGGAAGGAAGAATGCCAGCCATAAAGAGAAGAGAAGAACGCTACATCTTGATTAAACCAGGCATCTACCTACTGGTCAAGATCAAAGTTGTCCTTCGACTGAAGACCCCATGCTTGCTTATCGTAATTATACTATTGTGTCGGTTCAGCTTGTAGGTGCGACCCTTTTGAAGGGATCGTTTTTCGCCTAAACTCTGGAGGAATTTATTTCATTACTTTCACTTTGTTCAAAGGATTCCGTTTTGCCTACATTTTGAAAGAATTTTGTCTTACATGTGCTTTGCGTGGATTCCCTTTTCCCCTACACTCTGGACAGATATAATGTGTTGTCTACATATACAGAGACCAATAGGCTACAAGTAGATGTAAGATTCAGAAATGTACTCTTTATTTTTACAAATCCAACGGGGAGTTAGACAAGGCTTCGTCCTTTCACCGTCTCTCTTTAACACGGATACAAAACGCTCATTATGAGGGTGCGAATATAAAAGACATGGGTATAAAGATAGCAGGGGAGGGGGGGGGGGGGGGGGGGGACATCACAAATCTACACTATGGTATTGATACAGTGCTAGCTATTAGCAGACAAAGTTGTCAGCCTGAGAGGACTAATCTACAGAGTGGATGCAGCGGGTAAGAGGGTTAGCTTTAAACCTGAACTTTAAAAATAAATACAAAAGTACAAGATATTGGATGAAAACACCACTGAAAATAAACAAGACATAGAAAACACCAAATATTTTTGTAAGTATCTTTACTACATGTGTTAACTCTGATGACGGAATCTGGTCTAAAGACATCATGATGACATCACAATAAAAATTAGAATGACAAATTTAAAAAAACATAGTGCAGTTCAACGATATCTACAGAGACAGAAACATACCAAAAGAACGGAAAATTAAGCTTTGAAAATGTTTGATTTGGTCATCCTGATTCATAGCTGCGAATTCTTGGCCCTTAGAAAAAAAAAACCAAAAACATAATAAATCCAGCAGAGATGTGGTTCTACCACAGACTCTAAGGTGGGAAATGCACGGACCAGAGGAAGCAACCAAAGAGTCTGGGAAGAATTTCGCCCCACCAGAAAACGACTAGCAGACAGTCGTCAATAACAGAAAACTAAAACGCATGGTGCGTATTTGTGTCACACCCTACCAATATACAGACCACGTGGCAGTAACTGTCTTTCACGGGAAAACTCAGCCAAAAGAAAGAACTGCAGATCTTAGTCACCAAACACGGAAAGCACAATCATCGTCACAGGCTTGATTGGTCCAGAAGGTGTCTGCAAACGTCACAATACCCACCACCACCCAACAGGTGATGCTGATGATATATACGTAAGCACCAGTGAGACAGGTGATACCTTTCTCGTCGTCTATACTTTGAAGGGATCTTTCCTTGCCAACATCCTCCAGATACGATAAACCAAAACCATGTAAAGAACATGCTTAGAAGAAGAAGGAAGAAGGAAGAAGAAGAAGAAGAAGAAGAAGAAGAACGAACAACAAAAGAACAAGAACAAGAAGACAAGAAGAAACAAGAAGAACAAAGAAAAGAAGAACAGAAGAACAAGAGACAAGAAAAGAAAAGGAAGAACAAGACAGAACAAGAAAAACAAGAAGATGATAAAGAACACACAAAAAGATTAAAGAACCCACGGTAACTACACTGGTTGCTCCAGACAAACAACACAAAACTTCGAGTAAAGACTTTTCCATAAATTATATCATCCAAACAGGTAGATTGTAATAACTGTGTCATAACAGTATCTTCTCCACTCTAAGAGCTTCCCGACCTCTCAGAACACCAAACTATGAACTGTGGAATCTAAAGCAATTAGAAGAACTCTTTCAGAATTCCCTTTACTTTGAACGATTACTTTTTGCCTGCATTTTTCTACCCTACCCCCTACCTCCCATTGAAGAATAAACTTTCTCTTTACCCCCACTCTGCAGACATTCTTGTGTTATCCACTCATTGCCATGCAGGGATTTTTTGTTAATTTTTAAGCACCAACTCCTCAAAAGAAACTTCCCTTACCCACACACTCCCAAAGCAGGGATTCTTCTTTATTCACCCATTTCCAAGCAGGGATACACTCTCACCCATTCAATCCCAACCAAACCACTGCCAATCAGGGATTTATTCCTTACTTACCCAAGCTAAAGCAGGGATTACTTTCCCACACAACAAATCCTGCACAAGGATTCTTTCTCACCCACCCAGTCTAAGACACAGACTCTTCCTCACACACTGTACTACTAAATGGGATCATTTTCGTGCACAACAAATTCCCAGCAGGGATTTTTCTTACTGACTCAAATAAAGTAGAGATTCATCTTTACACATCCATTACTAAGTAGAGACTCTTTCGTACGTAAAAAAATCTTGAGTAGGAATTCCTTCAAATCACCCCCATCAAACGTAAGGAGTAATCCTTTTATATACCCACTCCTAGGTATGAATTTTACCTTACACAATAAATCCTAAGCAGAGATTGTTGATTGCTTCCCAACAGGGAATTACCTATGCCTCCATTTCAAGTATGGATCCCTTCTTGACCATGTGCCACCATGGAAAAGGGTTTTGTTTGTCTCATGAGAAGGATTGTTTTACTTTTATTTAACCCTAGCAGAAAAATGTCAAGCCAACAACAATGAACGAAAGAAATATCAGGAAAAAAAAATAAAGAAAGAATAAATGAATGAAATAAGACAGCAAGCGAACACACCCACACACGCACTCACACACACACACACAACACACATCACACCCCACACACACACCATGTACGCACGCACGCACGCACACACGCAGGCACACACACGTACACATACACACACACATCCATGGATTTCAAAACAGAAAGAAAATTCACAATGCTGCATATAATTAAACGCCATGATAACACCACGTTCCGATTGGTATTTCAGCTTTTCGAGTTTTATACACACGACAGCAACGAATCTCAGTGAAACAATTGGTGTGCATTTTATATCCAAAATACTGCAATAATATGTCGTGCTTTCTTTTCTTTGACCTTAAAAGAAAATGTACTGAAATAATCAATCTAACAAAATTCAGAACAAAGATTTTTAGCTTTTTCCAAAACTTGGAATAAAGACAAAGACATTATGACATTAGCAACAAGAAGCACACACCCACACACAAATTAAAACTTCAACAATACAGTCTTTAAACATGTGTGTGAGTGTGCGTGTGTGTGTGTGTGTGTGTGTGTGTGTGTGTGTGTGTGTGTGTGTGTGTGTATTGTTGGCCATTTTCCCCCCTGAAATCGTGATCGATTCGTTCACAGCAATACAGTTATGGTTCCACATCCAAGACAAGGATCTTGTAGCAGAGATAGAATGTCAGAATCTTAGTAAAAGTGGTATGCTATACCCATCACCTGAGACAACCAGGCACAAGCAGCTTTTGATACAGCTTAGTAAAATAGAAAAGTTTAAATGCGAAGAAACACACAACATCCAATTCGCATCGAACATATTTGCCCTATTCCCCTCCAGTCCATTGAAAAAAATATTTAAAACAATACATCTGCACATCGAAGTTCGAAGTTCTTCAATCAAACATACATTTCAGTGCTTTCTGTCACGTGTGCATGATGTTCATTTCGTAACATTCATGAAAGAATAATATACTGCTAACACTGTATCCATGACAACTATTCTTTCTCAAGCCACCTTGGAGTACTGGTTTGTGCGTTTGATTCCCGTCGGAAAGTTGAAATCGTAATTTTTTT
The DNA here is from genome assembly GCA_028751875.1 of Rapana venosa. Classification (NCBI taxonomy): domain Eukaryota; kingdom Metazoa; phylum Mollusca; class Gastropoda; order Neogastropoda; family Muricidae; genus Rapana; species Rapana venosa. The sequence goes on along the minus strand of CM054139.1, from coordinate 49,242,876 downwards.
TTAAAAATCATAGGGTATATATCAGATTCCAGCCGCCTACTAGCAAGTGTGAGTTTGGTTCGGTCTTTGGAAAGAGTGAGCCGACAATTTGGAGACTATCCATTTTGAAAAAGTATATGCTTTTGAGAGTGAAGCTCTTAAAACCTTGGGCAAGACTCCCGGGTGTGGCTGACACCACGATATGTCAGGACAGGAAGCCTGCTGACAATCTGATCAGTGGTCGATCGTGTTGTCCTAACGTTGTGTAACCCACAAAACCACTGAAATTTGCCTCAAATGTGTGACATCCATCGATCGTAGTCTGGAAAACTTCATCTTCTACTACACAACTGCAGTTTTCAGGTCCATCTTAGATCAAAGGTCACTTCCGGTGAACTCTTTTTTTTTTTCAATGTAAGCATGTTTTCCCCCGCATTAGAGAACAACAAGGGAGGTAATCTTAACCGCGCGGTAAAATAGATCTGTCTCTGTGTACTAGTTACTCGTCTACAAATCGAGAGGCAGGTCCCGCCTGAAATTCTTCCTCGTTCTGAAAGTTGTTCATGTTGAAGTAAATCAGCCGTGAAGGATCACTTATACATAAACGGTTTCACACTTTATTGTCCCTTTACCTCTCCTTAGCTCTGCGTCATGCTCTTGTCAGTCCACAACGCGGTACTGAGGGGGGGGGGGGGGGGGGGGGAAGAGGGCATCATAACCTGTGGGTTGGATGAACCACAGTCGGATCATTTCATCAAACGCGATATCGTCGGACAGCGGTAGACGGTTCAGATGATCACAGTCGAACGACTGTGACTACCTTGGAACCAGCCGGCCCCCAAGCATGCCACAAAAGAGATGTTGTGGCAGCAAAAGAAGTGACATAAACAAACAAACAAACAAACAGCAAAAGAATATAGAAAACCTATCAAAAGCATAATATGATTATCTTGAGGTAAAACACAGAAAAATAGACAAACATACACTCACACACGCACGCAAGCGTGTACGCACGTACGCACACACAATACACACACTCGCACGCACACAGAAACAAAGAGAGAGAGAGAGAAGAGAGAGAGAGGAGAGAGAGAGAGAGAGAGAGAGAGAGAGAGAGAGAGGGCGGGGGCAATGACTTCAGTGTTTCTTTGTTTAGCCTCTAGTCTTGAAACATCGTAAACAACAAATCGAGTCAGTATGAACGCGCCACCAAAAAAAACCCAGGTTAGAAACAGGACTTCAACAAAACACTTCAATGTATACAAACATGTCTCAAAACCTGACAGCAAATCTACACTTTCTAAAAACGAAATTACAAAAATGAGTAAAAGATATTCCATTCGGAATTTTTTGGGGAAGCGAATCAAGCAACATGACTTGGCTGTCCTGTGTGTTTTCAGGGAAAAAGAAAAAAAGCTGCTTGCAAAGGTTTTGCAGAATTGGACACCATAAGGAACAACGAACTTTATTTATGACTGCATTCGAACATAACAAACAAACAAGCGCTTCCAGACTGAAAGGTTTCAACTGAAAGGTTTCTCTCTCTCTCTCTCTCTCTCTCTCTCTCTCTCTCTCTCTCTCTCTCTCTTCTCTCTCCTCTCTCTCTCTCTCTCTCTCTCTCTCTCTCATCTTTTTACCAAGGAAACAACGAATATCATAATCGGCGTACATGATATATGTAAAATATAATATTATAGATTATTATTATATAAAATAGTATAATAGATATATATATATAGATATATATATAGATAAAGATAACATATATATATATATACACATATATATATATGTTATCATGATCACAGCCTGCATCATCAGAAAGATCAACATACATTGTTTTGCCGCTGACTTAAACTGTTTGGATAAGGTAAGGTAAAAGTGTTCCATAACCTATAAGGTCGTAGGGGAGCGAGGCGTCAGAGACCTCACTTCTCTAGGGGCCAGCATATTGAGGGCGGCGCCTTTCTCCTCTCCCTCGCTGCTTTACCTTCCCTGACCCTAAAGAGGGCAGGCACACTTTTACAGCCGGTGAACTGGGAAACTGTACTGAAGCCAAGCGCGCGCAAACGGTCACCCATTTTACTAGTAACCGCCCTCGACGTTGCTTAACCTTGGCTGGGGAAAGCGAGTGCTCCGACCACTGAGCTATCCCGTCCCCTGTCTTGGGTGGATACATGGAACGTGTCACGGAGCCCTTTCCATCCGGTTCTTGTTCAGCTTGACGAAAACTGCTGGACGCGATCCGTCATCAGCTCACCCCCGCTGCTGCTGACTCGGCTGTGACGCACGGTGTTCTTAGCTACACGAAGCAGTTTCCTTTCTTTTCCATTTCTCGAGAACAGGTAACGGCAAAGTTCTGGACGGGTCAGTGTCACATGCGTTCTTCCAAGTCAAGAAAGGCAGTATCAAGAGTACGGTTGAAGCCAAAACTGTTTTCGTGCAATAGTAGACAGAGTATCTGCATCTTTAGTGGAATTATGTTCCGCCACATCTTCACTAGCACTGATTCAATATTGAAGCCTGCGATTTAGTATCCTATACATAGATTGCTACTGACATCTGGTAAAAATATACATTTGCGATTATAGGGGTTATCACCTTTCTCGAACTGAGACTGATAAATTCAGTCCACGACCATAAATAGATTTTGTGTGTGTGTCATTTACATGATCAAATTCATCTTGAGTGACCTAGGGAGGACTTTCAATTTCTGAACGTGCTTTAAATTCTTACGCAATTAGTCTTTGTAATATTCCCGCCGTTGGTGTGCGTTTCGTTAGGAAAACTACTGTTAATCTTTTTTCCAAAAATTTTTGCTGACATCATAAGCTATTAACTGACTTTGCAAGCTGTTTATCTTTCCGGCTGACATTTTTAAGCTCAATGAAATGTTTACATTTTCTGTGTTCTTTTGAATACAAAATAGACTATGGAAAAGCTCGAAATTTACGCAATGATTTTCCAAACGTTTTCTATTTAAAAAAAATATTTTTAAAAATTTGATTATCACCTTCCACCGTAGCTTACAAGATTGCTGCCACTAAGATGAATGATCTTTCCAAAAGTCATCTTTACTTTCACTCAGGCATTCATAAACAGTTTTTAAAACCTGATTTATTAATCGGTATAAGTCCACCTAATCAAAGCCTTGATAAATTTTTGGTTGGACATTTACATAATCTTTTAAGTTATCGGTATATTGGACATTCACAAACACAACAGTATACACTAAGTTGTCTTTTTTAACTTATCATTATAAATCGCACGTTTGATCCAAGCAACATTATTTTACATTCTCATTGTGGAATCTTAAGGGGTAAACGACAGAGTCTTCTAGAAAAATGACGCTGTTTGATTCTGTGTGCCATATACAGCTCACAGAGCAGCGAAACTCCCAACAAGAGAGACATCAGCTGAAACAAGGAAAACAACCACGGCGCATCACGGATAAGAAACAAGAGTGCAGCTTCCTTGACGGTGGCTTTCCAGGCTAGAATTACGAAACACTTAGCGTGAATGTACCGACATTTTACTGCACGTGTTCATGTATATTATTCTAAATAATGACTAGACAGTGTTGTAGAGTCTCGAGTGTCAAATGAATATTTTGTTCTATTTTGTTCAGCAAAATCAGTGTTCACGGATGGTTTTTGTGTGTGTTTCTTTGTATTAAAGTCACCACAACTAACATCATTAATCAAACACTTTTGTACGATGATCTAGCCAAACATTCTTCAAAAACATCATTGATTGAGACACTGACGTCTATGTTAAAGACTTACATGTTAGAGATATGGGTGTTATAACCACTGACATAATCATGCCAATCCATTCAAAAATAACTCTCTCTCTCTCTCTCTCTCTCTCTCTCTCTCTCTCTCTCTCTCTCTCACCACACACACACACACACACACACACACACACACACACACACACACACACACACACAGAAGACGGTCCGCTAAAATGGTTAGCCGTGTTTGCGTGTATGTGTGTGTGTGTGTGTGTGTGCGCGCGCGCGTGCGTGCGTGTGTATGTGTGTGAGATTTTTTTTTCACATTCTGGTCTGTCTATTCGGGATTTCTAACATTACACAATCTTAGCAAATAAACAAATAACCCGAACAAAAGAAAACCATAATGACGAAGGATCAAAAGCATTACAATGTGGACTCGTCTTCTGTCTGCCTATCTAACACTGCTGCTGCCTCACACCCAGTTCAATCTATTTTCTTTCAATTTTTACAAAGGATATCAATTATATTTTCTCTAGGAACATTGAAGGAAATGTCAAATAGTTCTTGTTTCTTTCCGTTTATTTCTTTTTGATTGTTTTGTCTGTCTGTCTCTCCATCCGTCTGTCTGTCTGTCTGTCTGTCCGTCCGTCAGTCAGTCTGTCTGTCTGTCTGTCCGTCCGTCTGTCTGTCTGTCCGTCTGTCTGTCTGTCTGTCCGTCTGTCTGTCTGCCTGTCTGTCTGTCTGTCTGTCTTTTTCTCACAACAGATTCTTCAGTCCGAACGAGCGCTGGGAACGCTACAGATTCTACACTTCTGTCTGTGTTCATTTCTCCACTGATCTCACTGCTCTTTCTATTTTTTTCTTTCACATAATTATCATTCAAGCACATCAATAGCAAACCATAGCGCTCTCACAACACTCCTCGCCAAAATATCAACTCTTGAGGAAAAAAAATCACCACCCGGAAACTGTTTTCCTTTTAAAGCGTAAATAAGCTAATAACTAAATATTAACATATTGCTGCACTGCATAAAACAGAGATTTAAACCAAAACCAAAAAAGAAAAAGAATGATTCACATTCAACAGGTTAAGAAAGGGTACACAGCTCACCTCCGAGACAGTAAAATTTGCAATAACAATAATAATAATGATAGAATAATAATAATACATTGATGCACAGAGTGGCTTTGAATGTACGATTTGAATAATAATAATAATAATAATAATAATAATAAAAATACGACTCCTGCTTTCTGCTTGTCGGAAAGCTCGGTAGATAAACACCTGTAAAATGATTCATGTGTTCCAGAACAGCGCTTCAGCATGGCCATATAAAACATCGACCAGCTAACTGTATTTTGGGAGAATAATGAGATTTAAGTTCTAACAAATTAATGCTTTCTTACCGGTAGTAATGAGAGAACTGTCTCCTTGTTCTACGAGCCCCTGGCCTGGCCTGGCCTGTCGCATAAAGCAACAACGTCTAAACAGAATTATATATCATGTGTTACCAGTATCAAAAATCAAAAGTATGTCGTCCAAACTCAGAAAACGAATATCAGCACATACACTTATCAAAACCAGACAACTAGCTTAAAAGTTTAAATTTGATATCGTTTATTTATATATATAATAAGTGGAATTTATATAGCGCTATATCTTGCAGAGACATATCAAAGCGCTTGCACTCAACTCATTCTTACACAGTCATACAACCAGTAACAATTAATAGTTCCAAGTCCAAATGTGCACGCATGGACGCGCGCGCGCACACTACACAAAACACAATACACACACACACATAAATAGATAGATGGAAAGATAGATAGATAGATAGATATAGATAGATAGATAGATAGACAGACAGACAGACAGACAGACAGACAGATAGATAGATAGATAGATACATAGATAGATAGATAGATACATAGATAGATACATAGATACATAGATATTCTAGTTCCTCGGCTAAGGTACTATGGTTGACCCATGGTGAGGTCTGTGTGTGGGCGACCTCTTCCCCACCCTTGAGGTAGCCGCTTTCCCACCTTAGGATTACACTTGGAATTTAAACCTTCCAATTCTGCCAGGACAGGCGGGAGGTTCCTCCCTGCCCTTTCCGATTGTCAAACTGTCGTGGGTTATTTTCACGTGCACAAGTCCGTTAGCACACGGGTCCGACTGGTATAGAGCCTCGTCCAGAAACTTGACATTCAGTTCGATTTTCCAGTCAAACTGGGAAGAAAGGGCAAGGCTGGGAATCGAACCATAACTATAAATTGTATCACTGACTCACACACACACACACACACACACACACACACACACAACACACACACACCACACACACACACATCCACGGGCACCAAAATAAAATGACAACTGAATGAATAAACTTGTTTTAACCCTTCCTCTGCTAAGCCACGCTAGAAACATTCACACGCTTTAATTTAACCCCAAATCAGCTATCAACGTGTAGCGCGCTGTTGCATGCTGGGAGTTTTCAAATCATCCTGCACAAGATACTTCCTTTTTTTCAGTTTAAAATTGCCTTTAAAACGGGAACAAATCTGGTCAGCATAATACACTGTATCCTCACCCACGTACCATACATACCCAGACCTAAAGCTTTGGGCCATTTAGTGATGTAGGGTAAGTGCCAAGACCTACAATACAATCTTATGTTGAGATATCATGTTGAAATTATCATCAGCCATGAACAAGCTCTCCAGTAATGACAATAATAATAATAATAATAATAATAATAATAATAATAATAATAATAATAATAATAATAATAATGATGGTGATAATAATAATACATGGAATTTATATAGCGCTATATCTTGCAAAAACAAAAAAAGATCAAAGCACTTTCATTCATCCTACTCATTCACATGCAGCTAATTACATTTAATAGGTTTTTGTGTTTGTTTTTTGTTGCTGTTTTTAAGGTAAAGGTGTCCCATAACCTATAAGGTCGCAGAGGAGCGAGGCGTCAGAGACCTCACTTCTCTAGGGGCCAGTATATTGAGGACGGCGCCCATCTCCTCTCCCTCGCTGCTTTGCCTTCCCTGACCCTAAAGAGGCAGGTACTCATTTACAGCTGGGTGAACCGGGGAAACTGTTCTGAAGCCAAGGCGCGTAAACGGTCACCCATCCAACTGGTAACCACGCTCGATGCTGCTTAACCTTGGCTGGTGGGAGAGGGGGGAAGGGGGTGGAAGCGAGTACTCAGACTACTGAGCTATCCCGACCCTCCTCCAGTAGAAGAAGAAAAAATCATCCTCTGAAGTCAGAGTATGGCTGACTATGAAAGAGGGCGAAGTTTTGAAGAAAGAGTCCTACACGGTCAACGTCTCATCCAGTGTGCGCATGCAGACGAGTCTCACGGCGATGTCCAGGTGGGATGAGGGAAGTCAGGCGTGTGTGTTTTGAGTGACCTTTCAAGATGTTAAACTGAGGAACGCAACACAACACAACAACAACAACATCAACAACAATAACAAAACGCATTGACTTGCATACACATCCCGTCCAGCGCCCCTTTAAGCTACTCAACCCCTTTAATCTTGAACCAGTGGCAAAAACAAGTGTAGATAAGAGTGTGTTTTTTTTCAAAAAAGAAAGAAGAAAAAGAAAAAGGTATCCAAATAAAGCATTATAGCAACAGCTGCCAATCATTATCATTATTTTGATACATCCAACGACACAGTGGATTGAGAGTGGTAACTGTTTCAGATTTTTTTTTGGTGGTCTCTTTTGTCTATTTTTTCTGTATGCTCTGTTTCTGTCTGTTTGTCTGTCTGCCCGTCTGTCTGTCGTCTGTCTGTCTGTCCGTCCGCGCGCACAGTGTGTGTGTGTGTGTGCTTGTGTGTGAGTTTGTGTGAGTGTGTGTGTATGAGTGTGTGTTTATGACTGTGTATGTGTGCGTTTATCTATGTATATGTCTGTGTGTCTGTGCACGTATGTACACATATACATGCTCACACACATATACACTTACGCGCGCTTGCTTCCTCACACATATATGCACACCTTCAAGCACCTACACACGTAGGCAAACACGCACACACACGCACACAACACACACACACACACACACACACTGTGGTGTGTGTTGTGGTGTGTGTGTTGTGTGTGTGTTGTGTGTGTGTGTGTGTGTGTGTGTTGCGTGCGTGCATGCGTGTGTGTGGTGTGTGTGTGCGTGTGCGAGATGCATGCATGTGTGTATGAGCGTGCGCACACGCTTGTGTGTTGTGTGTGTGTGTGTATGTGTGTCTATGTGCGTGCGACAGAGAGAGAGAGGGGGGAGCGGACGGAGTGTATATACACCTCCTGAAAAGTTTAACATTTGTATTTTTTTAAGTCAAATAAAATGAAAACAAAAGAAACAAAGCCAAAAACAAAATCATTCATAAACTACGAGATAACCAACCAATATAAAATAAGGAAAATAAAACAACAACAACAACAAACGAAATAGTCTACTAACCCCCCCCCCCCCCCCCCCCCCCCCCCCCCCCCCCCGAAAAAAACAAAAAAAAAGAGCCAAATAGAAGGGAAAGGCAACAGTGACGTAAATCAAGCCGGCCTCCAGTGTAAAGCTACATCAATAGTTAAAATCTCTGCATAACCCTCCTAACTCTACCCACCACACCATTTAGGGGGGGGGGGGGGGGGGGAAGCAAACTCCCCTTCCCCCCTCCCCTGTCTGAAAATCAATTCATCTTCACCCCACTCCCCCCACCCCCACCCCCCCACCCCCAAAAAAAGGTTTATGTAAATCGTAAGATTTTGTGCTGCACATTCCCCCCCTCCCCCTCCTAAAATACCTACACACAATCATGACATAAAATAAATTGTGACATCAAGTCTCTGGTATTATATTTTATATATACATAATTGCAACAAAAGAGCCTAAGGACATGTAAGTAAAACATCAATAATATCAAGTCACAAAAAAATCTTTAATTTTTTTTTAAAGTCATTAGTTCAGCAAAAATGCAAACACAATGAAACAAAGCGGAGAAAACATCATCTAAAGGCATAAACAAACGAGCCATGCTTTCATATTATCTACACAAAACACAGAAAAATAAGTATTTCTCCTTTGCAGATTTGAATGAAGACGTAACAACAACAGTCATGGACATACACCCCTTGATACTGATCATTGTAACTATCCAATCCATTTATGTACACAACTGGCCAGATGCATGGCAGCTATGGACCGCAAGTCTTCAATACGATAACAATGATTATAACGGAATATTTATGCAAAAAACAATGCAGAGGGCTGATCAGCCTAGATGGACGAAAAGAAGGAACCGTTTAAAGATGGTTATTAGTTTAGTGAGCGTCAAATGTTGGGGGCGCAACACATCGATCCAAAAATGTCAGAAGTCGCTGGAACACAATGGGGATGTTGATGACATAGTACACTAAATGCTGCTTTTCCTTGAGAGGAATTCGGGGAGTCGAGAGGGTAGGGAGGGAGGGAGGGAGGGGACGGGAGGGGAGAGGGGTGGGGTGGGGGGTTCGGGGCACGAGAGCCCATTTTGGGATATGGGCGTGGGGATGAGAAGGGAGCCCAGATGAACCCAATTAATGTCTACCCAGTGCAGCCCATTCTAGGCTCAAAACAGCCCAAATGTTTTAATAAGGACAGCCCATTCTAGGCTCAAAGCAGCCGGATTCTACCAGCGCAGCTCATTCTCTGCTTAAAAAAAGCCCAATGTCTACCCAGCACAGCCCATTCTATGCTCCAACAAAAAGCCTAATGTCTATTCATGGCAGCACATTCTATGCTTTAAAAAAAAAGCCCAATGTTTATTCATGGCAGAACATTCTATGCTCCAAAAAAAGACCAATGTATTACTAGCACAGCTCATTCTATGCTCAAAACCAAATGTCTAACTAGGACAGCTCATTCTATGCTCAAAACAGCCCAAATGTCTAACTAGGACAGATCATTCTATACTCAAAACAGCCCAATGTCTAACTAGAACAGCTCATTCTATGCTCAAAACAGCCCAAATGTCTAACTAGGACAGCTCATTCTATGCTCAAAACAGCCCAAATGTCTAACTAGGGCAGCTCCTTCTATGCTCAAAACAGCCCAAATGTCTAACTAGGACAGCTCATTCTATGCTCAAAACAGCCCAAATGTCTAACTAGGGCAGCTCCTTCTATGCTCAAAACAGCCCAAATGTCTCACTAGGACAGCTCATTCTACGCTCAAAACAGCCCAAATGTCTAACTAGGACAGCTCATTCTACGCTCAAAACAGCCCAAATGTCTCACTAGGACAGCTCATTCTATGCTCAAAACAGCCCAATGCCTATTCATGGCAGCCACGTGAGATGCCTCAGAGAAGCTGAGGAAAGATGCCAGCAGCCGTGTTCAGTCTCTATATACATTAACTAGTAGGTAGGCCTCTCTTTCCAGTGTAGAGAAGATAGCACGAGACGCGGTCAAACTCTAAAGGTGTTGTTTGTCAAGCTTTTACTTTCTAGGTGGTCCGCTTTCCTTCTAAAAACAAAAACAAAAACAAAAGAATACAGAGGCCACCTAAAAAGTAATAATGTTTAAATGACCATTAATCTAGATTTTAATCTGGAATGATTATCAGCCCTCAGAGAGAAAAGATGATTTTAAAATATTTTTAAAAAGAGCATTATAGGCTTCGTTACCTTTGTTTGAATACCATAATGCTTACTCCCCTAACTCACCCTCCTCCCCTCCTCTCCTCTAGTCCCTCCAAACAGAAGTTCAATTTTTCTTTTTTAAGCAAAATGTAAGTTGCCACGTAACAGCTTTGATGAGCCAAGCAATCATTTTAACTTTTGTTTTTTCTTTGCAGCATCGTTTTGCAACAAACTGTGCCCGAAACATGATTGTGTCTTCCAACCCAAAAATGTGTGAGGGTGGCTTTTTTTAAATCGTTTGTTATATTTTTTAGTGCCTCGGAGATTTCAAATGATAAGTTATTTCCCTCTCTACCACCACCATCCCCCCCCCCCTGTCCCCCGTTCTCCCCCCCCCCCCCCAACCCCCCGCGGGAGGGGCCACTAGTCCTTGACTTCTGCCATGGTCGTTATGATACACAGAATCGACAAAATAAACATATTTAGAAAAATAAAAAGCAACCTATGTACACAAAAAATTCAGTCACAAGAACTAACTACAGTACCGCAAAATCCCCAAAGTAAGATGCTACATACATTAAGTCTGAGCTACACTATCCTTCAGGTTGATCTGAGACCCTTCCGGGGCTAGTGCTGATATTACTGTATGCAAATTACTGCTGCAGCTTGATAGTCAAATTAGCAATAAAAACAAAACAAAGAGTCAAGGAAAAGAGCATGCTAAATGAGCAGCAACGGATAGTTTAGGCACTCATGACTGTACTCCTCTATGCAGCTAACGCCAACAAGAAAAATCTCGAAAAAATAGAATACAATAGTCCTTTTTCAGTTTTCTTTCCGAGTTCTTCTTCTGGTTTCAGTAGGGCCAGAAACAGTGGATTCTTTCGCTCAATAATGCTAGACATCCAAAACAGAGTTCAATAAATAAAAAGGATGGCTTAGTCTTATTGAGGTACAATCGCTCTGAATGTAATAATAATAATAACACTAATAATACTAATAATACATGGAGTTTATATAGTGCTATACCTTGCAACAAAACAAATCAATCACGCTTTCATTCATCCTACTCATTCGTATGCAGCCAGTTACAATTAATAGGGTGGGGTGTTTTTTTAACAAGTTCAAATGTATACACACACGCTCGCACGCATGCAAATGCTGTATGTACCCTAAACTGTTCCTTGATTGTATCTCGTCATGAAGAAGCCATCACGGAAAGAGTTGACTGATTGCAGAGTGGCAAAAGCACAGCAAGGTTCGCTTGCTGACAACTCATTGCTTTGAGAGAACCTGGAGCCTGGAGCCTG
>CM054139.1:49213697-49228697 GCA_028751875.1 Rapana venosa | reverse complement strand
AAAACTGAACAAGTCACTGTTACACTTTACCATAGCGATAACTCAAGACGTAAAAGCTCTTCTAGTGGGTAAAATAAGTTATGTACCAATATAAAAAACACAATGAACGATTCTTTATTTTTAAAAAATTTTAAACCCTACACATTTTTAGCATATCCACTATGACGGGTAACGAGTCGTTCAAAAATGAAATTCTTACAACAATAATCATCTCTATGACATAATTCTTTGAAAGGTAGAAAAGAAAGACAGAGTTGAGATGCTATAGTCTTAGTGGCAAAATCTCAGTTCAGTTGGATTGTTTTTTGGGGGGCGGGAGGGGGGGGGGTGGGAGGGGGCGTTCTGAAACAAGCCATCTTATCAGCACACAGTGTATGTTACACTGTCAAACGAAAATACAGATGAATACTCGCAGGAATGCAAAATTTTTATCATGTATGTGTGTGTGTGTGTTGTGTATGTGTGTATGTGTGTGTGCGCGTGTGCGTTTGAATCAAATGCGACAACTCAAAATGGCTATATCACCCTAAGGCTACTCCTGTTTAACGCAGCTTTATTTCGTACCAAACCACCTTCACATTATGTTCTTCATATTACAAAACAAAAAGACAAACAAAAGCCATTAAAAAGCAAGAAAAAAATCATACATACAGAAGCTCAGTAGCAAAATAAAGGTAAACAAAACCAGCACAAAACCCTCTTTCCTTTTTTTCTTTTTTTGTTGTTGTTGTAGATCAGTGTGATTGTCGTACCTTTTTCTTTTGTTTCTGAAGAGGTAGGAAGACAGGAATTGGGGAAACCGGGGAGAGGGGTGGGGGATGCGGGGGTGGGGGGGGGGGGGGGCGGTTGTTGGTTGTGAGTTGTGATGTCGTTAAACGAAGTTTTTGTCGCTAAATGGATTAGGACGTTTAATTGCCCAAACCCGGTCAAAAGGTCACTTTAAAATAGTTTTAAACTGCTTCGCCTTTTGCTGTATATAAACACACACGAAAACACGACTCCCAAAAGTGGCAATAAAAAAAAGATATTAAACAAACGTAAACATTCAGTGGACACTGCGAACGTAAAATCAAATTAAACACTACCCAACTTTTCCATGAAAAAATCCGTTGTTGCTCACAAGAATGGTAGGCATGGTCAGTTTTGGAATCGTTTGTCTTGCGATTTGCAAGTCTGTGCATTGGCGCCCACCCGGAGAAGGAAAGGAGAAGGTTTCTCTCTACAGGAGGTTTGCAGGCCCTGTGAGGTCTGATCTCTGTGGAGCCTGTACACTGTACACTATCTATCCTCTTTACGACACACCACACAGTCCTTTCCTATCCAAGCGCCTTGTGCCTGCATGCAATCTCAGGAAATCTACCGCTGCAAGTTAAAGTCAGTGTCTTTGTTCGTTAGTTTTATCCTGGAACCAACGCTGGCCTAGAACTCCATTCCTTTGCCAGTTCTTCGTGTAAGGCTATGAACCAAAATCCCGTGAACGATAGAAACCATCAAATCTGAAACTCGCGTTAGAACCTCCGTCCAGTTGTCGTAGACGAATAAGCCTGCGTTGGTTTGTGGTGGTGTGGATGAAAGGAGCGTACCTAGCATGCATTCCATCTAACGATAGATGGGTTCCGCGTGATAGAACCTTCCCAGGATCCAGTGCATGGAATGTTCAGTATGGTGTCTCCATGACTGCTACCAGTGTCCCTTTTAAGGGGAGAGCAAGATTATGGAGAAGGTGGGTCGTTGTTGATGGGTAGTAGTAGTCCTCCTCTGTAAACTCGTTATCTTGGATATGCGCTGTAGTCATGATTTCAAAGGGGAATAGATTCCTAATTCTGCTCATGTAATCTATCGCTAGCCTCACTATCCGAAGTTAACATCGTGAACTATGGGCCAGGCGGTTATATATCACAGAGAGAGAGAGAGGAGAGAGAGAGAGAGAGAGAGAGGAGAGAGAGAGAGAGAGAGAGAGAGCTCAACTGAACAATGAAAGATATAAATTCAACTGAACAATGGAAAAATCTACGCGAAACGATCAAAACAAAAAAATTTGCAGCTTGTGTTATTCTCGTGCCATCAACTAAACAACTACAAGAAAAGAGAATTTTTCAGTGACTTACAAGCAGTACAAATTAGCATATATCATCTTCTGATAAACTTCTCAAACATCTGGAGTTCGTGTGCTTTAAGTATCCCAACAAGATGACGTTAAAAAAAAAACAGACATGATGTGAGTGTCCTAATCATTTAGTACTTGCATCATAAGAGATAAACAGTTTTTCTTTCCAGTTCCAGTTTTTTGGGGATGAATCTTCCGTTTTCATCAGTATTATACAAGAAATATATTTTTGTTCTACGTGCTTTTTGTCACAACATGTATACATTTTATGGACTCTGAAAAAATATATATAAAAGAAAAAAGAAATTTGAAGCCAGTAATGTTTGATATCTACATATACTGATTTCACTGCTTCGCATCTTATCAGCAGAATGAAAGCTTCATTCAAAACCTTCATTTAAACTTTTTGAGACCACTTTTGGTACACATCACACACACACACCACACACACACACACACACACACACACACACACACACACACACACACACACACACACACACACGTACGCTCACACAAACACACGTCCATGTATATACATATGAATTGAGAGAGAGAGACAAACAGACAAACATACAGACAGACAGAGACAGAGAGACACAGAGACACAGAGAGACACAGAGACCGACAGACAAACATAAAAATAGACAGACAGAAAGATAGACAGATAGACCGACCGACAGACAGACAGACAGAGAGAGAGAGAGTCTGTTCAAGACGTAATAAGTTGAGGTCGTAAAGGTATTCCTCCCTTCTTATTGTCAGAATAATTTCTTTTTAATTCACGATTTTTTTTTTGGGGGGGGAGTGAGGGGGGAGACCCTTAGTATAACACACCCAAGCTGTTTCAAAAGACACCACCTACATATGATGGCTGGAACACGCAGACTATCTCTGTCAAAGTTCCGACATCAGTCATATATATTCATGTTGTGTGATCTCGAAATTCCATGTACACTAAAAGCTTCAGGTTTTGGAAGGGTTTTGGGGGATTTCTGTAGGTTTACTTTTTTGTGGTCAGTTGCTGTTGGGCGTTTCCTATCTTAACGTAACCTGGGGGGAGGGGGCGGAATTTGTCACTCCTCACACCTGCAAATCAATCACCATGACTCTGGAAGTACGCACTGGAAGAGAAGTTCGCGTGCATGACTGTTTGCAAGTACCTCACGTTACAGGCAACAATACTCCGATTCAGGGGACTTTTCTTTCCTCCTTTAATTTAATAATAATAATAATAATAATAATAATAATAATAATAAATGGAATTTATATAGCGCTGTATCTTGCACAGACAAATCAAAGCGCTTGCACTCACTCATTCTTACACAGTCATACAACCAATAGCAAGTAATAGTTCTAACAAGTCCAAATGCACACACACACACACACACACACACACACACACACACACACACACACACACACACACACACACACACACACATAAATGGAGGGTACAGGTTGTTTGGGCCAGGAGCTTGTCACGGTTGAAGACAAAATCTCCACAGGACATTTCAAAATATGAAGACATGCTGGTGTGGGCCTTGGCGCTTTAAAAACAAGGTAAAGGTGTCCCATAACCTATGTGGTCGTAGGGAAGCGAGGCGTCAGAGACCTCAGCTTCTCTAGGGCCAGCATATTGAGGGCGGCTCTCAACTCCTCTCCCTCGCTGCTTTACCTTCCCTGACCCTAAAGAGGGCAGGAACCCATTTACAGCTGGGTGAACTGGGGGACTGTACTGAGGCCAAGGCGCGCAAACGGTCACCCATCCAAGTGGTAACCACGCTCGATGCTGCTTAACCTTGGCTGGGGGAAAAGCGAGTGCTCCGACCACTGAGCTACCCCGTCCCCTCTTAACTGACAGAGCTCTTGGCATGGGGCAGGCGAGCTTGCTGTCAGTAAGAAGAAAAAAACCCATCTCAGATTCTGTCACATTTTGGGAACAAAATCAGTTAGGAACACACATCGTTCCTATCATTTCAGTCATGAAAACCAACCCGTCTTCCTTGCAAGCTATCGTGCTTCTTAGCCAGACATCAGGTTGCTGTAGGATGTTCTTTTAAAGAATGAATTCAAAACTTCAGACTAACCCGTTTTCGTGCTTTTACCCGATCTGACTACTTTGATACAACAAACAAAAAACAAAAACAAAACCGCACTGATTGCAAGAGAAGCAGCTTCCACCAATAGCACTTGCTTTCCAAAATAGTATCTTAGGAAGAGTGTTTCAGCTAAGAAACACACAAAGCAAAATAAATAACCTTTTTTTTTAAATAAATGACTAAACAAAACAAACAAGAACAACAAAAACTGCACACAAAAACTTTAAAGAAAACTAAAACAGATTTAAGCATAGAACAACCATTGGGAAAATAATCAAACCTGACCATGAATATTTGAGCAGGGAGGGTTGTGGTGGATGGTTGGGTTGAGGGGGGGGGGGGGGCGGGCAGTATGACTGAATAATTATAATGATCTCCCTTGGCATCCTTCGCATCGCAATAGAAACAAACCACAACACAGATTACACTGTAGACGTACACAAAACAAAACGAAAAAGAAAATAATAATAATAATAATAGAATAAAGTGATAACTCTGATCCATGACTTGAGGCATCTTTTCTAGAATAGATTTCATCCTAACACAAATGCCGACATGGACTTGCACTATAGAAGCAAGAGAAATAGCCAGTGACCAAAACTCCTGAAAGCAGAAACCTCCGCAGGGACATTACTATAATCATACACACACACACACACACACCAACAAGAGAGAGCGAGATGGAAGGGAGGTCACCGCGCTGACGGCTGGCGGCAGGCAGGTGAGTGAGGTAGAGATGTCACGATGATTGAGAGTTGCAGTTTCTAAACCGGATAACTCCGCTGGGACTTGAGCATAACCAAGTTAACCTAACCTAACTTAACCTAACCTAACTTAACCTAACCTAACTTCACCTAACCTAACCGAGTTGCAGTCCTCTCCTGAGATATCACAGGGGTTATGGGCAGGATTTTCGTCGAAACACGCAGATACACGCGCGTTGGTTTTTTGTGTGTGAATGGTGTGTGTGTGTGTGTGTGTGTGTGTGTGTGTGTGTGTGTGTGTGTGTGTGTGTGTGTGTGTGTGTGTGTGTGTGTGTGTGTGTGTGTGTGTGTATGTGTGTGTGTGTGGTGTGTTTTATAGATATATATCGAGGTTTTCTTTCGTCAACAAAGACACTATAAGCTTTGTGGGTTTACAATCATACAAGCACACTACAGATAGGGTGGGCTTTCATTAACATATATGCTTTTTTTTTTTAAACAACGAGTTTTCATTAACAAAATACGGTTTCATTAACAAAATAAGTTGTTACTAACAAAGACGCACTATATAATTATGAAGAGTAAATTAATGGGTTTTCATCCACAAAATATGGCTTCATTAACAAATCAGGTTTTCGCTAACAAAGACGCACTATTATGATGATAACACACGGCGAGTGTTGATGAACACAGACTCTAGACAAAGTCTGGAAATCTCTGAAGCTGACACACTCAACTTCTGCACATGAGTCCAGAGACAATAGCCCGAAAGGTTGATGGTTCGAATCCCATCGCTATCCAGATACCCCACTACAACACACACACACACACACACACACACACACACACACACACACACACACACACCTACTGTCGGATGAGACTATAAACCGAGGCCCCGTGTGCGAACGCACGCAGAACATCTTGCGCACACGTTAAATCCTATTCCGCTTTTCGAAAGAGTAGGCCATTGTGTGCCGGTGGGGACAGATGACAATTTTTTTTAAATAAACGCATACACACGGGGACTGGGTTTAAAAAAGCACATCAGTGCTTATTCCATTATCCTCGATATCAAAGAATAAATAAAAATAAAAATATGAAATAAACACACACCACATGACAGATGACTCATCACACCTGTCTGTTTTTCCACCACCCCCACCCTCCCTATCACTTCCACTGGACCAGGAGTGGTGGCTGGCGGCTCTTTGGTGGTCTGGGTCCTAGTCTTTAGGGACCTAACGCAAAGAAATGAATTTAGACATTTGCAACATGAGCTGTACATGCAATAGAAATCTACGGCAAGGCAATGGGCAAGTTGTTCCAGGCAACATCTTGTCTAGGGAAAAAAACTCTTTCTCTCCCTCTCTCCCTCCCTCCCCCCCCCCCCCCTCGCTCTCTTCCTCTCTCTCTCTCCCCTCTCTCTCTCTCTCTCTCTCTCATCACACACACACACACTCTCCTCCCTCTCGCTCTCTCGCTCTCTCTCCCTCTCTCTCTCTCCCTCTCTCTCTCTCTCTCTCCCTCTCTCTCTCTCTCTCTCACTCTCCCTCCCTCCCTCTCTCTCCCTCTCTCTCTCTCTCTCTCTCCTCTCTCTTTCTCACTCTCCCTCCCTCTCTCTCTCACTCTCCCTCCCTCTCTCTCTCTCCCTCTCTCTCTTTCTCACTCTTCCTCCCTCTCTCTCTCTCTCTCACTCTCCCTCCCTATCTCTCTCTCGCTCGCTCTCGCTCTCTCCCTCAATCTCTCTCTCACTCTCCCTCCCTCTCTCTCTCTCTCTCTCCCTCTCGCTCTCTCTCTCTCCCACTCACTCTCCCCCCTCTCGCTCTCTCACTCTCTCTCTCGCTCGCTCGCTCTCGCTCTCTCCCTCACTCTCTCGCTCGCTCGCTCTCGCTCTCTCCCTCACTCTCTCTCTTTCCCTCCATCTCTCTCGCTCTCTGTGCTAGGCAACCAAAGACATAATTCTACATATACAGAAGGGGGGAAAAGTTTGGTGGTGCTGTACTGTGGCGACACCTACTCTAATACAACAACAACAACAACAAAAACTACACAGGAAGACATTACGATACAACACAGTACAATATGATACAATAAGTACAGTACAATACAATATAATACAATATAATGCAATACAGTACAACATAATACATAATTATAATACAATACAGTACAATACAGTCAAGATAATACAATGCAATACAATACAGCACATACAACACCACACAATACACAAAATATAACACAGCACGAAACATAACATAACACGACAATGCAAAACAACACAACACGATACATTTAAGTACGATTGCAATTCAAGCCAGTGTAAATAAAGCAAGGCGACACCACAAATCCTATTCAATTCAATCATTCTATTCAATTCAATCATTCTATTCATTCATTATATTCAATTCAATCATTCTATTCAATTCAATCATTCTATTCAATTCAATCATTCTATTCAATTCAATCATTTTATTCAATTCAATCATTCTATTCAATTCAATCATTCGTTTATGGCCACGTCCACCTTAGAGGTCGTATCGGATCGGAACGGCTGTCGCCTCGTCAATAATTCACTTTCGGATTAAAACTGTAGGGTAAAAGGTAAAGGAGTCTCATAACCTATAAGGTCGCAGAGGAGCGAGGCGTCAGAGACCTCACTTCTCTAGGGCCAGCATATTGAGGGCGGCGCCCATCTCCTCTCCCTCGCTGCTTTACCTTCCCTGACCCTAAAGAGGGCAGGTATCCATTTACAGCTGGGTAAACTGAGGGGACTGTACTGAAGCCAAGGCGCGCAAACGGTCACCCATCCAACTGGTAACCACGCTCGACGCTGCTTAACTTGGCTGGGGGAAAGCGGGTGCTCCGACCACTGAGCTATCCCGTCCCTGTGCAACTATAGACAGATTAAAACAGGGATCTAAACCTACCTCTGAAGTCATTCCTCGTATCAACGCCCTGACCAACCTTAAGAATCGACAACTCATGACGGTCACCGTTTTGAGGAAGAACCATATAAACGATACGGAGAATAAGAAAAAAACCAATACCCGATTCCTAAAAAAAACAAAACCAACGCAACACAATACAATACAACACGATACAAGGCAAGACAATACAACACAATACAATACAACACGATACAAGGCAAGACAATACAACACAACACAATACAATACAATGTAATATCGGGCATAACAAAACAATACAGCACAACGCAATACAATACAATGCAATACAACACAACAAACTCAACATAATACAATATTTCAACCAGTTCAAGCCAGCGGTAGTGCGAATAGTGAATCAGCGAACAACATAGACGTATGTTTTGTCATTATGATATATTTTTGTCCTTAACTGCATTAAAACATTCGACTGCGCGGGCTCGGTCAAAAAATGTAAGAAAAATATTTTTTTAAACAGTAAAGGTGTCCCATAACCTATAAGGTCGTAGGAAAGCGAGGCGTCAGAGGCCTCACTTCTCTAGGGCCAGGATATTGAGGGCGGCGCCCATCTCCTCTCCCTCGCTGCTTTACCTTCCCTGACCTAAAGAGGGCAGGTACCCATTTACAACCGGGTGAACTGGGGGACTGTACTGAAGCCAAGGCGCGCAAACGGTCACCCATCCAAGTGGTAACCACGCTCGATGCTGCTTAACCTTGGCTGGGGGAAAGCAAGTGCTCCGACCACTGAGCTATCCCGTCCCCAAAAAGCTTAGCACGTCATTTATTATTAACACACATGAAAAAACGACCTAAAAAGCTAGCAAGAAAAAAAATATATAAAACAAATAAAACCCCAGGCGAGACTGCGAACATAAAATGAGTATTTCTCTAATTTTCTCAGGGAAAATCTGTAAATTTCGCGATTCGCACGCTTGCAAAAACGATAGGAATTGTCAGATCTGGAATCGTTTGTCTTGTGATTTGCAGTCTGTGTATTGGCAGTAGCCAACCTGGTGAAGGACAGGAGGAGGTAAAGTTTCCAGAAGAAGTTTCCAGACCAAGAGAGGAGTTGTTATCTTCGTTCAGTCTGTTCACTTTGGGAATTCAACAACATTACAATACAACAAGCGGACCTTTAACAACTTGTGTCCATTGATAACAGCAAAGAAATAGCATTTTCTTCCAAATCAAATGATTGTATTGTAAGACAATAGCACCCCCTGGATTAATCCCCCCTCGTACACGGGTATGTATACACATACAAACACGCGCGCGCAAGCACGCAGGTACGCACACACACAAACACACACACATAGCACACACAGCACACACAGACACACACACACACACACACACACACACACACACACAGCACACAAATACACACACACACACACACACTCACAAGAAACAAAGAACTAAAGATAGCCCTTGAGTTGGCTAAACTTTTAGTCTGAAGGTTTTAAATGATCCGAAAACTGGCTGTTGCTAACACTTGGGTGTTGTGCTTTTACTTTTTCTTGCTTTTTCAAACAAGAGTAAAGGATCAATGACAACCTAGTGAACTTTGAAAACAAAATGAATGCAAAGGGATGCAAAAATGATGCATACTAGAAGTTACTTTCTGAAACAGCACATCTGCTCATGCCTATCTGTGGAGAAAATATTATGCATACTACGAAAACAGCCTTTCTGGTTCTGTGAAACTATGCCATCTGCTGCAGTGCCTATTTCTGTCTCTTTCTGGCACTGTGAAACCATGCCATCTGCTGCATTTCTATTTCTGGCACTGTGAAACCATTCCAGCTGCTGCAGTGCCTATTTCTGGCACTATGAAACTATGCCATATGCTGCATTATCTATTTCTGGCACTGTGAAACCATTCCAGCTGCTGCAATTGCCTATTTCTGTCTCTTTCTGGCACTGTGAAACTATGCCATATGCTGCATTATCTATTTCTGGCACTGTGAAACCATGCCATATGCTGCATTATCTATTTCTGGCACTGTGAAACCATGCCAGCTGCTGCATTGCCTACTTTTGTTTCTTTCTGGCACTGTGAAACCATGCCAGCTGCTGCATTGCCTATTTCTGGCACTGTGAAACCATGCCATCTGCTGCAGTGCCTATTTCTGGCACTGTGAAACCATGCCAGCTGCTGCAGTGCCTATTTCTGGCACTGTGAAACCATGCCATCTGCTGCAGTGCCTATTTCCGGCACTGTGAAACCATGCCATATGCTGCATTGCCTATTTATTTCTGGCACTGTGAAACCATGCCATCTGCTGCATTGCCTATTTCTGGCACTGTGAAACCATTCCAGATGCTGCAGTGCCTATTTCTGGCACTGTGAAACCATGCCATCTGCTGCAGTGCCTATTTCCGGCACTGTGAAACCATGCCATCTGCTGCATTGCCTATTTCTGGCACTGTGAAACCATGCCATCTGCTGCAGTGCCTATTTCTGTCTCTGTCTGGCACTGTGAAACCATGTCATCTGCTGCATTGCCTATTTCTGGCACTGTGAAACCATTTCATCTGCTATTTGCCTATTTCTGTCTCTTTCTGGCACTGTGAAACCATGTCATCTGCTGCAGTGCCTATTTCTGGCACTGTGAAACCATGCCAGCTGCTGCATTGCCTATTTATTTCTGGCACTGTGAAACCATGCCATCTGCTGCATTATCTATTTCTGGCACTCTGAAACCATGCCATCTGCTGCAGTGCCTCGATAAAACCAGAATCCTAGCTAAAAGTATCAGAACATGAAGTGCAATCAATGTTTCTGTTAGTATGGACAAAAGTCTCCAGTCTTCCTGAGTTTTAAAAAGAAATAATGATAACAATTAAAATAAAATGTCATGTTGTTGACGTAATGGAATGCAAGAATATCCGACTGGACAGCGTAACCAACATTTGAAATAGTAAAACTGAACAATCGTCATATATTATAAATGATCGCGCACGCGCGTACACACACACACACACACACACACACACACACACACACACACACACACACACACACACACACACACATACACACACACACACACTACGTATATACACAGGAGAGAGAGAGAGAGAGAGAGAGAGAGAGAGAGAGAGAGAGAGAGAGAGAGAGAGAGAGAGAGAGAGAGAGAGAGAGAGAGAGAGAGAGAGAGAGAGAGAGAGAGAGAGAGAGGAGAGAGAGAGAGAGAGAGAGAGAGAGTAAAAACTTCGGCTGAAAACAACAGTGAACAATTATATGAACATCTCTTAAGCAGCAATAGCTTGACTAAAATTTCAACAAAAACGTAGCTTTCTAAACCTGGCATTTGTTCCTGTTCACATTCTCAGTCGATCACAGTAGAATCGGGGAGAGGGAAGGGGGGAAGAGGCAGGGGGGGGGGGGGGGGGGGGTTGGCCGTGTCTCTGTGAGATTTTTTAAAGTTGGGTTTTAAAGGCACATCCGAATCCAACGGATCCAGCCAAGTCGGCACGATGTGTAGGCTGAATTATAAAGTAAAAAAATTTTTTTTTTAACTTATCCACGAGCAAAAACAAAACTCCAGCGCATTTACAACTACAGCAATCTAAAATGGTCTGACACATAAGCATTGTTTCTTCTGTACCTACTTTGCTTCCGGGTAAATGGTATTAAAACGCAGAAGTCGCCCCCCCGCCACCACCACCACCCACCACCACCACCACCCACCCACCCCCTCCTCCCACAAAAGCTGCCGGCATCTTGTGTGTATTTGAAGTGTGTGAATTCAGTTTACAGATATACATCCTTTCCCAAGTCCCCTGTCCTTTTCCAAATAAATAAATAAATAAACAGGGGGAATAAGAAAAGAAAAGTCTACTTGTTCTCTTCTATACCTCCTTTTCCCAGTCTCGCATGAAAAGTTGTTCCTGTACCTTTAAGAAACAAGTCGACAATAACAAGAACATCGATGGTTAGACTCTTAATCTTTTACAACAAAAAAGCAACGTCAAAAAAGTGAGAAACTGCCCCCCCCCCCCCCCCCCCCCCAAAAAAAAAAAAAAAGACTTAGCAACCATGATCTTTCTCCCTGTGCCTAATAGGACTCATGATATCTCTTTGTCCAGCAGGTAGACACAAAAAACCTCGAAGACTTAGGTTCAATTCCACCCCAACACACACACTCTCTCTCTGTCTCTCTCTCTGTCTCTCTCTGTCTCTCTCTCGCTCTCTTTCTCTTATATATCCCTAAGATGATTGTAAAAAAGCACATGGGTGCTTATTCATTATGCTCGAAATAAAAGAATTTGTCATTGTCATTTGTTTAAGAAATGACAGCAATAAATAATACAGAGAAGAAAACGGATCGAAGAGGTATCATCCAGTCAAGCGTTCTGTGTGTGTGTGTGTGTGTGTGTGTGTGTGTGTGTGTGTGTGTGTGTGTGTGTGTGTGTGTGTGTGTGTGTGTGTGTGTGTGTGTGTGTGTGTGTGTGTGTGTGTGTGATTTTCTACGAGAGCGCGTGTTCCATCACTGGTGTGTCTTGTGAAGCGACCTGGTCAACTGGTTCTCCAACAAAACGTGTTGTAGGTAAAGGTGTTCCATCACCTATGCGGTCGTTGGGGAGCGAGGTGTCAGACAGAGATCTCAGCATCTCCAAGGGCTGCCAGCGTATTGAGGGCAGCGCCTATCTCCTCTCCTCTCCTCTCCTCTCCTCTCCCTCGCTGCTTTTAACCTTCCCGGACACTTAAAGTGCCAGGAGTGGTGTACTGAGTCACGTTCAGCAACATCACACATCAGGGTTTCTGATGAATTGGCAGTGTAATGCTGAATACCATAAATCTACACAGAGCAGTTGTGTGTGTGTGTGTGTGTGTGTGTGTGTGTAAGTGTGTGTGTGTGTATGTGTGTGTATATGTGTGTAGGTGTGTGTGTGTGTGTGTAGGTGTGTGTACATGTGTGTAGGTGTGTGTGTGTGTGTGTGTAGATGTGTGTAGGGGTATGTGTGTGTATCATTGTCTTTGTTTTGGTGGTGGTTACAGGCTCAAGGAATATCGCAAATCAGTGGGATGTGGATGTATGTCACACAACTATAGCCACTTAAGTGTTCAGTGGCTCTGGGATCATCAACAGGTTACACTCTGAGGGGTTCTTTTACTTCTCAGCAGAACATTTCAGCGTGAGCAAGCCGAAGGTAATTCGCCCTGCTGATGTGCTGACTTGACAACAACGCGAACCAACACAAAGGATTCATTGTGGAAAACTGTAACATTGACTCTCGAGAAAAGAACACACACACACACACACACACACACACACACACACACACACACACACACACACACACACACACACATAGAGTCCTTCGGATGAGACTATAAATCGAGGTCCCGTGTGCGAACGCACGCAGAACATCTTGCGCGCACGTTAAATCCTGTTCCGCTTTTCGTAAGTGTAGGCCATTGTGTGCCGGTGGGAACAGATGACAGAATTTACAAAACCGCATACACACGGGGACTGGGTGTAAAAAAGCACATAAGTGCTTATTCCATTATCCTCGATATAAAAGAATAAAATAAATTTTAAAAATAAACACACACACACACACACACACACACACGCGCGCGCGCGCGCGCGCGCGCGAAGAAATGTTATTCTAAACAGCCTTTCTGTGTTTACTATGGTTTCCCCCCTTATGTTTGATACACTTCATGCTTATTTCTTACCGGTAACATGACTTGTCTTGTTCACTCCTCTACTAGGCATGAAAAACAAAACTACACATCTGTCTAGTCTACACTATAATCATTTGCTGTCACAAATCGGCACTGCACGAAAAAACCCCACCGATGATAGCTTCATATCGTCGTTTATCTATGAGGAACACAAGGTAAAACAGCAGTTCTTCCAAACCCAATAGTTATACGATTGTGAAAGAAAAAACAAATAATTATCAAATCAGCGAAGCAGACTTGACAAAATCAATATATCCTCTAAGTGACTTTAGAAATGTACAACAAGCAAGCAAATCAACCTCTGCAAAACAACAACAAAAACAATAATAACAACGACAATAACTCCAGAAAGAAGACACAGAACAGGCTCAACTGAGTGACGTAGAAAGCGAAGCTGCTTTTTAAGGTACTGCATTTTTAAGCATTAACTGCTACTGCCATGCTGACCCATATCGGTTTGATATTTACACTTATCTCATAATTCCTGCTGGCAACAAGTTCTGGGATTTGTGGGTGGTGGTTGTTTTTTTTTTATAGTTTCTCTCTCTCTCTCTCTCTCTCTCTCTCTCTCTCTCTCTCTCTCTCTCTCTCTCTCTCTCTCTCTCTCTCTCTCTCT
Organism: Rapana venosa; assembly: GCA_028751875.1. Classification (NCBI taxonomy): domain Eukaryota; kingdom Metazoa; phylum Mollusca; class Gastropoda; order Neogastropoda; family Muricidae; genus Rapana; species Rapana venosa. Next base: position 49,214,516 of record CM054139.1, on the reverse strand, counting down.
CTCTTGTGGTCTAAGGCCAATGTACATATTAAAACTGTTCAGAGTTCAGAGTTCAGAGTTCTTCCTCCTCTCTCTCTCTCCTCTCTCTCTCTCTCTCTCGTCTTGGCGTGTGTGCGTTGTTTGTGTGTGTGTGTGTGTGTGTGTGCGTGCGTGTATGCGTGCGTGCGTGTGTGTGTGAGTGTGTGTGTGAGTGTGTGTGTGTGTGTGCATGCGTGCGTACATGCATGCAGGCGTGCGTGTGTGATTGTGTGTGTGTATAATTTTCAAGATTCCAAAATGAGACGATTAGCATTTTCTTTTCTTTCCTTCAACTTGTGTATAATTTTGCATCTGCAGCAAAGTTCAACAGTACCAGCGCTGTTTTTAATTGCTCTGAGCACAAAAGCACAACCTTTACTTTGTTTTTTTTGGGGTTTTTTGGTCAAGTAGTTCATGTGTACATCAGCTCCCCCAACAAAATATGTCAGGAGGGGGGAGGATGAGTGGACGGGGGTTAGAGCAATTTATAAGCCCTAGCTAGCCTTATAGATGCTCTTAATATGTACATGCATTGTTTTTTTGCTTTAAAAAAATTTCAAATAAACATTTTTTTCTCACCTAAAAATTGTTGCACCAAGGTTTTAAAAAAAAGGGCCTGTTTCTCCTTCAATACATACAGCAGGATATTTCAGTACAATAAAAAAAAAAAAAATAAATAAAAAAATAAATGAAATAAAAGCTCCTCAGTGTGAGTGGGTCTCCTCTTTTGGTGACAAGTATTTCCGTCATTCATTCAAAAGATGGCCTAGCGTTTAACACACACACCCTCCCACCCGTGCA
>CM054139.1:49206197-49208697 GCA_028751875.1 Rapana venosa | reverse complement strand
TTTGTCTAACACAATAAACCTTTGTTAATGTCATTACTTATCCAAATTTTAGGGTATAATTTAATTTACAGAAGGTGGCTAGCAGTATTGAATATCATTTGATAGAACAATATTTTTTCTTCTTTTTTATTAACAGGTGGTCTTCCATTATGTAGCACGTGTCTTGTAAAACTGTCTTGTGGTATAGAAACATAATACAAGCCAACAACGACAAGATGAGTCTGCCAAATTTGCCAGCATCAGACCGTAGTTTTTGAGGGGAAAAAATACCAACGCATTCTTTAAGCTTTATACACACACATACATACATACATACATACATACATACATACATACATACATACATACATACATACATACATACATACATACATACATACATACATACATACATACAGAGAGAGGTGGGGGGGGGGGGGAGAGAGAAAGACAGCGAGAGGGCGAGAGAGAGCGCTAACAAATTCAAAGTGGTAGCAGCAGTGAGAGGACCATCATGATTCCATACCAAGATATTTACAGCACTATCCTTTAGATCTTATAACAATAACTTGCATTAAAATAAACTTTCAGTGCTCAGCCAATTTTTTCTTAATGTATAGTCAGCAAAACTGTATAGGTCTGGCCCATTAATTTGCTTCAATATTTGGACCCGCATTCTAATTTTCCATGTAATAATACAGTTATGAATGTTCCACATAACTCTCTGGTTTCTATGTATATCTACTCTTTAGACTGGTAGAGATATCTGAGAGCTTATAAGCTGCTATAATCCAGAGCGATGGTTATGTTTTTAAATTCATTTTGTTTAATCATGTTAATTTCTGATAACACCATGTCATCACACAATACGGTAGATCATCTGCAGCACCAACGGCTTAGCTTATTTTTGTTGCAGTTATTTGTTTGTCAAAGTTGATGAGAATTAGCTAGCTGTTAGATAACATTCTAGACTGTGAAGAAACACTGCATTGTGTTCTGGTTTAGCATACCAACATGTCTGATTATATTATCAAACAGTAGACAATCAACGTTTCTGCACAAAGTTATGTATTTTTGTTGTTGCATTAAACGGAATTTCGCACGGAAGTGCACTATTGCCAAATCGATTCTGGATTTTTACATGTATCGTTTGGACATACATCGTTACATTCTGCATTACTATTGAAAACATACTGATACTTTGTCAACTTTGCACGCCGATTTCACAAAAGGCAATAAACGCTGGGTTTGGCTGTCAGCTCACAATATAAATCAACGAAGAATGTGTCTAGCATTCAATTACTGCTTAGAAAAAAAATGTTAAAGATTTAACGTTAAAATCAATATTACCAAGCTATTATCATACATCGACCAGATTTACATAAATAATCATTTATACACACTAAACCAGACTATTCAACAGAATCTTTTAATCTAAAGCATTGTATAAAAGGTAAAGGTGTCCCATAAGCTATGTGGCGGTAGGGGAATGAGGCATCAGAGGGGCCAGCATATTGAGGGTGGCACCCATCTCCTCTCCCTCGCTGCTTTACCTTCCCTGACCCTAAAGAGGCAGGTACCCATTTACAGCCGGGTAAACTGGGAGACTGTACTGAAGCCAAGGCACGCAAACGGTCACCCATCCAAGTGGTAACCACGCTCGACGCTGCTTAACCTCAGCTGGGGGAAAGCGAGTGCTCTGACCACTGAGCTATCCCGTCCCCCTGAATCATGGTATACTACTGTCAAAGTTGTATTAAATTTCGCAAATAAATGACTGTGTGACAGAAACGAACCAGTAAAAAGTACATTCTAGTGAGGAATACTAGCCCCTTGAACAGATAATGGATAACATAGAAAAGTGTTGGTACAGAGGGACTTTATAATGTCACACCCGGGACTGAGGACACCGGAACCAGCAAGATGGAGGAAAACCCATTTGTCGGATCTGTATCTGTTGTCTATGTATTTGTCGAAACAGCGTCAGAAGCAAAACCAGTTTAACTACAATGTCTCATCATCAAACCAGAAAAAAAATACTACTGATATTCAACAATAGCCAAACAAAATACAAACCAAAAACCCTTACCAACCAAACAAAACCAACCAACTAAACAAACAAGCAGACACGCGCAAAAAAGAACAGAAAACATCCCTTGGAGACCAACGGCTTCTGTCAGAATGCGATAACTCTGTAATGCTGCTTAAAATGATGGCTATTCTGGATATATATATACAGAGAGAGAGAGAGAGAGAGAGAGAGAGAGGAGAGAGAGAGAGAGAGAGAGAGAGAGAGAGAGAGAGAAGAGGAGAGAGATAGACAAACAGACAGATAAATTGAGGGAGAGATGATTTTATCTATCTGTCTATTTATCTATCATATATTCTCGAATTTCTTCTGATTGCACAAAAATAATAACCCATAATTGCTGGGGTTTTTAAAAGAACTTATAATATACGTGCGAGCACGCGGTACATTACCATAGAGACAGACAACCGCCCCCCCCCCCCCCCTCTCTCT
>CM054139.1:49163697-49201197 GCA_028751875.1 Rapana venosa | reverse complement strand
GCGCGTTTGTTTTATTCAAAGATAATGAATAAGCACACATGTGCTTTTTTGCATCCAGTCCCTGTGTGCATGCAGTTTTTGTAAAGTTTATCAAGCATAATTTTTTTTTTATACTTTCCCACCAGCACATCGGCCTACCCTTCCGAAAGGTAGAACAGTTTAATTATAACGAGTGCGCAAGACAGTCTGCGTATATTCGTAACATGGGACCTCCGTTTATAGTCTCATCCGAAGGACTCTGTGTGTGTGTGTGTGTGTGTGTGTGTGTGTGTGTGCGCGCGCGTGCACGTGCGTTTGTGTGTGACCTTTTCCTATTCGCACGTGTATACATTATCAACCCCGCGATTCCAGTACCGCCAGTTTCTTTTTATTTTGTTCCAGGCTATGTTTCTATTCACAGACAGAGAGAGAGACAGACAGACAGATAGACAGACAAACAGTGACAGAGGTAGACAGAGACAGAAAACATTCAGACAGACAGAGACAGAAATACACACACAGAGAGAGAGAGAGAGAGAGAGAGAGAGAGAGAAGAGAGAGAGAGAGAGAGAGAGAGAGAGAGAGAGAGAGGGAGAGATAGAGAGAGAGAGACAGACAGACAGACAGACAGACAGACAAAGACAGACAGTCAGAGAGACAAAGACAGGCAGAGAAAGAGAGACAACGCCCCCCACCCCCCACACAGAGAAAGATAGAGAGAGAGAGAGCGCGAGCGAGCGAGCGAGGGAGAGAGAGAGAGAGAGAAGAGAGAGAGAGAGAGAGAGAGAGAGAGAGAGAGAGAGAGAGAGAGAGAGAGAGAGAGAGAGAGAGAGAGAGACAAGAGAGAAAGAAAGAGAATTCTCAAAGAAAAATATGTTTTCCGAAGGAGAAGAAAGACAGAAAGAAAAGATTTAGAAAAACCCTCGATTTCCTTGGACAGCTTTTAAGCTTGTTGTTGTTTCAAGTTATGCTGTGTGTTGTTGTTAAACTATATTGTCTTTAGAAGAATAACGCTTAAAACGGGCAAATCCTATGATAACAAACAAACAAACAACAACAACAAACCAGGTACAGGGTTACACCAGAAACTCCTGGATGAAATGAACTCTAAAAACACTATGTATTTACCCAGAGCATCAAGCTGAAAAAAGACCATTACAAAAACAAGAAAAAAAAATGCACCCTAAAAATCCAACCCCACCAAAAAACAAAACTAAAGCAAACAAACTAACATTCCCTCCCTCGCCCCAATAAAACAACACAGCACAAAACACACACACACACACGCACACACAAATAACAAATAAAAACTATAACGAAGCACACACACACACACACACACACACACACACACACACACGCGCGCGCGCGCGCGCGGAAACACGTGAAAAAGAAACAGGAAGAGGCTGGTTATCCCCAGTATACTTGTTCAGTTCTGGATCTTGAGAATATTCTTTGTACATGTACTCAGTACGGTTTTCGAAAATCCTGTACTAGAAAAATTGTTTCTCTAATCTACAGATTGAAATTAAATGCCTTTCGAGCAAAATTTGCCAAAAATATACAATGTATATGCGGTGAAAAATTGTCCAATGTTCATGTTCTGTATCAATGTCTAGGTTTAAAAACGTTTTTACCATCATTTCAAGATAAGTCTCTGCAGGAAGTTTTAACCAATCCAGAGTTATTATGTGAGATAGCCTTGTCTCTGTTGCAATCCCCAGTATTCTCTTTTTTTGTAAAGTATGATCGTCGGAATCTACATTTTGCTTGTTTTACAGCTGCCGTTACAAGTAGTTCACAATTGTTTGTTTTCCAACTTTAGAGTATTTTTCAATTGTTCGGGGTTTTTGTTAATTTTTGTATTTCTTTGCCATGTTTTTGCAACATACTGTTTATATAGTTCGGAATAGTCTTTTAATGTGCATTTATACCAACACGTATCTATTCTACTTAAAGCCCTTATCTCATTATGCTGCCCCCCCCCCCCCCCCCCCCATGCCTCCATCGTCTAATATCACTTTAAGTGAACAGACGTAAAATTGAAGACACACACACACACGCACGCACACACAAACGCACGCACGCGCGCGCGCACACACACACGACACAAACAAGCAAACCCAAGCAACAAAAACAAAAAGAACAAAAATATACCAGTTACAGTAACTTAGTCTGAATGAGACCATGAAGCAGATTAACACAATAATAGTCAATTACAGCCAAACACAAACAAAAAAATAAAATAATAAAATAAAAAATACAGCCCATCGCCATTACAGGCACTCCTTCCCCACACCCATCAAAAACAAAACGAACCTTGGTCAAAACAAAACAGAAATAAATCATAAAACCAACAACAAAAAATCATATGTTTAGTATTTGAAATCCACACACAACGTTGTGTAGAGCAAGGCTAAATACCCAGTAGCTTTTAGTATTTCTAACCAGAACAGAAAGCAGTGTGAGAGAACAAAACAAACAAACAAAAACAAACCCACACCACAAACACTAGTTTTAGTACTTCAACCCAAAATAGACAGCTGCCACGCGCGCGCGCATCACACACACACACACACACACACACACACGTATACATACACGTACAACACACACACACACACACACACACACACACACACACACCCACGTACACACACACCGCTTGTAGTATTCAAATCAAACTAAAGAGCTGTACAAGAAAAAATTAATCCCCTCCCCTTAACAAAACCAAAACAAAAAAAGCCCAAACAAAAACTGAAACAACAATAAAAACCAAAGCAGTGAAAACACCGACCCAAAAATATAAGCGTAAATAGCTTTTAGCATTTCAAATAAAAATAAAAGAATAAATATAGCTTCGATTTCGCTTTTTTTTTTCTTTTACAGAGGTAATAATTATAACAGGAAAAGTTGGGATGGGGGAGCAGGGGGGGGGGGGGGGGGGGGGGCGGCGAAAGCAACTGTAACTCATAACTTTAAAAATCAAACTATAAAAGTCTACCAACTGCTGATTGGTGATTTCTTTTATCATTGGTGATGTTATTACCAGTTTTATGATATCAGCAACATAAGCACCTTTGCAACTCAACAATGTTCTTAGCATCATTTGAATGTCTGTATATTAAAATGGAAAGCTGCATAAGACAAAACAACAACAACAACAAAAACCACAGAACCCCAAAGCTTTTAAGTATTTCAAACCAAACTAGACAGATGTGTGACAAAAGCATCCACGCACGCGCGCGCGCACTACACACATGCACGCACACACACACACACACACACACACACTCCGGTGAAAATGTATGACAAAATGTACAAAACCACATGCACACGGGGAGAGAATGTTAAACAAAACAACAACAAAAACTCACATGTGTGCTTATTTATTATCCTCAAAACTAAAGACTTGAAACTGAAAAAGAAAAAAACTTCTCACACACGCACGCACACAAACACGCACACGAACAACACACACACACACACACACACTCGGTGGGAATGTACAAAATGTACAAAACCGCATCCACACATGAATGCTTATTTATTATCTCAAAATTAAAGACTTGAAATGGAAAAAAAAAAAGAAATTCACACACACACACACACACACACACACGCACGCACGCACGCACGCACGCACGCACGCACGCACGCACGTACACACCGCGCGCGCCACTTTTTTGTATTTCAATTTTTCTTTTTAAAAGATAGCTGTGTATGTAAAAAGAAACAACAGCAACAAACCACTTCCAATAACTAAAATCAAAATAAACACTGAGCGGTCATCCAGCATATCTAAAAGGTACACAGCATACAGAGAGACACAGAGAGAGACAGAGAAAGACAGAGAAGAGACAGAGAGAGAGAGAGAGAGGGGGGAGACAGAGCGAGAGAGAGAGAGAGAGAGGGGGGGGGGGGAGGGAAGAGAGAGAGAGAGAGGGGGATGGCTTAAATGCTTGATGGGGAGAAAAAGCAAATGCATTGCTTATTCAATGTACATCGGGAGAAAAAAAATCTGGAATCTGTACACAACACACACACGCACACACACGCACCACCTACACGCACGCAAGCGCACACACACGCACGCACACACACACACAAGCACACACACGCACACACACATACACACACGCAGCAAGCACACAACACAACACACACACACACCACACACACACACACACGACGCGCCTAGCCTAGTCCAGCAAGTACAGTCTGTGAGGAAGAGAGAAACAAAACAAAATATGGTATAACTGATTATTCCGAAAAGATGCCAGTCTCAGCAGTCTCCTTGTAAGGTGTGCTTAATTCTACACACAAAACACACACACACACACACACTCTCTCTCTCTCTCTCTCTCTCTCTCTCTCTCCTCCTCTCTCTCTTAGGTAGATGGCTTGATGAAGGAAAAACAAAGCAAGTTATGCATTGCTTATTCAATGTACCATCTGGAAATAAAAATTTGACTTGACTTGACTTCACACACACACACACACACACACACTTGTAAAAGAAAACGGTCAGATGTCAGACAGCTAGTCGGCGTCAAATCGGTCCACAACTGTTCATGTGTGGAAGAAAGGTGTATTATATGTAATGTAGGGGCCACATAACTACTGTTATACCCCTTTCATTGCTTCATTTACATGGTTGTTTACGGCATGCTCTTCCTCAGGAAACTTCCTTGGACTAAAATCTCCGGCACTATACTACCGTTTCCACACACACACACGCGCGCGCGCGCGCATACATGCACACACACAAAACACACACACATGCATATACACACAGACGATATATATATATACAACTGTGTGTGTGTGTGTGTGTGTGTGTGTGTGTGTGTGTGTGTGTGTGTGTGTATGTATGTATGTATGTATGTGTGTATGCATGCATGCACGCACGCACGCACGTACGTACGTACGTACTATGTACGTACGTACTACGTACGTATACATGTCTGTCTGTCTGTCTGTCTGTCTGTCTGTCTGTCTGTCTGTCTGTCTGTCTGTCTCTCTGTGTATCCATGACAAGAAAGTTTGACCCTACGAATTTTCTCAAGATATTCCTTTCCACACAAAATATCCACTGTAAGACATTTGTGTCATAGGCTGACTGGAGGTTCTTCAGTCTTAAATCTACCCAAAACTCGCTACTCATGAGCTGACCGTCAATTTGTGACGAGGGCAAAGCAGGAGAACAGCCTGATAGACACTGACATTGAACAAGGAGAGACTGTGGGCAAGAGAGAGAGTCATCAGTTAAACGTCCTTTCATTGATTAGTGAGATTAGACGGGAAAATTGTGTGTGTGTGTGTGTGTGTGTTGTGTGTGTGTGTGTGTGTGTGTGTGTGTGTGTGTGTGTGGTGGAAGGGGGAAGGGGGGGGGGGGGGTAGGGAGCGATGGTGAGTGGGAGGAGGTGTACACATTGCTAAATATAATTCGCATTAAACAACTGTAACAAACGAAAATAAAAGCCATTAAACAAGAATGTTGAATGCGATTTAGTATTGAATTATATATCGGATCAGACGGATGCATGGACGGACTGACAGATAAAAGACACACACACACACACACGTGCAGATGGGGACAGAAATATCAACGAAAATTACACAAAAGCATGGAAATAAAATATAAATAAATAGATATAACGTCTCAATGAAGAGTACTTTCCGTGTTGATTTGAAGGTGATTTCCAATATCAACAATAATAGTGGTATATGGAATAATATCAATATACAATTCGTTACGCCTGTAGTATCCATTTAGTCTCTGAAACAGACTGCAAAAGTGGGTGCAGCATTTGACTCTCAGTCTCGTTCACAGTGAAGTTGTGAGGTCAAATCTAGGCACTATCTGGATGGTGGCTTGGAAGGAGGACAACCTCCAGCTTTTCAGGACAAGATAAATAAATGCGTGCCGTATTTCATTCATCCTTTGTGCAAGAGTGAAAAAAAAGATCCAGATATGCACGTGAAGTATCCTACACTTCCACACCTGTTTGTAATGGGGTTTGGTGGACACATACTCACCTACCTTCCTATCAAGCCTGTGCCTTCGTTTAGGGTTAATTTTATTTTTTAAAGTGGGAGTATAAAAATAAAACTGCTGATCTCTCTTTGAATATTCTTGCTATGACGCCCCTCCCAATATTTCCACTTTCCTGCTCTCCACACGCTCAGGAAATAAAGCTGAATATGCACACACAGATATATATATATATATATATGCACATATATAAATATGTATATATATAGATATATATATATTATACACACACACGCACACAATATATATATATATATATATATATATATATATATATATATATATATATATATATAGTTTGCTTGCTTGTTTGCCCAACTCTTTTTTGACATGTATCTACTGTTCAAGAAGTTCGATATGGATCTCAGCAATATTCATAATAACCAGTTGCTGAAGTTATATATTCTTCTCATGTAATACCTCTTCTGTAATTTGATGTGGGCTATAAGTAAGTAGGGTGTTTGTTGTGTGTGTGTGTGTGTGTGTGTGTGTGTGTGTGTGTGTGTGTGTGTGTGTGTGTGTGTCTGTATGACTGCATGTGTCTAAATCACCAAGTAGTAAATGGACATTAAACAAAACTAACAAGATAACAACACTCTCTCTCTCTCTCTCTCTCTCTCTCTCTCTCTCTCTCTCTCGCTCTCTACTCATCTAGAACATATCTCTCAATGGCGACGACGATAGCGTCATCATTACTACCTTCTTGTTTTTGATGCATTTCTTTCCTCTTGGTGTATTTTTCTCTTCTTGTTGTTTCCTTTACTCTTTTCCTTTCCATTTTGTTTCTTTCCGACATATTGCTTGTACTTTGTTGATTATACTTTTTTCCTCTCTTTTTGAGGGCTAGATGAAAAAAGTCATTGTACTTAATCTACTGCCCTCTGTAAATAAAATTTCGTATTTCTCTCTCTCTCTCTCTCTCTCTCTCTCCCCCTCTTTGCGTTCCCTTACCGGGCGGGTGTGGTGTGTAGTGCTGGTCTCCCCCTGTCCTTGCGACTTTTTGCAGGTCTGCCCGCTGGCCTCAGCCGAAACATTCCGACTTCAGAGCAGCTCATTTATTGTACAGGTTGCGAGCTGGTTATGGTCGTGTTTCCCAAACCCATCGAACGCTAACACGAATTAAGGGATCTTTAATAACTAACGTGCATATTTGATCTTCTGATTTGAATAAACACGAAGAGAATTAAGGCACTCGCGGGTCTGTAGTTACAGTTGACCTGGGAGATCGTAAATATTCCCACCCTAAATTCACCAGACGCCGACGCCGAGTTCGAACCCACGACTTTTGGACCCCAAATGTCCCTTACCCCATTCGGCTATAACCACTCGGCTATAGCGTCCATCACACTCTTGCACAGTGCAAACTCCCCTATCCTTCAGCCTTCTACCTTGACACCATCTCTCTGCTGCAATAACAGCGTTGTCAAAACTGTGAGAAACACAACCCATAAGGGAAGTCCAGATGCAGGTTCACTAGTCGGAAACTACTATCTCTCTGGAGACGCCCACTGCTGATAACAAAATGCTGGCACCTGCCAGAGCTGTTCCACCTGTAGTAGCGTCTTTCTATGAATGAGAGAGTGGAGAAAAAGACTGTGTCACACCCCCCCCCCCCCCATTCCACCCCCCCCCACACACACACACACAATCACACGATCTGTGTTTGTTAGAAAGACCAATTTGTGAAAGAGAGAAGAAACCCCTACCTTGGCAAAAAGGAAGAAAGAACAGATATTTTAATAATTATATAAATCATTAAACAGACAGTATTTTTCGCACAGATTCTAACCTGTCATTGTCACCTTTGGCTTGTAGCTCTCAGAAGTCTTCTCTGCCGTCTTGACTTATCTGTGAAGGCTAGTAAGCCTATGTCGAAAAAAAAAATGTTTTGTTGTGTTTTATCGATGATGGGTACCCATATCAGTATTTATTTATCGATTTATTCTAAAACCCTTATGTTTCATTTCCTGTGATAGTATGGTGAGAGTGACTGTGAGCACCTGCTTCCATTCACAGCAAACAATTTACAACAGAACTTATTCACCAGACAGAGGGGTTCAGTGTTGCCATTCTGCATAAATGTAGCCACACTTCGTCTTCTAGGTGCATTATATGTTAACCAAACATGCTGAATCTGGATAAATCAAATTTAGCTTTACAATAACGAGTAAACCTATTATTATGATAGTAACTGTTATCATTATTAATGTTATGTATATCATCATCATCAAATGTATTATCATTTTATGTATTATTATTTTACCATCACCATCAATCATGTCACTGAATTTATTATATCAACGTGGTAATCTTGGCACTGTGTAAACTATAACGTCATCTCATTTTAGATAACTATCCATAATTGGTATAACTTTGATGTGCGTATCATGGACTTCAATTCCAATAAAATAAATAAATGAAAAAGTTAAACCATGCCTTTATTTATACAACACCACATGGGGTATTGTTGTTTTTGGTGTTGTTTTTTTGTTTTGGGGGGGGTGTTTTTTTTAACATCGGCTAGTATTTGGCTTAAAGAGAAACAACCACTAAGGGAAGTGCATGTCCTCTCCTCATTTCATCAGTGGACTTATGCAGTTGATGGTCTGCAGCAGTCAGCTGAAATTGAAAGATGAAAAGGTGATGGGTTTCTTTTTGTTTCTTTTTAAGTGGTTTTGGGGGTAAGTTTTTAATTCTTGAATTCATGGGCAAATTGAACACAGATGGGCTGTTGATGAGTACAAGATTTGCTCTGGAGGAACAAAAAAACAAAACCAAAAAAGAAAAACCACTGACCAAGAACAAAAATAAAATCACCACCACACAAAAAAAAGAGAAAAAAAGTCATACAATACAGCTCTATGTGAGAAATAAACAACAGCAAATAAAAACAATTGATCCAAAAAGTAGCCCCTCTTTCCACATCAAATCTATTTGAAACAAAACCAAAATCACAACCCCCCAAAATTTGTGCGGAATGTAAGGAAGAAGCTCTATATATATATATAAAAAAAATTGGTCACATCCAACTTCATCGATAATTTGATGCACACACTGTACATTCTACTGCTTAGCTTTCAAAACTTGTAAGTTCTTATTCACACATCTGAAAACACACACAGAGTTCTGACAGCTAGCTGCACCCCACAATTAAAAATCTGTCCAAAAATAAAAATTCTAATATTCCATTATCCTTGATATAAAAGAATAAAATAAATAAATACACAGTGATAGAATCAAATTTCTGCTGATCACACAAGTTTCATTCTGCATTACATTCTTCTCAGCATGTTTTTGCTTTTCTTTGACAAAAAAACATACAAACAAAACACGGCAAGAAAACAAAAGAAAAAAGAAAAGATAAAGTCACGTTTATATTTTACAAGGACGCTTTTCCCTTTTCTTTTTTTTTCCAATTCACTTACCAAAAGTGATTTAAATGAATGCATTCTTTCTTTGCTTCTGGTTGGATTTTAAACAGCAAGGCTCTGGAGAGTAACTGTAATCAATCTGGTTAAAACAAATGGAATAAATGATTTGGTAAGATATAAAAACTGTAAAATACACAATTTTTTCAGTATAAACATTAATATTCTCTTTGGTTACTTTTCATCATGTTAGTAAATCCATGTACCACAGTCCAATACTGAAAAAGAATTCCCCTCCCTCCACTGTAAAAAAACAACACCACAACAATAAAACAAGAACACCCCCTCTCAAAGAAAAAAAGCAACCAAAACCAAAGCAAACCAACCAAAACAAAAATTTACAAAGCAAGAGCGTATGTGTTGCATGAACTGTGTTCCCCAATCCTACACAACACATGCACACAAGGTCTGATCCACTTTGTGGTCCAGAGACAAATATTGTGGTTCTGAAGGATGCCAATAAATGAATACAAAAATACATGATCATAAATGTGTAACTAAATCTGTACACACACACGCACACAAACAACATACAGAGAGGGAGAAAGAGAGAGAGAGAGAGCATAAACTGTTACAAGCAGAATAGCTCAGTTTAGTTTAGGAATACAAGCTTAAGATCACATTCAAACAATTGGCACGAACTTTACTCTCAATTATTTGCAGAACGCTTTATTCATATCAACAACAACTGCAAAGAACAATTGCAACAACAACATAACGAATCATCATCATTATCATACGAGGTATCAATCTTACTGTCTTACAGTTACTCTCTCATGACTGCACAGCTTTTATCAAAGATTCTTGGTGTTAATTTTGTATGTGTGTGTGTGGGTAACTAATACCTTGATCAACTCATAACTCCTAAAAAAATATATATATATCTAAACATATAAATCAAACGACCTGAATAATATCAACAGTTAATCAATTTTCAAACCAAGGTGATCTAGAACACGAAAGAAGAGGAAAGAAAGGAAAAGAAAAGAACCTTAAACATTGCAAAACATCAGAACACTGCAGACTTTATACACATTAACATGATACATGTGTAAAAATATATTTATTATATGCATTCAGCATATCTGTCATACTTCTAACCGCAACACCATACAGTTACTGAGGCATCAATGTACACGGACAGTATTACAGTACCCACACACCAAAGCAACACAACAGCATTTTCCTCAGAGAAACAAGAGACAGGGCAAAATATTCCCCATGCAGCATCTCTGACCTTCCTCTTCTCCTCCAGTTCAGCCACTTCTGTTATGGAGCACAATAAAAACTTCACTAGAAAGTCAACATCAATAATTATCGTATTCACCCTCCATACAGGACAATTTCTAGCCATATGACCAGCTTTTAATCCAGTATGCATTAACTTAAGCTTTCAAGACTTAAGTCATACCGTCGAGATGACAGCTGTTACACCCCTACCCATACCCACCCCTCTCACAAACATTCAAACTGATTCTAGTTTAGACATGCAAACAAATCAGACTCCAGACACTGTTGGTTTCAAATAGGACGTAACCATGAGGATATGGTCAGATGAAAAATACAATTGCAACAGTGGACAAGTTTCGCACAGATTTTCTTTCATACACATTTCATTTTAAGAAGCCAGTGTCCCATGATGTGTAGTAAGAAGCTTTAGTATAGTGCTAGGACTTTAAAGGGCAAAAATTATAAGAAGATACACTTTGACTGGTATGATCGACAGTGGATTTTCACAAGCACAAGACTTTATTGATATCATTCAAATATATTTCGTCTTTGGAGGTTTCGATTTTATCTTTCACAAGAAAAAAGAAAGAAAAAGAAAACCACAAAACCTTTTAAATCATTTCTCAAAATTCGTGTCCCTGGCAGTTTGTAAACTAAACAAAATATGAATGCTATCAAAATATGATTTAAAGAACAATGGCGGGAACAACTTGTAAAAAAAAAAAAGCAATCATGAGAAGGACCTTCAGAGAAACAGCTCTTCTTCTAGCTAAGATCATGAATAGGTCATGGAATAGCTGCAAAAAGGTGAAGAGTTGTGTGGAAACAGCTGGAAGTCAACCTTCATTGAGTTACCACAATGTCACACATACCAGGTGAGAGCGCACCTTACCAAGGTAACCATGGTTCAAACAGGGTGTAGGCAACAGCTATACTCAGGCACTCATTACACATGGCTGTGTGGTGTCCACCTGTGCTGTGTTTATACTGTCCACTGCTATTCTACCAGAGAAATTCATAGACTTGTAGCTAAGGGCTGTAGCAAACACTGTTAACATACAGCAGTCACATAATAATATATGTTGTCAATTTCCCCCAAGGTCATATCACTCTGCTCATTGGAACACTGTCTCAGAGTTCTACTAGGTCTCTATCCTGTACACTCTGTCAAAGAGGCAGTAGGTGTATATACTTGTACACAGAACTGACAACTTGGCTATGGAAGGTGTCTCAATTAAAACTGAGGTCCAAAACATCCCTTCAGGATGAACAACAGGTCACAGTTCAATACTACAGCTAGTTTGCCTGATGTCCCTGGTAGGTCTGCTTGAGCTGGAAGTTGCAACAACAACAACAAAACCAAAAAAAATGCAGCACACCATCTATCACTAAGATTTGTGTCACGCTTAAAAGCTGCCACTGGGGGTTTCTTCTGCACAAGTCATTTCAGCCTAAAGTCTTCTTGCAGAGTACTGAAGCTCTAGAATGCACTGTTCAATACCGTTTTGTGAGGATGGTACGCTGCTAACTGCCGTAATTTAGCATGTTTTAACTGTGACAGTTACCACTCTGTGTTTCTTACAAGCTGATTGCTTCTTGAAAATTAAGAGAGAGAGAGAGAGAGAGAGAGAGAGAGAGAGAGAGAGAGAGAGAGAGAGAGAGAGAGAGAAGAGAGAGGAGAGAGAGAGGAGTGAGAGAGAGAGGGAGAGATATTATAGCCTGTCCAATTCCAGATGTCACTGGTAATTCCTTTTGGCACATTTCGTATGAATGAGAAAGGAAATGTTAAGACAGTGAATGATCAATAGTTAGTTCCAGCCCTCCTGAACTGTTAGCTAAGGCTCTGTCTTTAAGCAGTCTCCATCCTGTTCATTTCAGTAGTGACACCGTTAGTTTCAGTCCTGATGTTGTTGAAGTGTCCCTGTCATACCCGAGGAATGGCTGCATCTACCTATCATGCCCTGTTCTAAGGAGTGTCGACACCATACACGTTGATGCCATATAGTTATCATATCAACAAACACTATTTATATAGCTTGACCATCCTACACTAAACCTTTGAGCAATTAAAACAAAATTACAATTAAAACGCCTTGATGCTTTCACTGACAAAAAAAAAGGAAGGGGGGAGGAGGATCCCATGGGTAATGAAAAAAAAACCCACACAAACACAGGTAACCAAATTCTTGAAGTGCAACCATGTACAAGAAACCCAATTCCTAGAAGCTATCATATACATTTCACTTTAAGATTAAAAGAAAACTTGAGCACTCCTGTACATCAAGTACAAAGGGGAGGAAATGGGGAGGAGAGAGGGGCTCAGGATGTATTTTTTGAGTTTCTGTGTGTGAATGCCCCTTTTTGTGTAACTTAGATTATGATTTATGAAGCCTGTGAACTTCTGCAAAATGGCTGTGTGTGTGTGTTGGTGTGTGTGTGTGTGTGTGTGTGTGTGTGTGTGTGTGTGTGTGTGTGTGTATGTGTGTGTGTGTGTGTGTGTGAATGCCCCTTTATGTGTAAATTAGATTATGATTTATGAAGCCTGTGAACTTCTGCAAAATGGCTGCGCGTGTGTGTGTGTGTGTGTGTGTGTGTGTGTGTGTGTGTGTGTTCTTTCAGATCAACAAACCTGAATACAGACTTCACTGTAACAGATATCACTTCTCACATGTACACTATACAATAACATACACAGAGAAGTACAACACAAAAGTAATAACAAACGCTTTTTGTTTTTAACTCGTTGACAACTCCCCAAAGAATTACAAAGCCAGTTCACGTCCATGACACATATACGGACAAAAGCTTGAAAAGATGTGTGTGTGTGTGTGTGTGTGTGTGTGTGTGTGTGTGTGTGTGTGTGTGTGTGTGTGTGTGTGTGTGTGTGTGTGTGTGTGTGTGTGTGTGTGTGTGTGTGAATACCCATTTGACGACCACCCACTGTAACCAGGTCCACGTCAGACTTCCACTAGCACCCCTTCAACATCAAGTCTGCTGCCTTCCAAAGGGGTTGTGTAGGTGAGTGAGTGGAAAGCCTGGGTAAATCAAGGGATCACCTCTTGCCCTCTTCCAGTAGCGTAGCAGAGTCCTTTACTACAGCATCTCCCTGGAAATCATACACAGCACTGCTGGCACCAGCAAGCTAGCTCCTTGTTGCTGGAGCTCCTACTAGACCAGGAGGCAAGCACACAACCGCTTTCGCTTCCCCTTTGGCGTCCCAGGAAAGAAAGCGAATACAGCAAAAACACACACAGCTGTGAGTTTGAAGCCATCGGAGAGAAGATCCTTAGCATGACTGTAGAGATGCACCTGCAAGCATGAGTGTGACGGGGCAGTAATTAGATTACCTCCCATGCGATCCGAGCGATTTGTGTTACTATTTTGGGACACCTGCAAATTGCGCAGCGCTCTGCTTCATTGGGTGATGGGTTGACGAACCATCCGTTGCATTCACTTTGCGTTCGAGGTAAAATATAGAATGTATGCAGCCTCTTTTGTCAGGCCCCATCCCCTCTATTCCGAGAAGTTGTACTGCCTTGTGGCAGACCAAATATCTCCACTCTGTTACACGAGGATGCTAGAAAATGCCATGTTCAATATTAATGTCATGGAGGTTTAAGGGGGAAGGTGATCCCAAGCTACAGCTATCGTCCACGGATATCCAATGGCGTGTGGGTGGTGTCGCGAGGCACAGCGTTTGAAGAAGTAGTAATAATCCATAGGAAGAGGAGTAGATCCTAGCAGCGCTGGATAGGAAGAAGAGTAGCAGCGCTGGATTTCCTTGTCCAGTCCCCCCTGAAAACACACACACACACATATTTCAGATTAGATAACAGGGTCTTTTGAAAGAATTCTGCACACACACACACACACACACACACACAGAGGGTATGCGTGCTTAAGCGCATGTCAATGATTTCCAAAGACAAGATAGACAAACACGTGGTGAAATTTTCTATCGAGAAAGGTGGAAACCAATCTGAGACAGAAAGCGCAGATGTCAGCGGGTATAACAGGACCATGTCTCTCAACGTAATTGCCATTATATTTCCCTGGAACCGACAGACATGATTTATGCATAGATGCAGCAGCCTCATCTGTACGACTGTAGTTACATACATTTATAAACAGATACGCACAGACAGATCTATAAATGGTGGGCTCGCTAACAAGATTTTTTTTTTTAGAAATATGCCACAGATGGTTAACCCCTCCTCCCATTCCATGTTTACTTCCCTCCTTTGCGACTCTGTGCAACTCTCCTCAGTTCCTTTCTATGTCTCCTTCCACGCTCTTCCTCGTTCTGCCATCATGGCTGATAAATGAAAACGCAGAGGGAACAAGAAGGGGTTGGGTCACTTGGTGTGAGGCCGTTTCTCATCAAATCAACTTCTGCCAGGCTCTTCATGATTTATCGAGGACGCTGCGGCATTCAGTTTTGTTTTTTTAATGCAGTCCTGGCATTTACACACACGAACTCACACACACACACACACACACACGCACACACACACACACACACACACACACACTCTCACTCACTCACTCACTCACTCACAGAGTGCATGCGCGCACATACACGCATGTGTGTTTTTGTTTCATTCCCTTAGGCTTATTTTTGTTTAGTTCTTTTTTTTTCTTCTGCTCTTGCGGGAAATGTTTCAATAAGTGTGCATGCAAGCATAACAATGCATTTGGGTTGAGAGAGAGAGAGAAGAGCAGCAGCAAAACCGATCAATGCCATTGATTTTTCTGCAATAAAAACCAGAAGAAAGCCTGTAGACCATACAACCATGTTTATACACAAAATAGTTCCCCCAAGACGTACACACTCAGAAACACATAGGCCTACTAACATCCTCTACTAATCTTGCAATTTAAATCATCACTAAAACACCATTTGCTAGAACAAATCCGATGAGAAAATGGACCGCTGTACATGTATGATCATAATTATTGTTTGGCAAATCAGGAAATGCAGAAAATGAAAGCATTCATCTGTTCGTAGATCTCCCCTTCTTCCAGAATTCCTATGCTGTATCAACCGTACTTCACGCTTTTGACTATGTATGCAAGCCATTAGTTTGCTTACAACTTGCTCGCAACTAGTAGTAACATTAGCAAACAAATCCAGTCAATAACCATTTCTCTTTGACAGTGCTGTTAGCGCCTGATCTGTTTGGTTTTGGTCCCTCCCCCCCACCCTCCCCCAATGTTTACGGTACCAAAGATATTTTCAAACAGCTGCTGCTGAGACGAAGATTCAAAACTCAATGATTGTTCACTGACAGATCAAAACATGACCTGGCTAAAAACTGCGACGAATACTTTACTGTAAACAGTTGTTAATGAGGATGTTTTACATACCACAACTAACTACTCATGATACTACTACTACAAAGACACTTTCAGAGTGCTTTTCTTCCACTTTGCAGGGGTAGCACAACGCGCTTTATGTAACGAAATGACTGTAGAGATAAACGCAAAAACATAATGCTATACTCACACTACACTGAAATACACAATGTGTGATTGAACACAACGTGCCTAAACAACAAATGATAAACAGACAAAGCATTTGGGTTCCATAAAAAGTGTTTGAAATATGAAGAGAGAGAGAGAGAGAGAGAGAGAGAGAGAGAGAGAGAGAGAGAGAGAGAGAGAGAGAGAGAGAGAGAGAGAGAGAGATTTTCACAACCCCCACCCCCTGGGGATGGGATAGCTCAGTGGTCGGAGCACTCGCTTTCCCCCAGCCAAGTTAAGCAGCGTCGAGCGTGGTTACCAGTTGGATGGGTGACCGTTTGGGCGCCTTGGCTTCAGTACAGTTCCCCCAGTTCACCCAGCTGTAAATGGGTACCTGCTCTCTTTAGGGTCAGGGAAGGTAAAGCAGCGAGGGAGAGGAGATGGGCGCCGCCCTCAATATGCTGGCCCTAGAGAAGTGAGGTCTCTGACGCCTCGCTCCCCTACGACCTTATAGGTTATGGGACTCCTTTACCTCCTTTTTTACCACCCCCTGTCAAAACAACAAACCCCAACGAAACAAAAAACCGAAAAAGAAAAAAATGTGAACGCTACTAGGGCAGGATCGTGTCGTGTCTGGCAACGAGATAGCATTTAGTTTTTGCCAGTAATGGGAAGGTATGCACGTCGCGTCGTGCTGTAACCTCATCTTTACTTATGCACAGACACACTATTTTATTTATTTTATCTTATTCATTTTTATTTATTCTTTTATATCAAGGATAATGGAATAAGCATTTATGTGCGTTTTTACATCCAGTCCCAGAGTGTATGCGGATTTGTGAATTCTGTCATCTGTTCCCACCGGCACACAATGACCTACTCTTACGAAAAGCGGAACAGGATTTCACGTGTGCGCAAGATGTTCTGCGTGCGTTCGCACACGGGACCTCGGTTTATAGTCTCATCCGAAGGACTTTTGGGGAGAGTGGAGTCTGCACTAATGTTAACTCCAGAGGAAAATATCCCCTTGAACGGGAATCGAACCCGGGCCTTCAGATTGCGAGCGCAATGGTCTGACCACTAGGCTATCCCTAATATCTAAATATGGACAGACAGACAGACAGATCTATAAATGGACTGCATCCCACCGAAAGATTGTTATTAGAAGTCCAGTCAGACAGTCTTTCCTGCAGTCCACTTCCCTCTTTTTCTCTAAAGCCTCCCCTCACCCCACCCCACTTTTTCCCTTTTAACTCTCGAGTTCTCTTCCATTTCTTCCTAGACCCATCCCCATTATTTTTTTCTTTCTTTTACTGAACTAGAAAGAAAATGCTGGGGGCGGGGGGCGGAGAGGTGGTACAAGGAAGGAAGGGTTGCTTTGGTCATCAATGTGAGTCGTTTCATCAATCACATTCCAGCATGGTTCCTGATTGTTTCTGGAAGCGTACTTCAGTCCCTCACCTCAACCCCCCCCCCCCCCCCTTTCTTTTTTGTTTTAAGTTTCTAATTAACGCAGGTCCCCGATTACAAGAATAAAAAGCAGACATAAAATTATAATCAACCAAGTTGTGTCTTTTGTTTCCATTCATTCATTTTTGTGTTTAATTTGAGCTTTCAAATGTGAAAGCCTGCAAGATGAAAATGCGTGAGTGCGTTCGTTGCTTGCGTGTAATGTGTGTTTGTGTGTGGTGTTTGTGTGTGTTTGTGTGTGTGTGTGTGTGTTGTTGTTTGTTTAGAGAGGCAGAGAGAGTAGACGAACACAGAGAGACAGGACAGGACAGAACACAACAGAAATGAGCTGAACAGAACAGAACGTGCCTTTTAGCAATGAAAAATTAAACAGCTTCCGCAAACCTGCCCACAATAAAAGGAAACAGTTATCCAAGACGCAACTCATCCAGAAACATACATGGCGACTAACCATTGTCCACTGGTCGTGAACCTTTTAAATCATCGCCAAACTCTATTTGCCGCATTATATTAGATGGGTAATTTGACCGTTGTACACATCTGATGACGTTATTTGGCAAAATAACGAGATAAGCAGCAGCATCCAGAAAATGGAATTTACCTATAAGGCCACACATAATCTTCCGTCCCTTGGGATGCCTGTGTATCGATCGACCAGGTTCAATGTGTAGATTGTGTGTGCTAACGGTACTAAACAGCTTATTTGTGACTGGCATATCGATAATAGCTTACAATTCTAATCAATAGATGGGGTATTGTTTTTTTTACTGGGCTGCATAAGCATGGTCCGTTTATATGTTGTTGTTTTTCTTTACTGGGCTGCGTAAGCATGGTCCGTTTATTTCGGATTCTCCTAGTACTTTGAACTAAACAGATTAGTTGGGTTTTTTTACTGCTGCCAGAATAACAGTATGTTGCTTACTGAATTTTGATTGAGATGAAGTTTGATTTATTCCCCAAATGCAAAGATTTTGATATTGCAAAACCATCAAACCACTTTTGATTTCCTCCCCCCCCCCCCCCCCCCTTCTTCTTAACCAAGATCCTTTCATTTTCTCTCTCCTGCAACAAGACATCGCGGCGGTGTGTGTGTGTGTGTGCACGAGTATGCGTACGTGTGAGCGTACATTCAGGAGCATGTATGAATTATGTATGTGTTATAGTGTGCACTTTGCGCACTATAACGTTTGAATTACAACCCCCCCCCCCCCCTTTTTTTTTTTTAGAAAGAATTGTTCAACCTGATTAGACTTCATGATTTGCTGAGGTTAACAGTTCTGAAAGAGAGTTGAGGTTTCTTTGTGAATCTACATGTTACAGTGTACTGTTTAAACAAACAACTTCTCAGTCTGTTTGTATACCCATGGTTGTGGTTTGGAATTTCTAGTAATCCACTTGAGGCTTTCTCTAAAGAAACCAATTGAAATCTGTGTAGTGTCACTCCTTCCCTCAGCTTAGGTGTCCAGTCATGTCTCTGTGGGCAGGGAAACCTGGCAATTGATTGAGGCCTGTGTACTGTCACACCTTCTTTCATGTTAAGCGTCCAGCATGTCTCTGTGAGCTAGAAGACTGGCAAGGTGTAGCTAAGTGTCCTTACTGTTGTTTGTCAGCTGATTTGATGTGTGGTTAGGATTTGTTAGTCTCAGTTTCCAAATGGATTCATTGGTCAGTTGGAATTAGTAGTCCTGCAACTGAACCAATATAACAGGGTGTACATGGCATTTTAAAGTCTTTCTCTTGCTGGCTGTCTGGGGCAACTTTTTTCTTGAGTTAAGCTGTGGTGCGGTAAAACCTGACAGAATGACTTAGAAGGAAAACAACCTTGTTCTTCTGCTTGAGCTGTAAGTGAGAATTTCTCTTTTTGATATAAGTTGTTGCTTAAAGAGATTTATCAAGGAAAAAGCTGATTTTATAAGTAAATCTTATTTGTGTGTACTAGCTGAATTTAGTTATTGATTGAATATTGTGACTGGTACAGTGAAACTATGTGCACATGAAAGTTGGCTTAAGTCGTGAGATATTATTTTATTGTGTGATCTTAGATTTATTCTATAATTTGATGTTCATGTTAAAAGTGGGATTTCATGAGTAAGTAATCATCATTTGATGTGTGTATCATGTTGAGATAAAATTTGTGAATTGCACTGATCAAAATAATGTGGATTTGGTAACAGAGCTATTGAGATAGACTACTATGGCAAAGTTGAATTGAGATAAGAGTTGACTGCTAAAACTAAAAGTGTTGAAGACTTGAAGGTTAGACTTGAATGCAGTACAGGACTAGGCCTAGCTAGGCCCTTATAGAAATTGCCTGGGTGCAAGTAGGCAATTCAACATGTAGGTGACTTCGTGTATGGTTAGTCATTTGTGTCAAAAGTGGTTAATTTGTATGTGGTTTTGTGACACTAGATTGTGCCTGCTCTCTCTCTCTCTCTCTCTCTCTCTCTCTCTCTCTCTGCCTCTCTCTCTCTCTCTCTCGGGCTACAATATCCATGGGGTATGATAGGGGCCAATGTTGTGAAAGATCTTGGTAGAGACTAAGTTATGTGGACATTATTAGGTTAATATCAGTTGAGATTATTGAGGAAAGGGTTTTCCTAGTTATTTTGTAGTCTTTGGTTGTCTGATTTACAACTGCATACTCTCTATTGGTTCCCTAGGATTAACTTGGTATTTTGGTGTGCGTGATAAAAGGAATTTGGTTTTCTTACATTCGGCTAGACGACAATATAGCTATTTTGCTGTGAGTGCTTTTCATCAATGATGTGCCTAGTTAAATATGGATAGAGTAGTAAGTTTGTTTCAGGTGTGTGTTGTGTGTAGATGAAACAATAAATTGTTACCATAACACCCCTGCGTGGCCTCACATCATTCCTTTGAGTGTGGAGTGCCAGTGTCCTAACATCCCCTATCCCCGAACCTTCACCCATCAACTATGTATGTATGTATGTATGTATGTATGTATGTTTGCGCGTGTGCTCATGCGCCTTCCTTAAAATAGAAAAGTTCCCACATTTAATACGCTTACTGATAAATCCACTTCAGCCTGCTTGTTTAATATATTTTGGTTCTCTTGGAGGGGGTGGGGGGGGGGGGGGGGGCATTGGTAAATCATTACTTTGATTCTTTTTTATTCCCTTGGCAGGGTTAGCAAGGATGACATGGAGGAGGGGAGAGAGGAGAGGGGGGAGAGAGAGGAGAGAGAGAGAGTGAGGAGAGGAGAGAGAAGGAGAGAGAGAGAGAGAGAAGAGAGAGAGAGAGAGAGAGAGAGAGAGAGAGAGAAGAAGAAGAGAGGAGAAGAGAGAGGAGAGAGAGAGAGAGAGAGAGAGAGAGAGAGAGAGAGAGAGAGAGAGAGAGAGAGAGAGAGAGAGAGAGAGAGAGAGAAGAGAGAGAGCAGAAGAGGAGAGAGAGAGAGAGAGAGAGAGAGAGAGAGAGAGAGAGAGAGAGAGAGAGAGAAGAGACAGAGAGACAGACAGAGAGAGAGAGAGAGAGAGAGAGAGAGAGAGAGAGAGAGAGAGAGAGAGAGAGAGAGAGAGAGAGAGAGAGAGAGAGAGAGAGAGAGAGCATCCTAATGATCTGGCCGTCGGCAAACTTTGCAGGAAATGTGGAGGTGCCGTCCCTCTTCTTTGCATGTAATTATAGGCTGACCTTCACGCCACGGGCCACCCCAGTCACATCAGCGCTAGGCCTATCAGCTTCTTCTGACCTCATTAAGCCTTGCCTTCCAAATCGGCGATCAGAAGAGTGCGAGTTAGCCTAGCCTGGCCCTGCTGTTTCGTTTACTTCATCCATTCCTTCCAAATCTGCCACGTCGATATGGTGGACCCTGCCTTTCTTTTCTTTCTTTTTTCCTTTCTTTCTTTTTTTTCTTTCTTTTTATACATAAAGAGCTGGGCATGTTTTTAACGGAAAAAGAGTAGTTTTTCCCAGTTGATGTCCTAAAGAATACCGTTACAGAAACATGTCAGCAAATTGCGCGCCGCGCGCGTGCGTGCGTGCGCGTGTGTGTGTGTGGGAATAAGGGAACGGGATTTGTCAGTATGTGACGCAAGGGAACGGGAATCGTTTGCCCGACAGACAGACAGAGACAGCCAGCCAGACACACACACACACACACGAACACGCGCGCGCGCTCGTGCCTGTGTGTATTTAATCCAACTGATCAATACAATCTGTTCAATACATTTGTTGTTGTTGTTGTTTTTGTTTTGTTTGATTTTGTGTCAGTCCTGTCATATTTCGGATACATGTGGAAGGGCAAGCTCAAGACAAAGTGATCGACCAGCACGTCTTGTGCCAGATGGCGGAAAAGGTCAGATGATACACTGCAGGAATGGTAGGGGGTTTGTCTGCTGACATGGCCTGCTCACCTTAGCTTGGGCTCTTAGATGCTGATGCTGCAAGGGAGCCTGCTAACTAGTGTCACTGTTCTTAGAAACCCCTGAGCTACATCATCTCTTCTTATCTCTGAAGTAGGCTACCATACCAGAGTTCAAATAATTATGAGGAGCATTTTCTCAATTTTTTCCTTCTTTTTGTAGTTGTGGTTGTTATTTTGTTTGTTGGTTCGGGGAGAGGAGGGGTATTCTTACTGGTAACTTCTACGTCTCTTGATTTTAACCCTGACACCAGTATTGGGTTAAAGAAAAAAAGAGAGAGAGAGAGAAGAAGAACAACAACAAACAGAAAGCGGGGTAACTTATTTCATGCACACACTAGTAGTTGCTGTTTCATCCAAGCCCGGAAACGCAGCACTTCCACCAGGTCTTATTCTTGTGCAGCAACTTGAAAACCACGTCACTATCGACGATGAACTTAACACAATCAGGCAGCACAAACTGCTCTACCAAGAGCTGCTAACCACAGCTTGAAGAAGGCTATACTGGTATGGACACATATCAAGAACGAAGGGCCTACCTAAGGCAGTCTCATGTATTGGAAAACAAGGTGTTGTAGAAAGAAGAATGCAACATTTGCGCGATTACTTATGAAGAACAAGTAACTTGGCTAAGACCTACATCACACAACGGTGGAAAGCGGAAAACTATTGGTATGGCCATGTGCCACGAGCAAAAAGGCCGGAAGAATAAGGCTATACTTCCAAGGCATAACCAAAGATGCATAGAGTGGGCAGACAACACACCTCTCACCACCCCCCACCCCACCCCCAAACAAAAAAGAAAGGTGAAGAAAAAGAATGCATTAATAAAGTAAACATGAAAGAAAATGGCAACATACAAGCATGGACAGAGTTCTGGTCCAGTAACAATGCAGGGATCGCCAACGATCAATGTGCCGAAACGAGTGTCAAAAGGGGTTCACCGCCCAGTACACTGGGTTACAGTATCATATAATCTTACTACTGTGTGTCTTTCGTTTCAGGATCAATTTTGGTTTGTTACGAGCTTTTTGGGCAGTCGGTGAATAATGGGTTCCCTGTTTCCTGCAGAGACTAGAACTCGCAAGTAATGCCTCTGTCAGCCACCACTGATGGGATAGTCGCTGCCACCATTACGACTTCAAAAAATTATCGATGAACCGACATCAAATTCATGGGAGGCAAAACACGCAACCCCTTCATGATCAGCATGTCTGGACTAAAGTAAACCAAAGTAGATGTTACTGACGGATTTACACAACTACTTTGTCTTATTAACATCCTTACAGGTAATTTCCCCCAAAGACACAAACAATATATCCTCACATCAAATACAATGAGCAAACAAAGAGAATGGAAGACTCAGCGGCTTCTGCAGGCTAAACACATACAAGCTCCAGACTTATTTGCTAAGTGCTGCCCTGTAGGGGGAAAAAAGCCATCTGTTCATCACTTAGCCCAAGTCAGCTATGTTTCCTGGCACTGTTTGTCCTTCATGACCAGGGAATGTTTAAAGCCCCCATCTTTCTTTCTTGCATTAAAGGATTGGAATAGAACAGGATACATGTATATACTATATGTCTGCATTACTGACTGCTTGAGACAGTAGTCACTTCTTGGCCTACGAATTGGATTAGCACATTTCATTTGGAAACCGCTCCACATCAGCACTTCTGCAGTGCCAGCCATTACATATATTAAATTTGATAACTCATAACTGATAAAGAAATGAATGAATAAATAAATCAATAAATAGGCAAATAAAGAAACAACTTATCGTGGTCAGACATGTTTCTGTCATTTCTATGCTTTGACTCAGATTGTGAACAAAATGTGGACGTGACACACAATCCTCAAGAACGTATCTTCATATTTCTTAAAACAACAATAACAACAAAACCGTAAGGAGACTGGCTCTAACTATCACAACGTTGGTAAATTGCCTAAAACTGTTCTGACCAAGAAAGACTTTTTTTTCATAATTTCGTTCATCAACAGTTTGGATGAAGATATATTTACACATGAAGGTCTTGTAGGGATCGACTCCACTGCCTGAAAGAGGAATAACTGTCGACGAAATCACTGGTCACCGACATGGAAAGGATCTGTTATAATACTAAAGTACACGATTTTTTCCCTTTAAAATACTATTAAACACCCTGTCAGCTTTGATATAGGATACTCAAATGCAGACCGTACCGTCTCCATTGCTAACATTTGTACACAGATGACCTTACACTGTAAGTTGCTTTCATCGTTTACATCATACAAACTAACACAACCCTCTTCTGGCAACTTCCCTTTAAATGTTCTTGTAGGACACTTTTACAAACTGTGTCTACAAGTTATACAAAATCTATTAACTGCTGCTGTCGTTGTGGTCAACTGAAAACAACATGAAATGCGCAGCTAGAGATAAACAGGGAGATCTTTGTAGCCGTACTGTTTTCTTTATCATCAGTCGCCTGCTGTGAAACATCACCGTAAAAATGGAGATGAGGTTTGTAATCAAGTGATGCTTTCAGACTGTTGTTTAATACTTTTGTTACTGAGGATACGTTTGGTATATATCTCCAGATATGCAGACACGAATGGACAGTTGGCATCACGTAGCTAAAATGTTAACGATTAGAAATAGAATTTCGCATTCAGTGTTCTCTAATTATAAAAGAGAAGGAAAAAGTCAATGCCTAACGTTCATATCTACATGCTTTCTTCTTGTGTATGTGTGTGTGGGGGGGGGGGCTTTATTTTTCTCCACTTTCAAATTGACTGGAACATGTAGTGATCTGCTGGAATTACCAAGAACGTTTTACTATGCAGAATGAAACTACTAGAAAGCTATGAATTAGGGGGATGGGGTGCTTAAATTTGCTATCTGCTACCACTGATGAATGTGCTTATGTGTTGCCTTTACAGAACTATGCAGGCACGAATAGATTATCTCCATGGAAAACACCTTGCATAAACAGATCTCTGTCCCCTAAATTTGCGCAATTGACTACATCGCATATCAGTGTGAATGTGTGTGATTCTTTTTTTTTTACATTTTAACTATGCTTTATCAAGAAAATCAATATCTGCATATGTGTGCGGACGCATGCACAAATATGCATATGCATGTGCGAGTAACTGTACTGGATTAATAGCGGTAATACCGATCAATAGCTTATTCACATGTATGTCATGTGTTCCAGTGCATGATTTCCATCTTATTGCATGCCTGCCAGTTTTCTGCAATGCAGTTTCCCTTCACAGAACCATTAAAGTATTTTTACTTGAAAACAAGAGGTTTTGAACAGAAAAAAGTTTGTCCAAATGTGGATTTGTTACATAATCTGACGTATAGGGGGTGGTTATATGGCACAATGAATGATGACAGTTGACTGCAGTGTGAGAGGAGGAAAAGGGGGCATAACAGACAAAAATCCTTTTAGCATCTATCAAAAGCAAAAGAAATTTTGGGAAACTGTTCTTACATTCTCTCTTTAAATCAAAAGAAACCTTGGAACACTGTTCTTAGATTCTACTTGAAATAAAACATCCAAAAAGACACACCCCAACTGGATTACATTTGCTTTTCTGATGCTGTGACATTGGTTTTGTGAGAATGCGACCATAACAGACGACTCTAGTAACTGGCAAAGCTGGTGTCCAATGAGGATATTATGTTCAACAATTGCATTCAAGGAACATTTAGCTATGGTAAGACGATTTCAAATGACTTGCATTCCAGTGAAAGTAACCCTGTGGGAAATAACCGGGATCTTGGGTTTTTTTCAATTGTTATCAAAGTATCGTTACCTTTCGAAAATTCCGCAGCTGAAGTTTGTGCAGCAGCTCTTTTTCATCTCTTTTATCGTCTCTTGACCTTCTAATCCTGCCCACTTCTAAGCCTTTTATGCACAGCTTTCCCCCCTCCCCCCCCCACCTCCTCTCTCTCTCTCTCTCCTCTCTCTCTCTCTCTCTCTCTCCTCTCTCTCCGTTTCCTCCCTCCGCAATCTATAACATGTCGTCTGTGCTCTGTTAGTTTGACAAGTGGGTGATACTGTGAGCACTGATATGAGCACAGGATGCCAGGTACTCGGTTCTGTTGGTCTCAGTTCCTTTTCTTGAGAATTTTTGCCCGTTTTGAAGGTGGGGTTTTTCTCAACTTTTTGCGTTTCTTTTGGGATCTAAACTGGATGAGTAAGCGCAAGGAGCCGACGTTCTCTACACAGCCTGACCTTGTTGTCTCAAGGCGAAGATCAAATATATCAGTATCAAATGTGTTGTTTTGTGTGTTGAGGAAAGTCAGTCTTAGAGAATAGAAACGTAACTAGCATGGTTCTTATCAACTGACAAATTGACCACCTAGCTTCTCCATACACTCCTTCAGGCTGCAAGTTAAGTCCACAACCTCTCTAGGTGGCAAGGTGCATGCTGGGTATGTTTGTGGTCTACTCCAAAAATGGTGGGTACATTATCAACGTGTTTTCAAGATGTTCTGCGTGAGTTATGTTCACGATATTCGTTTGCTCTCATCCGAAGGACTTTCTCAATTCTGGGAAATGGACTCAGCAGTGCACACCAACGTTAACTCCGGGAAACTGTTATAACTCCCGAAAGACACCTCAGCAGTGACTCAAAACTGCGCCCTCAGTGCCGTCAAATCACGAGTTTATATTAATTAAAGGAGGTGAAATACAATCAGTTTGGTTCCCTTTGCCTTGATACACTGACAGTCCTAAGATGGTCTTAGTGGTCCGTTGGGCTTTCAAGGACCAATACCCCTCTCGATGATAATTTTCGTAGGTATTGTGTAGATCTCAACATCTGTTACTAGCAAAGATTACGAAGGCAAAATGGGGTTCCATACCCTATGCAGTCCTTCGGCCGTTGGGGAGCGAGGTGTCAGACCACAGTTTCTCTACGGCATTTAGAGGGTGGCGGCCATCTCCTCTCCCTCTCCGCTTTACCTTCCCTGTCCCTATAGAGGGAAGGAACCCATTTACAGCTGGGTGAACTGGGGGACTCGACTGAAGCTAAGGAGCACAAACGGTCACTCATCTAAGAGGCAACCGCGCCCAATGCTGCTTGACCTTAGTTTAGTTTAAGTAAGAATTAAGTACTTTGACCACAGAGCTATCCCGTCCTCTATAAACTAACACCCTTGCATAAAAACATTACTTCTCCTACAAGTGTTTTAAACACTCAATTAGTTAGAAGCTACATACAAAGAAGCCTGAGTGACTAGACTGTCTCATTTGATATGAATTTAGCTACACAATCACAATGTCGTGTTAATGTATCCGTAAATGATTTCAAAAAGACAAAGTTTGGGTGTGTTTTTTTTGTTTTAACACAACCTAGAATAAATTCAGATCAGTCTACCACAGTGAATTAAATATTTGAGCTTTTCATTGAAACTTTTCTAATGCCTTTCTTCTAAAACTCTATTTACAGCCAAATAAAGTCTAGACAGACATTTAAAGAACAAAACTCATACTAGTAGTAGACTTTTATTACTAGATATCATACCTGACAACTATCTGTCCGTTCACGACTATAATAGTATGTAGCAATTATCCATTTTTTCCCCCTGTTAGTACAAAATTTCTCAAAGCAATGCATGAGGAACACCTCTTTCTGTTTCCCTGCTCTTCGGGATCGGAGCACTGGATAACAAAAGATTATTAATTTAAAAAAATATTATGCTTACGTATCAAACAAAGGCTTCACTATTAAACTCCGTGTCGTTATTCCTTCTTAAAACTGTTGGCAGTTTTTCCTGTTTTTTTTAATTAAAACTGGCCGTGAGAGAATTATAACTATGAAAACATTGAATGGGGTTTGGGGTGGGGCTGCTCAGACCTTAAGTATTCAACATCTTTTTTTATATAGAAGAAATAAAGCCAATGTGCAATAAATACAAATGCCCACCCCCTAAAAAAACAACAAACAAACAGACAAAATAACAACATAACCGATCCAACCAACCAACAAACAAAAAAACCCCACACAAAACAACCTGCAACAAAATCAATACAAAGTCACAGAAGTTACACACACACACACACACACACACACACACACACACACACACACCAATTAATAAAACAAAACCCGTAAAAAATCGGAGTAGACTTTACTTTTTTTTTTCCCATGCAAAACTATGTCTTGCTCTTGTGAATCACGTAACACAGTATATCTATAGACACAAAACCAAAGATCTAGTACCGAGGCTGAGAGAACGACAGTCGTCAAGTAAACCATTAGAAGAAAGGCGGGGA
Organism: Rapana venosa; assembly: GCA_028751875.1. NCBI lineage: Eukaryota > Metazoa > Mollusca > Gastropoda > Neogastropoda > Muricidae > Rapana > Rapana venosa. The sequence continues at coordinate 49,172,919 of CM054139.1, read as the reverse complement.
AAGCCTATTACCTACTAGAATCGAGCTCTCGGGCATACTACTTTTCTTCACCTGCTGCAACTGTTCAGTATTGATTTGGTGATGTGCTGTGCTGTGCTGTACATGGATGGGACTCAGCTTCGGGGATGCTGGGGAAAGAGTCGGAGAAGGAGAGCAAGAGGAGCAGGGGTCTGAGCAGTCAAACAGAATGCGATTTGAGTGGTGACCGCGTCAGATTTCTGATATCGAGAATTCATAATCCCTGTTGTGTGTGTGTGTGTGTGTGTGTGTGTGTGTGTGTGTGTGTGTGTGGTGTGTGTGTGTGTGTGTGTGTGTTGTCTGTCGTTGTGTCTGTGTTCGTGTGCATGAGAACATACATTCCAGCATCTGTCAATTTGTATGCGCACGGATGGGATGGACGAGCATGCATACGCGCATGCGTATGTGCATGTGTGTGAGTGTGTATGTGCGCGCGCGTGTATCCACATGCATGCGCATGCGACATGTCTAAAACTCTTCAGTTTTAATATGAAGCTGCATGTGTTAAACTTGTGAATAGTTTGTAAAATTCCTTCACTAACTCTGAAATCACTCCACATATCTTATCAATGTTCAAGTTGACATAAAGATCTTAACTTACTATTACACAAGTGTGCATAATTATTTCGCAGACTTTACGGTCGCGGTTCACATCATATATAATAATTATATAACATGGACAAGTGCGTTTGTTTAAATTATTATCATTATTTTCCATGTTTCTGTTTCTTTTCTGTAACATGCAATGCTTGAATTGCTCATTTCTTTTCTTTTTTTTCTGGAAAAAAGGAAGGGCGAGGGGTACATTCTCTATGTGTCTGCTCTTTTGTTTTGTTTTACTTTGGGTTTTCATTTGGTGAGCTTGACGCTACATATCCCTTAACTGCAAACACTCCACTATGATAAGAGTCCAAGACTGAGCAACACGCTGTTAATGTTGTAATGGCATAGCTTGGGACGCCGATCACTTTTGCTATCCTCTTCATCCATCACTCGACCAAGTTGTCAAAACGAATCATTCCTCCCTCCCCTCCCACTTCCTTCCTGGAATTGAAAAAGGCATTTCATTCCACTAACAGCTGCCAAAATTCATGCTCCACAGGAGACCTCAGACCCACTTCGCATTAAAAAAAAGAAAAAAATATAATTAAGACTTTGGAACAGTCGATACCCAGGACATGGCTTGAAAGGCCGTTAAACTACAATTTTTCCAATCATCCTCTTTTCAAAAGGTCATTGAGAACGGGACTACTAAGAAACCTTTGAGGAAAGTTAACTTTGATCAGAACTACATAAAACCACTCTATCAAGGTGTTTCATTTCATGCTGTTTAAAGCCCCACCGTCCACAAAGGCCATATCAGGGCCGTCATCATATCAGTTGCAGCAACTCCAACAAGGCTCACCTCCAGTTCAAAATCATCACCATCTAACCCCTTCAATTACTTAACACCCTCAATCTATAATTAAAATTTTTTTTTTTTAAAAGAGTGACACGGTGCTTTAAATATTTGACTCCCTAAGCCATTCGGCTGAATTAATCATCTCGATGTTACAAAAACGCGTAAAAAACGATAATGAAAACTTCAATGTACAGAAAAAATACATAAATACTGCCATATATGGACAAATAATACAGCAAAATGGACATCCTGTGACCTTCCCAGAGTTTACAATTATCACTGTCTGGACGCCAGAACAAAATGATACAGGCAAAATGTCATATCACGTATGAAAAGTATACAAAATTGCTCAAAAGAAAAAGGCAGGAAAATGGATTGGGAAGGCAGAACATTTGCAAGAGAGATGATAGAAAGGCAAGAAAAAAGACAACAAAAGCGAGAAAAAGAAAAAGGGAAATTTCAAGCAGAGAATTTCTAGACGGTGAGGATACTATAGAGGTAGCATATCAAGGTAGTTTAATACAGTCAGGAATTTATTAAACCTCTGAGTCTTGTAGACAATCAACAGGGGTCGATTTATACTTCCCCTTTAATCACGGCAGATTTCTCTCCGTGAAAACTTCGGGCTGCTCTCCCGGAGAGCGGAGAACGCGTCGCCACTTTAGCGCTGGCCATCCCTTTCAACCCTTTTTTTTTTTTTTTTTTTTTTTTTTTGCTGCAGCTGTATTTGTTTCCCTATCAGAGTGGCTTTTTTCTAAGAATTTTGCCAGGGACAACTCTCTTGTTGCCGTGGTTTTTTTTACGTGCGCTAAATAATTACGTGTAACACACGGGACCTCGGTTTATCGTCTCATCCGAAAGACTAGGTGGTTTCAGCGTCAGGGTTGTGATCTGAAGCCCTCTGAGGGTGCTTGTTCGAGTCGTCACCATGGCGTCTGTTTGAAGAGACTTCCCCCTGAATATAACCATGGTTCTGGTTTCGCTCCCCTTCAAGTCCTTCAGAGGAGACAACAAACTGAAGTCCCGAGTGCACATGTATACGCATAACATCTTGCGTGCACGTTAAGAACTCATCCATCTTTCTTTGAAAAGTAGGCCAGCGATGGCCGGTGATGTAGAGGTCACTAGCATGCCCAGCATGCAGTCTGAGCCATGGACAGAGATGATCTCCACTGACTTCAACTTGCCCTAGACACATTGCCTGAACCTACTCTGTGTCAAAGGAAGGAACACAAATGTATTTATTTATTTATTCTATTCTATCGAGGACAATGGAATAAGAGAATAACAACTGAGATAAGAGAGTAACAGCTGTCATATGTTCTATACTGTGGGCGCAGCATGAATCCAAACATAATGCTAACGACACTTTCATAGACACAGCCCTGGAGATCAGATTAAACTCGAATGTAGAGCTAGCTTTCTCATTTTGAGCTACTTTAAAAACAAACAAACAAACCTACAACGAACTTGAGATTTTCTGACAGGGCTTTAAATTAGTTTGAAGGGCACCCTCTCAATTATTCCATAATCAATGCTAATCACTGCCCCAGGCTACTGATAAACACATTCTGAGTCACTGAGTGGTGTGATGAGATGTGGTGTAGCGGGTGCTGTGAGTGTGTGTGCGTGTGTGCGCGCGCGTGCGTGCGTATATGTTGTGTGTGTGGGGGGGGGGGGGGGAGGATGCGCGCGCGCACGTGCGTGCAAGCGAGAAGATACGTGCATGCATATGTTTATGCGTATGTCTACGTGCAACTGTATTGATCTGCCACCCCCATGCATGCCTGAGCAAACATAAGCGCAAATATTGATGTGATGGCACGCACGCCTGTGTGCTCTTATTATTCTGGCTTCGGGGTTGCATTATTTATTCAGCTTTCACGGGTTAAGTAGCTGTCAACTTTGTCATGCATATTTATGTTTTCAATGGGAAGCACTTTCAGCGTTTTCGATTGATATTTACTAAGTTATACGCAGTGATTTTTTTTTCCTTGAAACTTCTAAGATTGCTGTTTTCTGAAGTGTTAACTAGCAGGTGTTTTAAGCAGAGTTATTAAGTGTTCTTTCACATGTCACGGTAATCACACATGTTAACTCAAAATGCCAAATATATATATATATATATTATGTAAGGGCAAGAAACCCAGTCTTATAACATCTTATTTCAACAACAACAAAAAACATAAACAGGACTTACTTTTTAAAGGTGTCTTCATATTACTTAAAAAAACATTTATATTTCTTAACCAAAGCAAATGGATGAAACTAAGTGAGTTAGCCGCCAACTACACCTTAACTAACTAACTACCATCTACTACTACTACTCACGTTGGCCAGCAAGCAGCAGGCACCAACCAGCGCGCTTGTCTCCTTAGTGCGCCAAGCTGCTGGGCACAACCGCGCAGCGCATGTCCTGCGACATGATAGGGTAGGAGACTAAGGGGTTGCTGGGGGGCCCCAGGTTCTGCGCCATGCTGCCCCCAGGGACCTGCTGCAGGGGGGCAGGGGTGACGAGGGAGGGCAGGGAGACGGCCACCAGGTTGTTCTGAGGCATGGGCAGCGAGGCCAGGGGCGGGTTCATGGTCACGCTGGGGTTCATGGGCGGGGCAGCCCCCAGCGCCGTGGGCTGGGGCCCCTGCTGGCGGGGAGGGGCGGCAGCAGCCGCCACCTGCTGGTGCTGGATTTCACGCGCCATGCGCTGCGCGGCCGAGTGTAAGGCATGCTGGGTGGCCATGTCACTATTGAGGGCGATCTGCTGGGTGAGGTTGGTGCTGAGGTGGGTGCCCAGCGCCGTGGCCTGCATGGCCGGGGCCGGGGCCATGGTGGCCAGGTTCAGTGTCCCCGCCGGGGCCAGAGTCTGGGTGGCCGGCATCTGCACGGCGCTCACGGTGGTGGACTTGGCCACCCGCAGTCGTGCGTTCTGCTCCAGCAGGACCTCGTTCGTTGCAGTTAAGTCAGCCACCTGCTTCTTCAGCTCCTCCACTCGTCTGCGTAAAGCCGTGTTCTCTTCTTCCAGCACCTGGTACTGGTAACTGACGGGGCGCGAGGAGGAAGTAGGACCTGATCCGTAGCGACTGTCATACCCATTCCCCCCGTACCCCTCCATGTCCAGACGTCGTCGTTTGAGGGAGGGGCCTTCAGATGGGGAGCCGTGGTTTGGCCCACCGTGGATGTATTCATAGCGGTCGTACTTATCATAGTTCTCTTCAAAGTTGTTGAAGCCATGGTTATTCCGCATGTCGCTGGAATGCGGTGGCCGCATGTCTGGCCTCATGTCATGCCTGGGAAGATCCAGCCTGCCTGGCCCTCCTCCCATGTCATTCCGCGGCAGAGGGTCACAGTCCGGGTAGTCGTTGCTGATGTGGCGGTACTTGCACTTGGTGCCACGCTTGCAGTCCCCCTTCATGTAATCCCGGCACAAAGGAACGTCTGAGTTGTTGCTGTTGCTGTTCCCACCAGGGCCGAAATGAGGCTGCATTCTGGGCGGCAGCTGGCCCGTCTGGTGATAGTGTTCCTCTTCTTCTCGAGTGCAGTGCAGGAATTTACAGGTGGGGCGATGGCAGCCCATGTTCTGGAAGTCGTGGCAAAAAGTGGGCTCTGGTTTTGAGCTGGAACCCATGTCGAAGTCGTTCTCTTCACTGATAGGGTGTCGGTACTTGCAACGCTTTCCACGTCGACACACGTTTCTCAGGTAGTCACGGCAGATATCATCCTGGTCACTGCCGTTCATGAAGCCAGACCTCACATCATCACTCCCTGAATCACTGTTCTCAGACATTGGGAAACAAATCCACTGGAAACACAACGCCTCCTACAGCAGACAGGATTCCGCAAATGCGCCTCTAAGCTAACAGGGTATTAAAAAAAAACAACCAACAAAAACCCACCCAACCACGCACAAAAACCCCGGCGTCCTCAAAATCCAGCCACAGCCATCACACCCTTTCAGCACAGCAGCGATTAGTGACAACTTTACGGTCAAGCAGCACGCTTGTGATGCTATCAGGTCAAGTCAGTTTGTTTTTTTCCTGACGCACACAAAACAATTACGCGGTCCTTAAAAGTAATCCCAGAATGCAGCCCAAGTCAAGTTTAGAGTCACTAGTGCCGCACACTCTTAAGATCCAACAGCACAGGGTGGAGCGTTACTGAGACTCTGCGCAGCTCCTCACAGGCTTTAGCTTCTGCAACAAAATCAGCGCCGCACTTAGCTGTAGACAGCAAAATATATAACAGCAATGCTCGCATACCTGGCACTTATCTAGAGTGGACAATACGCAAGCATATACACAACTACCACGTAACTTGACAAGAAAGCGCCAAAGACGATATATCTACACATGTCTAAAGCTGTACCTGAAACCGTCTCAAATGTATTCTCTCCTGAAAAAAAAGGGGGGCTGAAAATACAGATAGCAGCAGGTGGGGGGGGGAAATCAATTACGTGGTTACAGATACACACAGAGAATATCTGCTACAAGCAAACAAGGAAATATAAAACCATTTTCTTAGAGACAAAGAGCAGACAGACAGCATGCACACAGTCAGCTCCAAACTGTCACATCCACGTGCATTCTCCACAAACAGATGAGCACAATTCGCTGCACACGTAATTGCATATCAACCACTGCGCGCCTGCAATGTCTATTGTTATATACGTGCCAATCTATACAACCGAGACAGGAGTTTTCCCTTCAGCGACGAAAACAGTCTCATGCGATCTATGAGACAATGACAAGGCTTCCCTTGCGCGAAAAAGGAAGAGCTAGCTAGCTGCTACATATACAGACATTCATGTTAGCCTCTTCTGTTATTGGGGCTGGAAACGTGTGACACAGACAGACAGACAGACAGACAAACAGGGGGCGGGGGTGATGAAATCAAGGGAATGGAGCCTGTGGTGGCAGCGGTTAAAAAGATATTTAAAAAAAAATTATATAACAAACGCAGCATCAACCAACAATAAACATCAACAATGGCCAACCAGCGGGGGAAAAGTAGAGGTTGATGCGCCAGCGCTGGGAGGGAATGGGGGAAGAGAGAGAGAGAGAGAGAGAGAGAGAGAGAGAGAGAGAAGAGAGAGAGAGAGAGAGAGAGAGAGAGGGGGGGGGGGGAGAGAGAGCGAGAGAGAGAGCGAGAGAGAGAGAGAGAGAGAGAGAGAGAGAAGAGAGAGAGAGAGAAGGAGAGAGAGAGAGAGAGAGAGACAAGACAGACAGACAGACAGAGAGGCAGAGAGAGATAAGTGCTTCTTTTTTTTTCTTTTTTTACAATAAACACACTATCAACCAACCAGCCAACCACCCAAGTCCTAAACCTCCACAGAGAGAATCAATAATAATAATAATATCAAAGGCAGCACACAAAGCAACTGGAAAATAAAAAAGGATAACACGAACACTTAACAAGAAAGCACACGTAATATGAGCAGGGACCGACCATGCCATGCCACCCATGTATTTCACCCCACCCTTCCCCACCCGACATCAATAATACCTGCAAAGAGAAGAAACCCATCGACATAATACATCAGGACGCGGCCGATACCCTTTGCTAACATAACAACCTGTCTCCTGTGACGCTGCTGCAACGCGACCCTCGCCTCGACTCTCTGGGGGTAGGCTATTGCCTGTTGGCGAGAGCAATCTAATTCGCCGCAAACAAAACGCCTCTCCAACCAGCCCCGCAAACGAAACGCTTGTCAAAGGGGGGCCGCAAGCCAAGCCAAGCCAAACCTAGCCTAGCCTGCATGGCCAAAGAAAAGGCCTCTCAAATTTTGCACGGCCACTGGGGACACAGACAAGTCGTGTGGCCATGTGTCAAAACCCAGCCTCTTTTCTGATTGGCTGATATTATTTTTTAATTTAAAAAAAACATTAAGGGGGATTTTTAATATATATTTCTTTTTTTCTTGACAGGTTTTATATTATGCAGCGCAAAGTACAGTGGTGCTATGGATATGGCGATCTGTATTTGTCATACACTCCCTGCTGACCTGAAATTGAAAAAAACCAAACAAACATGTTTTCGTGTGCATGCATGTTTCTATCAGAACAACAACAAACACACACAAAAAACGTCAAAATCATACATCAAACATACAAGAAATACATTAACCAGCATAGAAAAGAACAACAACAAAAAACGCAAGCGTGCGCGCATCCACCCCACCCCCTCCCCGCACATTTCCTTCTCTCCCTCCACCACATCATTATGGACATTTCATACACACACATTGCACATTCCCAATTTTTACGCTCGGTTGTGCATCTGAGAGGTATCCAAATTCCTCCTCTGCCTCCTACCAAGTCTAGATCAACTAAAATGAATCTGCTCAATTAGTGCTGCATGAAAACACTCCCACCCCGGCAGGCATGCCCGTCTGTTTGTCTGCCTGCCCCCCCCCCCCCCCCCCCCCCCCCCCCTCTCTCTCTCTCTCTCTCTCAAATCCTCGTCACAGAGCAACCCTATGCTGTCCTTTACTTTGAAGATGAAGTAACCTAATAAACGGCGTCCAAAGAAGCTGGAGTCACTGAACCATGGCAGCAGCCAAGACCAACAGCCCATTCATTCCAGTTGTTGCACGGTGACGTAAAACTTCACACTCAAGCCATCACTGCTTTCATTCAGAGACGTCAGCCACAAACAAAAGCAATCTCAGTGCCGCGATGTCTCAATGTATTCCATTCTCCTTTCTTACGCCAGCAAATCTTGGAAGTTAAGAGACGTCATTTTACCGTACCGCGCTAACTCTAAAACGCATGAATAAATAATCCCAGACGGATGCAAACTAATTGAAAAACAAACCCAAAGCACTCACGAAGAGAAGGGGAAAGAGACAAGACTTTCTTGTATCACTCAAGTGGATTGCTTGTATTGTGTTATTCCCACTACACGAGGGGGAAAATGCACGTTCAAACAAGCTGATACAACACAAAGGATTTCATATCTTCTTAAGCAAGCAATGGGTTGATTGCAGGATAAAATGTAGATTAGTTTGGTTATTCAACAAAGTAAGTCTGATAAATGATCATGTTCGTTGTAAATCAGTTAAATCTGGTCTTATTACTGACAATTCTGACAAGTTTTCCTCAAAATTATATAATATACTGTATGATTTACATACGAAGATAGTGTAATGCTCAGAGTGGATCAAGAAAATACATAGAATTTTGATAGAAACGGGGTTTGATTGTGTTTGGGAAACACAGACTTTTGAAAACAGGGATAGTTTTTGTGTACTGTCATGAAGTCATTAAAGGATAAGTTTGTTACGTCACGATCAGAACAGTTGCAAGGAAGTTAAAAAAAAAAAAAAAAAGCATATTTTATCACAACTACAAAGTACATTAGTCAGTTGCCATATAACAATATGATCTCATTATCCAGTTTTAGGTGTATTGATCATTCAATGCCGATTGAAACAAGAATGAACGGCACTGAACGCGAAAATAGTGTTTGTAAACAATGTAACACGAATATGAGAAGCGATGAGTTTCACTTTATGAGGGGAATGGCCAAAGATTTCTGAGCTTCGGAAGGTACCTCATGATCATCTGCATTCAAGATCTATGATCATGTTCTCTAATTTGTTCTCTTCTGACCGAAAGACGTTAAAACAGAGCAAATTCATAGTCAAGAATAAAGTTGCATGATACTGATGAAACGATGGACTGCATTTCTTTTGGTCACATGCAGTGTTGCAATCGCTTTTGTTAATGCAAATTATATAAGTTAAATTTAATATTATTTTGCTTACTAAAACCCACCATGCCCCGAGAGGAATCAAAGGCTATTTAAAA
>CM054139.1:49101197-49158697 GCA_028751875.1 Rapana venosa | reverse complement strand
CCTTTATTTTCCTATTCTTTTTCTTTGTGTGTGAGTGTGTGGGTTGTTTTTTTGTGTTTTGTTTTTCATTTTGTGTTGATGTTCGCGTGTACCACGATTCAACGGATTTGCTTCATGAGACGGTAGAGACATACGAGTGCATGACAATGGAAGGGCGGGAGACAGAAACACAATGAGAGAAAGATAGATAGATAGATAGATAGATAGATAGATAGATAGATAGATAGATAGATAGATAGATAGATAGATAGATAGATAGATAGATAGATTGAGAATAACGCAATATTACAGGATGTGAAAGAACCCTTTGTCCTATATATTGATAACAAAAGCAATGTGACTTTTGGGAACTAGGATCATTGATTTGTTTTTTGAGTTCTATTTTTAGGGAGCTGTTTCTGTTTTTCTTGTTCACTATCTTCTTTCAGCTAGAGTTTTGCAACAGATAAGGCTTATCACCTATGTTTGTGCTTGTTAGGCAGCTAAAGAAGTTTCACTCGTGCACATAAATGTTCCCCGGTGACTCTCGTTAGGAGCTTTCCGATATAAGAAGCGCGCCTTTCCCCAAAACCGACAACACATTTGAAACAGAGTGGAGGCTGACTGCCTTCTTACGCGCATTTCAAACATCCTTCTACCATCGCCACCTCTACCCCTGGACAAAATCAACATGCCAGGACCTTCCCCTTTGGTCATCTCCTACCTAGACTGGTCAAGGATGACTGCCCTGGTCAGTGGATGATGAAAAATGACATTAGCCATCCCCTATTCACAAAGCTGAGACTCAAGAGGCTGGCAAGCCCGTGACAAAAAAACAACTACAAAACCCAAACCCAATTTGCAGCAAACCATGATGACCTCAATAGGGAGCCAAACGGACACAGTAAAATAATTAATAATTTACATAGTAAGCTTTTATCAAGAGTGTGTCCCAAGGACAACAGAATCTCCAGAGTGCAAACGACTTAGTTTCTGAAAAAAAAACCCACCGAAACAAACAAAAATAAATGCAGAAAAAGTCCAATTTCTGCACTATCACAATTACGCCCTATTTAAATTTTTAAAAAAAGCCTCTTGGTCAATAAGAGACTGCAGATTACTAAGCCATCTAGTACACGATGTCAGTCATGCGCAGGTACAGACGAGTAATGTAGGGTTTCTTCTTGACTGGAAATACCCTACCAGAAGCAGACATCCACAAGTCAAAAATGGTCTCTAAGTAGATCTACCTGTGTTATGATAGAACCGATCTCAGACATACCATTTTGGATCGTGAACAGAGAAGATAATGTCTTAGGCTATGTGGGGCTGGGCATAACGCTGAATTAACGCTAAATCGTATCGTACGTTGTCCCATAAACTATGCACAATGTTGCAAAATGAAGAATTCTTGTTCACCTTGTTGCTGTGCAATTCTTTCCCCCCACACAACTGAAATACCATGCTCCTTTCCTAAGACACTGGTTCAAGTTTTGCTCTTAATCTCCATCATCATTCCATTTCTTGTCAGAGTTCTAGACAAACCAATAAGCCGACTTTTCAATCCGGGTCTAATAATTCTCAGACTGTTCAATGTCCAAAATAATACCACAGACTAAAATACATCGATACACGATGAAGGGAGGAATCGAATGAAGCGTAATTAGGAAGCAGTCAATGGCACTAATGATCACGTGAAGACATTAGGTCTTTGGAAATGTATTATTTTCGGCAAGAAGTCAATGAGTGCGGCTGTCGGGGGAAAAAATCTACACCACTACCTCTGTGTGGATCAACTAAGCTCCGTGTCTACCTGCATCCTGAAGAAGAGAAAGGGTTTCAGAAGGAATTACAGATGATTAGCTGTAGCCCTTCCTCCCCTACCGCCCCCCCCCCCCCCCCTTAAAGACAAACAAACCAACAAACCCAAAAACAAAGCAAAAAAAACCAAAAACAAAATAACAAAAAACACAACCAAACAAATACAAAAAGCAACAACAGGGAAACAGGCAATAATGGAAAAAGATATGGCGTGGAGGACACGGGGGACAAGAAACTGAAAATTCCCCAACAGAAATGGCCTTTTTGGCCTGTTGTACTGACTTGTACCTTCCTTTTCTATTTTTTCAAAGGCTGTAGGCTGAGAAATGGTATCACCCTGAATTCTCCCCTAAACCCTTATGTAGCTTCTTTGATCACTGTATCATAAGCCAATTAAAACGATGCAACGGTTCTCCGCCCCCACGTTTACACCCACTCTTCAAAGACAGTCTTGGCCCACCCATCTATCTCATTCTTCACCTCAAATCTCTCTAGCCTCTCCTGAGCCGTCAGACAAGACACAGTACAGGCCAAAGGCATCATCAGTTACGCAGTAACTGCCCAGCTAGCCCACGACACAGACGAGGCAGACCAGCCCTGGCCACAAGGCACTTTCAGACCGGAGTGGATCATCAGCCGCCAACAGCTGACACTAGCCACGAGGTATCAGGCAGGTGACAGGTGACGTCAAGGGGCCCCGCAGACCGCTGGCCCCTCTTCCCCGGCAACACAGGATCAATCTGTTTGTGGACTGCTAGTCCTGACCTACCCATCTATTCCTGTCAGATAGGGAAAGTGCCTCTACGCTGCTCCAGGCTTATTGAAGCTGATCTGGCAACAGTCTGATGCCAGTGACTGGCCATCTAAGGTTTGCCTAACCCTTCTCTCCTCGTGTCTTCTCACCCCATCTCCCTCTTCTTGACTGCCCCCCCCCCCCCCCCCCCCTCCGCCTCTCACTTCATTTCACCTTTAAAAACGAGGAAAGCCAACCAGGAAGCACACAGAATTTCCACAGCTGCAAACTTGAGAAGAGATTCCTCTGGGAAGGGAAACGTGCAGAGGAGAAAACAAAAACCAAGACAACTGAACACACGCTAAAAATAAAAACGAATATACCCCTGATCCCCAATCACCCACCCACACACACACACACACTAAGATAGACAGACAGACAGACAGAGAGAGAGAGAGAGAGAAGAGAGAGAGAGAGAGAGAGAGAGAAAAGAGAGAGAGAGAGAGAGAGAGAGAGAGAGAGAGAGAGAGAGAGAGAAGAGAGAGAGATGACACACACACTTGTTCGCCTGAAAAAGAAACTCCAGTGTTCACGTGCTGATCAGTGTCTTTTGCACAGTACCCCATGTAAAGCCATGCATACAAGTCTTGGAGCCAAAAGTCGCTTTTCCAACCAGTGAGACAAGGGAAGGATTGCAGAGGACACATCGAAACCTGTGTAAACTGTATGCAGAAGAACGCTACACAAAACCAAACAAACAATAAACCCATTTCCTATATAAACCCAAACAGTTAAAATGAGGACTTCTGTACTGCAGTTTTTCTCTTGCTGACGGACTTGTCAAATTTATAAGGATTTGATATTCACATGCAAATTCGAAATGAATGCATTCGTTTTGTTACACCTTCCTGCATATGTATGTATGTATGTATGTATGTATGTATGTATGTATGTATGTATGTATGTATGTGTGTGTGTGTGCGTGCGTGCGTGCGTGCGTGCGTGCGTGCGTGCGTGCGTGTGTGTGTGCACATATACATATATACATACATTCATACATATATGGTCCTTGCAATGACTGCCTTTAATATACAAACATTTCAAAATTAACACACACACACAAAACTGCAGCAGCGACAGGCTTTCATGTGACACACATACTAAAACGTTGAGTGCATACTGCTCAGAACTAGCCAGTCCGGGTAAAACTATAGTAGCCTACGTCAGAGGAGACTCACTTGTCTGAATTTGTGTGCGTCCACCCATCTCATGCATTTGTAGACGCATGTATTTGTAGACGCAATGATGATCTCTCTCTCTCTCTCTCTCTCTCTCTCTCTCTCTCTCTCTCTCTCTCTCTCTCTCTCTCTCTCTCTCTCTCAAACTTCCAGAGCTTTACTACGTGGAATAGAAACAACCTGCAGCAAAGGCATCAAAAGATTCGACGTAATCAGCAAGAAGATAGCGAATGCCATGGTATGAGTGTCTGTCTGTCTGCCTCTCTCCCCCCCCCCCCCCCCTTCTCTCTCTCTCTCTCTCTCTCTCTCTCTCCTCTCTCTCTCTCTCTCTCCTCTCTCTCTCTCTCTCTCTCTCTCTCTCTCTCTCTCAGAGCTAGATAGACTTCGGAGTAACACTTCCAACTGTGAACATTCTAACAAGCATTAGAAGAAAAAGAAATTGAAAACTGAACCACTGACCCTTGACTTTTCTTTTTCCCCACGTGGGTCTCCATTTTCACAAGTTCTAGATAAGGACGGTAGCGAAAGGGAACTGCGTCTGATGTTGTATGCAGTGCATTTGTAATACTACCGGTTATGGGCGATACCGAAAGAGAACGTTCTGCATCTGATGTGTGTGTGCGTTTGTACACGAGTGTTGAATTACGTTCATGCTATATTTCTGAACAACACCACCATCAACAATAACAAATACGATACCCGCCAACCACCACCAAAGGCCTATTTCTACATACAGCTGTGATAAATGAATACATTTTGAAAAAGATTTTCTTTCCTAAACAAATAAGCTATCATTTTATCTAAATCTATATCAATTCAACCAAATTTGCGCCAAGTCACTACGCAAGGAAAATGTTCCGAACTAGTTTGCTCAACTGCCAACAGGTACAGTGACATCTACGCCAAATGACAGGTACATGTTTTGCTCTCTCTCTCTCTCTCTCTCTCTCTCTCTCTCTCTCTCTCTCTCTCTCTCTCTCTCTCTCCCCCCCCCCCTGGAAGTTCCGACTGACTCCGACACAGAGTTCATCGGCCCGCGAGTCACATTCATTAGTGCCTTGGCAGCTTTTCCTGTACGCACATGTGCTACACATTTCACAAAGCACGGCTACTGTCAGCACAAACATCTCTCACAAAGTATGGCTACTGCCTGCATTGATATCTTCACAAATACTGGCGACTGTCTGAGTTAATATACCGAGGCCCCGTGTGCGAACGCATGCAGAACATCTTGCGCACACGTTAAATCCTGTTCCGCTTTTCGAAAGAGTAGGCCATTGTGTGCCGGTGGGAACAGATCACAAAATTTACAAAACCACAATCACACGGGGACTGGACGGGAAAAAAGCGCTTTGATTTGTTGATTTACAAGATTCAGCGCTATATAAATTCCATACATACATTATTATCTTACAAAGAATGGCGACTGTCTGCGTTAATATATCTCACAAAGAATGGCGACTGTCTGCGTTAATATGTCTCAAGTATGGCTAATGTTTGCACTAGTATCTTTCACAAATTATGGCTAATATTTTGCACAAATATCTCTCTCACAAGGTATGGTTACTGTCTGTCCTAATATTTCTCGCAAAGTATAGCTACTGTCTGCACTAATGTATCTCACAAAGTATGGCTAATGTTTATACTATATCTCTCACAAAGTATGGCTTTAAAATGTACTAGCATCTCTCACAAAGTATGACTTTTGTATGCATATATCTATGTCTCATAAAGTATGGCTTTTGTTCGCGCTCACTGTCTCTCACAAAGAATGACTTCCGTTCGCGTTCACTCTCACACAAAAAAACCTCCATATTCTGGAAGAACCCCCAAAAAGTCAAGCCGGGGAACGCCCAACCAGAACAAGAACAGAGAGCACCAACACGTTTTCATATGGCTTCATCATCTAGCTGTTGGTTTGTTGTTGTTGTTTTTTAAACCAATCTTCCCGAGTGTCATCATGCCAAAAATGTCTGAAGATGCACCACATGACAGCCTCCGCCAAGCCAGTCCCACAGGACACCAGACTCATTTGATGGAAAAGGCAAAAGGCAGAAAAAGAGAGGACACTGCACAGATCAAGTTTGTGCGTTTGGGAGGAAGGCAGAATGAGTTTTCCTCTATTTCATGTGCGTAAATGTCCCACAGCTGAAAGTTTATGGATGGCTATTTTTTCAAACTTTCAACCCTGACCGTGTCTGGCGGCTTCATCACGCGCGCTTTATAAACATACGAGGACCCTACCTCCCTCACTACTTTTCTCTCTCTCTCTCTCTCTCTCTCTCTCTCTCTCTCTCTCTCTCTCTCTCTCTCTCTCTCTCTCTCTCTCTCTCTCTCTCTCCACACACACACACACACACACACACACACAACACACACACGAAGCAGAAGACAAAATACGCTTCCTGGTCTTCCTCTGACTTCAAACAAAAACAATGTCGCCTCTTACCCAAGAGAACTCTTCCACGAGCTCTTGTTACACTTAAGTTTAATGCCTTCACCCCTCTTCGGCGCAGACCTTACGCCAAAGGAACAGTGAAATATGCAGCAAGAATAAATAAGCCTCCCACTCAGCCAAGCAGCCGAGCTGCCAGCAGCCCAGCAGCCGCCCAGCTGCATTATTGACGATCGTTAATACTCGTGAACTAAGCCGTCTACTCTTCCTCCCGATTCATTCCATCAAAGCCTTCTGCTGATCGCACCTGCTGTTTAGCCGCTAAGACTTGGGGTTAGCGAAATCGGTGGGTTTCGCTTCCTGCAGCTGCGCTGGAGTATGAAAAGAAAAAAAAAAGAGTCGGGCAGATGGCGACTGGCAGTGATTGAGTGACGGCACTGTGGGCTGTAACAGGCCAGGTGCTTACTGGTACATCTGACCATCAGAGCTCTAGCTCTGCCCCATGTTCAACTCGTATCACTGTAATGAAGCCATTGAGAGAGAGAGAGAGAGAGAGAGAGAGAGAGAGAGAGAGAGAGAGAGAGAGAGAGATGTGGGGATGTGTGGTGTGTGGTAGTGTGGTTGGTGTGTGTAGTGGATGTGGTGTGTTGTGTGTGAAGGGTTTTTGACGTTACAACCAGACTGACCCCTAGCATAGTTCATTCTTTGAGTTGCTTGCTCGTTTGTGGTTTTGACCTGGGTAGTCACGGTTTTGGGTTTTTTTTTTATAGTAAAGTTGAGTCTCAAATCTGCGACGCAGTAACATTTAACTGTGACCTTTGGCATCATATTAAGATCCACGATTTTCTCTTGCATCACATACTGAATGTGTACTGGAGCGCGAGCATATGCACGCGCGCGCGCGCGCAAATAAATACGCGCTTTTCGAGATGAACGATATGGTTTACTTTCCAAGTCTGGAAAATCGCAGCTTATTTTTTCTGGTTTACTTACTAAAGTATTAGTGTCGCCCATTTTCTTTTTGGGGGCTTTGACAGGGACGTTATTTTTTTTTTTTTTTTTAAGTGCTTACGCTGTTTTTAACAACAAGCTACATTATGGACCTTTCTTATTCTATCTTTGTTTTTACTCCCCTCGTTCCTCGGCTAGAGCTCTGAGGTTCAGCGTGGTGAGATATTACGGATGCGACAATTCTTGCCCACCATTATGGTAGCCGCATTCCGACATCGCGGATGGTGTCTAAATAACAACACCAACAACGCCTGTAACCGTCAATGGCTGCTAAATCCTATCTTTTTTTTTTTTAAAACAACCTACATAGGCATACTTGGATAATTTAAAAAAAAAAAGACGAATGCAAAAAACCTTTCTTTACTGTACGACTTCCTGTTCCAGGCTCAAGGGAATGCTTTTTCATAGCTTTTGGTGAGTAACTGCTCTGTGCTTCGCATTCCCGAAGGAGTCTTCAAAGAATAAACAGAAAACGCTTCTGAGTCCCACAGTGTGTGTTATGACATATCACTCTCTACCGATTCCCAAACACACAAAAAACCATACAAACGCAAGTAAAGAGAAATTTCTAAGACTGCCAAGGGGTTTCAATCAACAGACTTAAGATGCGTAAACATTGATGAAAGGGAAAACAGAGATCATTTCCACGCACGATGACATTTGAGAAAGTGGAGCCTACGCATGCCTGCACCATCATCAACTAATTCTCTCTCTCTCTCTCTCTCTCTCTCTCTCTCTCTCTCTCTCTCTCTCCCCCCCCCCCCCCCCCCCCCCCATTTGTTCAAGTTACCCAGCGGCGGCTGCGGGTCATGTTGTATTGTATGTCAGGCACATAAATCTCAAACAACAGAAGAACACACACACACACACAAAACCGCAAAAGAATGGGCGGTGTCTTATACAATGTCATGAGCGAGAATGCGCTCAGACTATTGACTGGATCTGCAATGCATACTTCATAACCACAAAGTTGCCGATTACTATAACACACACACACACACACACACACACACACACACGCACGCAATGTGCAAACTATGCCGGAAAACCACAAAACAATAACGTACGTGAAAGCAGTATGGTGACGCCTTACCATACATCCATATAATGCATTATAAAGCAATAAATACATAAAGTGTTGTTCGTTGCAACTACAGTTTAAGTCTTACAATCACTTCACTTGCAAGGAAGGATATGTAGGTACTAGGTGGGTATGCAGCTTTTCTATTCAAAGTCAGACGACAAAAGAGTTGCTGGGAAGGGAAGACAGCAGTCCTTGGTATTGAGGGGGTTGACGTCTCGCTCTCTCCCTGCCAGGAGTAAGTCGCTTAGTATCGATTTGCCCATCAAACAAAAGCAGCAGTCTCTGCCTTTTTGTGCCTCTATAAGTCGGATGCATGCAGTTCCCAAAAAGATCGTGTTTCGGTGACTTTTCCTCTTCGCTTAAAAAAAATCGAATGGGCGTTTCCTTTTGGGAAGAACTCGGGCATAAGAAGTGATTTGATAAATAAACAAACCTCAATAAACGGGACAAGAGAGAAATGCAGAAGAAAGATGAGGAGAACCACCACCACCAAAACAACAACAACAACAAACAAACAAAACCAGGACAGAAGCAAGTCCCGCACAGTTAGGAGTGGTGGGCAGAGGGAGTGGAGGGGGGGGGAGAGAGAAGAGAGAGAGAGAGAAGAGAGAGAGAGAGAGAGAGAGAGAGGGAGAGAGAGAGAGAGAGAGAGAGAGAGAGTGAGAAGGAGACAACAGACAGACAGACATAGGCAGACAGAGACAGAGACAGAAAAGGAGGGCGAGGGGGAGCTTAATCGATAAGTAACAAAAGAAAAATAACAACAGGATAGTTTTTACCTTATCTAATTTTCTCTTTTTACTTTTATCAAAAGGGCGTTGTCTTTTCCAAAAGTACAGATCGGCGGAGAAAAAAACAGAGAGGAAAGGCGAATAATGAGAGAGAAATTCCAATGTTATGGTGATGATGATGATGATGATGATGACGACGACGAGATGACAAATCATTCTTACATTAAGAAGAGAAAGAAGAAACACTCTCGTCAACCTTAAAATCTCGCTCCCTTACACACACCACACACACACACAAAAGACAGCAACACAACACACACACAAGAAGAGAGAAGAGAGAGAGAGAGAGAGAGAGAGAGAGAGAGAGAGAGAGAGAGAGAGAGAGAGAGAGAGAGAGAGAGAGAAGAGAGAGAGAGAGAGAGAGAGAAAGCCACTGCAAGAGTCTACTTTTTCCTTTTTCGTTCCTCGGCTAGAGCTCCAAGGTTCACACCAATGGTGCTATTTTGCGTGTGGGACTATTTTTTAACCACCATTAAGATAGCGGCATTCCGACTTCGGGGATGGTGTCTAAACATGACACCTGTGTGCAAGCGCTTTTTAAACTGTGTATCCGTTCCCATAGGCATGAAATGGTTTTCTACTTTTCCAAAAAGCGGAACGGGTCTTTAACGTGTGCGCAAGATGTTCTGCGTTCCGTCGCACACGGGGCCTCGGTTTTACAGTCTCATCTGAAGGACTTTTCGGGGAGTAGAGTCAGTACTAATACTACCTACAGTGTGAAATTCCCTAAGACAGGCCCTCATCCGGGCTCAGATCATGAGCGCAAAACTCTACCCACAATGCTAACGCCCCCCCCCCCCCCCCCCCCCCCCCACCAACTGAAACAATACCCTTAGCTTTAAAAATATACTTTCCAGCCAAACTTTTCCCAGCCAGGTGACAAGTTATAGTACAGGCGCACCATTCACTCTCACGGAGGTCACCAAGTACGCTACCTACAGCAATCAGTGTCTGATGGTGCAGCCACATCCACACACACACACACACACACACACACACACACACAAACATACACACTTGCACAACACCCACCGACGAACCCTTGACTCTCCTGACCTCTCAGGACTACCTACCTACACCTAATAACATACATACATACATACACACGACTGTTGCTACTATCACCGTACCAATCACAAGGCAAACTGCAGAACTGCATCACATGTATAATTTACTTTCCCTCAGTTACTATAGTTATAGCAAGTAAGGGTAGCCTAGTTGATGGGGGTACTGGTAGGTATGAGCGGTTAAACAAGTCCCCGCAACCATGCACCCACCAAAAAACCCAAAATACAAAAACCCAACCAACAACCACCACCAGCACTAACAACAAAACCCACATCAAAAAACAAATAAACTAAAAACAGAAACAACATTCCTACCACCGAACAAACAAAAACGAACATCAACAAAACAAAGACAGAAAAAAGAAATAGAAACCTCGAACACCAACCACAACATAATTAAACACATTTTCCTGTAAATGCGACATTTCCAGAGAGGGTCTGCGAATGGTTAATACTGCAGAAGAGGTCGACCCTTGGGCAGTGAATAGGATTTATGAAGGAGGCGGGGAAGTAGTGGTGGAAGGGATTAGGAATTAGTCAGTCAGTCTGAAGGTGAATAGGCATGTAATGTAAAGACGTTTAATACGGGGGCATTGTATCATCAACACCTCTTGACTTACTAGGGAAGAAGTGTCGTGCTAACGTCTGCTGCATCTATTAATCCGTTCTCTGCAGTCCCATACTTTAACTCGGCGTGATGTCTGATCTGTCTTGCGTGTGTGTCCTGTCTCCGCCTGTTTTGCTCTGCATTCGTTGTTTTCGTTTCTGTATGCATGGTTTGTGCTGGTTTGTTCAAAGTGGGCGGAAGGGGCGGGTGGGCGAGGGGTGGGGGGGTGTAAGAGTGGATGTTGTGTGTGGGTGTGGTGGTGTGGTGCGCTGTTGACGTGTGTGCGTAAGTGCGCGCGCACGCGCAAGTCGAACTGACAGACAGAAAGACGGAGAAAGAAGCAAGCAGTCAGACATGCTTCCTGATGCTTCCAAATCCAAACACGAAAGGATGGGGGTTATTTCTTGCAAAGCGCAGCCTGTAACAATTGCGCTTGTTAGCAATCAGCTCTCTTTCACAGTCTGTGCTGACAGCTGAAATCACGGCGTGGTTAAAACAACCAAACAATGAGAAGAATACTTAAAGGGGACACGAAGCTAACTGACAAAGAAATTCCAAGGGGAAAATGTATAGATGTTATGATTAAATCTGACTACACACAAGACAAACTGATGTCATTCTGCAGACAAAATGAAGCAGTTTTAAAGCAAGATTTCGCGAGACCACCATGGTAACACAATGCATCGTTGATTTTTTGTTTTGTTTTTGTTTTATTGTTGGAGGGTTTTTTTGTTTGCTCGTTTTTGTTTGGTTGGTTAGTTTGAACACTGGAAACCATTTGGCGTTTACAGGACTCGTACATTTTCGATAATTTTCAGCTAATGGTAAAGTGAAAGTAATAGTAAAAAGTAATAGTAAAGTTGTTTCCTATTTTGCACTCCAGTTCACTGATAAAGATATAATCAACTGACCAAGTATTGCTCAGGTGACGCCTTGCCTGAGAACTTCACTGTCCTTTTCTTTCGAACGGCATCCACGAGTCTTCAAAAACATGGGGCTGTCCTGTATGACTGAGTGCACTTCCTAAATACTCATTTCTGTACACTGTATCCGCAATTCCATGGCAAGTCATCAATCTGCAAATGTTTTCAATCCACAATGTGTCAAACTTTGCGTCCCCTTTAATAATCCTCTTCGTTACATAAATACCCCCAAGTTAGAAATTAAGAAGAATAAAAAATGGGAGGGGGTGATGATTAGAATGTGAATAAAAAATAAACGAATGAATGAATAAGCTTAAGAGAACAGATGATATCTCATTTTGCTCACAAACTTCCACAAGCAAAACACAGCAACAAAATAACATAGCTTCATCTCAACAAGCTGAAATCATCACGTTTAAACGACTGCATTGAAATAAACGGATTCCATCAAAACCAAATAACCCAAGGAAGCCAGATGAATGCATGGAAACACACAACTGCAACAAAACACGATAATTGCAACTAATGCATCATCATCGTTACTTCATCCACTGAAGGATTTTTCTCCCAAGCCAGTACAGAATTAAAACGAAGACCTCGTCGATATAAAACGAATACACCAAAACAATAACATCTTAGAAGTCTGAAAGCCACACCCTATTTCTGAAGATTTTTTGCAATTGGTATAACCACACCCGAAATAAGTTTTCACAGACACAAAAAGGCAACACTCCATACCCCAAAACCTGCTTCTGCTTCATCTTTTCTCCCTCCAACTGCAGCCTACGGAGAGCTGAGAAGATAAACCATTAAGAAGACAACACTGAAGCTATGCATGTACCATCCTACTTGAGCGTATGTTCTACTCACTTTCTACTTAGGTGAACACGTAAGTAAATACAAGCAAAATTTCTGATGAAAAAGAAAAATAATTTCCAGTTTTTACTGTCATCCTTGTTAAGTCTAAAAGATCTTTTTATAGTTTTCAACCATACATATCAGGCCTAAGTTACAATATCACTTTTTGTTTCCATGGAAAAAGGAAACCCTACTGCCTGCTTTAATTCACCAACTCGCTGTATCTCCTTAGTAAAGAATCTAGGCAAGACTGAGACTGTTCTCTTTTTTTTTACTTAGGGGATAGAGGTGTTGCTGAACTATTTATTCATTCCTTTCTCCCCAGCTGCCACTGCAGGCAAATAAAAAGAACCAACACAAAACTCTTTGCTACAAATTATGCTTTCTGATTAAAATTTCTTGACCTGGATGAGATATGAATGTTACACCATCCACTCAAACTACCAATCAGCATCATTACTCGATACCTATTACCATTAGTAAGAATCTGGGCAGTGGTCCTTTTGTCTTTCTTTTGTTTCAGTTTGTTGACAGTATTTCATTAATTTGTTCTTTCTTTCAATAATTCATTCCTTTCTCTATTCATCAGTCAATCAAATGACACACCCAGCCACTCCTTCCCCGATTTATCACATTCATTCGTCCTTATACAATCATGATTAAGCTGGCTCCTCAGCCAATCTGACCAGGTTTCAAGCAATAAAACACCACGCGGTTTTGATTACAAAACCGTCAAGTGCTAAAGGAAACAAAATATAATCTATACATCATATTTCACACATGCACGCACGCACGTACGCAAACCCCGCTCTCTCTCTCTCTCTCTCTTCTCTCTCTCTCTCTCTCTCTCTCTCTCTCTCTCTCTCAGAAAACAAAAAATAAGAAAACACTCTCAAATTAAAACAATCTAACAATGTGTTTTCTCATAGCACGGAATCACACACACACGCACGCACACACACACAACACCAACACACACACACACACACACACACACACACACCACACACCACACACACACACACAGGGGGAAAGAAATAACCAAAACATTCTCCCACTAAAAATTCATCTAATAATGTGTCAGTTTTCTTACAGCAGGCAATCACTACAAGAGATGAGAGAGAGCAGAGAGAGACACGAGAGAGAGAGAGAGAGAGAGAGAAGAGAGAGAGAGAGAGAGAGAGAGAGAGAGAGGGGGGGGGGGGAGGTAAGAGGGAGCGAGAGAGAGAGGGGAGGCAGAGAGAGGGAGAGAGATAGAGGGGAGAGCGAGAGAGGGAGAAAGAGAGAGAAGGGAAGAGAGAGATGGGGAGAGAGAGGGAGGGGGAGGAGGAAAGAGAGGGAGGGGAGAGAGAGGGGGGAGAGAGGAAGGGAGGAAGGAGAAAGAGGGAGGGAAGAGAGAGGAGAGGGAGCAAGAGAGGGGAGAGGGAACGAGAGGGGGGAAGGGGAGAGAGGAGGAGAGAGGGGAGAGGAAGCGACGGGGGGGAGGGGGGGGGGAGGGAGAGAGGGGAAGGGAGGGAGAGAATGAGAGAGGGGGGAGAGGAAGAGAGGGGGAGGGAGGGATGAAGAATGAGAGGAGAGAGGGAGGAGAGAGAAGGGAGAGAGAGGGGGAGGGAGAAGAGGGAGGAGGAGAGAGGGAGAGGAGAGGAGGGAGAGAGAAGGAGAGGAGAGAGAGGGGGGGAGAGGGAAAGAGGGAGGAGAGGGGAGAGGGAAAGAGGGAGGGAGGGAGAGAGAGAGAGACAGAGACAGACAGACAGACACAGACACAAAGAGACTGACAGTGTCAGACAGAAACAAACAAATAAGAAAAACACCCTCCCACTAAAATTCATCCCACAATGTGTCAGGCAGTCAGTCAGCCTTCTCAAACCAGGCAGTCATTCATTCATAAAAGTGAGTGGCGCCAGCAGCTTCCAATCTCGGATTAAGATCGGGAGGGTTTTCTGAAGGCTGCACAGAAAATCAAAACACTTCGCCAAACCTCGCTGGGAGAGGCGATCAAAAGACGTACGAAGCAAAGGAAAACTGACAGTTTGCCTTCAGAGACAGTGCACTGCACGCACATAACGGACTTACAGGCCTCACTGACATCCGACGAGTGTACGTGTTTCGCACCACATCAGACGATTGCCATGAACAAAGCTGCTCTGTCAAGGATGAAGATAGCCGTGCAATGTTCAGATGCTTGTCCCTTCTTCTTCTTTTAAAAAAAGAAAAAAAAAGACCCCCCCCCCCCCCCCAAAAAAAAAAAAGACCCCCCCAAAAAAAAAAAAGCACAAAACAAACCCCCCTCCAAAAACAAACCAAACCCCCCAACTCCGATATAAAAAAAAAAGGATGGCTCTGTCTCTCTCCCCCCCCCCCCCCCCCCTCCCCCCCTTCCAACCCTCCCAATCATCCCCAATCCTCTTAACACTAATATACATTGTGTTTGCGAGCCGTTTTGATCTGATCAGATTTTCTGAAGCGTTTACTGGCACAGACACGTTCTCTTTATCAGGTTGCAATGCTTTTTGTGGTGAAACATTACTTTGCGGAAAGAACAGAACGTTGATTGTAACTACAGTCACAACAATCAGCACAATGTTTATCCTTTGATTTGTAACTGCGAAGTGTGATGATTACCTGCTTGTGCTATTTAAGGCCCAGCCTCTAATAACTGATTCTATAAAATTCTATACTGTATTTATTTTATTTTAGTTATTTATTCTTTTGTGTAGAGAATAATGGAATAAGCACTCGTGCTTTTTTTTTTTTTTTTACATCAAGTCCCCATGTATATGCAGTTTTCTGTATATAACGTTACTCCGCAACTTGTCATTTATCTCATCCCCCATGGCGTCCTAACACAGCTACTCTTGTGCTGTGTATTCCTATCTCATGCACACAATCATACTCAGGCTCTCTGGGAAGCACTGTCAGACATATCGATCCGCAAAAATCTATCAATTAGAGACACTACAGTACTACCAGGCACATAAACCCATGCACTGCTGGTAGCGTTGATAACTGCTTGACTGAAGAAAAAATTGACGACATTCGCTCGTTCACTTCTTACATACGACAACCAAAGCACATCACAGGCCAAGATCGAGTAAACTGCCCATTGTGGAATGGTGACAATCACACAATTCCTTCTGTTGATTACCATACAATGAATCTGCAGACCCTGAAGATGCTCACCCACCAGCTCATTACAGGCAAAAAGGTGGAATGCTCACCCATCAGCTCATTACACGCAAAAAGGTGGGAGGAGATGTTGGCAATGGTGTCATCAGCAGCTAGCCCAAAGGGATCTGAGTCACTTTTTTCTGTGACTACATGATGATCGATGAGGATGAGGAAAAATAACCAACGCAGTGTACATCCTGTTCAGTTCATCAGTCTAAATGACATGACACCACTCTATGCTTTCTTTCACACAATATGCTGATATCAGCCAAGCCCAACAATAAACAGTTGCAACGCTGGTAGAGTTCTACTTCACAATACTTAGTCTGACTATACTCTACCCACTGTCAAAGAATTTCCTCACGTACAAGCTCTATTTCCTATTTCCACTTTACGAAATACCCCAAATATCTCTTTGCCGACTTAGGTGACCACTCATCCCCTATATATAGGACTATGAGCTCTAGCGCAAAGTATTCAGATCACATAGAGTATAAATAAAACAAAGTATCTGTGCTCTGGCGTGCTGCGTGTGTTGGAAAGAATCAAGTGGACACTCACCATCTATGGCAGCATGTGAAACGGTCAGTTCTTTTCAGTGGGTGCTGGGTTCAAGAGAGATGGGAGGTTCAAAGTTCTATGGCCCGTTCACTGCAACACACAACCCGACAAATTCTGGTTAATACAGTGAATAAACATATAGATCGCCTGGAGAGCGCGCACGTGCACACATATGCAAATCACAAACTAAGTTTATATTCTAACTGGAAGTATACATTTATGCTCAATAACAGTTGTAAAAAGGTAAAGGTGTCCCATAACCTATAAGGTCGTAGGGGAGCGAGGGGTCAGAGACCTCACTTCTCTAGGGGCCAGCATATTTAGGGCGGCGCCCATCTCCTCTCCCTCGCTGCTTTACTTTCCCTGACCATAAAGAGAGCAGGTACCCATTTACAGCTAGGTGATCTGGGGGAACTGTACTGAAGCCAAGGCGCGCAAACGTTCACCAAATAAAAGTTGTACATAATACAAAATCCAAAACCTTATGTGTCCAGCATAACTGTCGGACTATGATGAATATATTATCAGCCAGATATCTTAAGACTGTAAATGGGTACCTACCTCTTTAGGGTCAGGGAAGGTAAAAGCAGCAAGGGAGAGGAGATGGGCGCCACCCTCAATATGCTGGCCCCTACAGAAGTGAGGTCTCTGACGACTCGCTCCCCCCCCCCCCCCCCAACCCCACCACCTTATAGGTTATGGGACACCTTTACTTTTTTTTTTTATCTCAAGACTGAAGGCCTGTTATCTTCTTAAATGTGAATTACTGAAGAACAACTATTACTTTTTCATCTCACAAAACTGTATCTGCCCCAAAAAGGAGCTATTGTGGCTTTTTCTGGGTCCACTTTTAGTTATAGTGCGTGAGTGTGAGTGTGGGTGTGTGTGAGTGAGTGTGTGTGTGTGTGTGTGCGCGCGCGCACGCACTCGTGCGTGCGTGTGCGTACATAAATCACGAAAAACCGCCGACCTGTAGATAGGAACTAAGTAAATCTCTCTCTCTCTCTCTCTCTCTCTCTCTCTCTCTCTCTCCGCCCCCCCCCCCCCCCCCCCTTCCCCCCTGTAGAAACGCAAAAAAAGGTACACGAAAAAAGTACACTGGCCAAAAAAATAAACAAACAACAAAAATGCAAGCAGCGCAGAAAAGCACTGATGAAGACAGGGGACGTGGGAAAGAAAATAAGAAACATGTCTGGCATACAAAGGAGTTAATGAAACTAAAAGAAAGAAGAGAAAAGAAGCAAATAAATGAAAGAACGAACAAAAGAAAGAGAAGAGAGAAACGTCACTGTGGTTTTACAAACAGCGCTAATGAAATACAAAATGTAGTTGAAAAAGAAAAACACACAGAATGGAGACAGACAAAAGCAAGAAAAGAAACAAGAACAAGAAAGTATTCAAACCAAGAAAGGGGGGTAAAAGAAAAAAAAAATTGAAAGAAAGGAAATGAAAACCAGATTAAAAGCCAAGTAACCAAATTCTCTTCCCAAATCTGGCACCCCCAGCCCTTCACACACAAAAAAGGGGAAAAAGTTGCCCTGTGGAATCACTTGGACATTTCGAATTCAATTGTCCTCCAAATGCACTCACTGGCAAACGCACCTAAAACAAAAAACCAAAAAAAAACAACAGGATGAGCTATACCATCTCCTCAGCCCCCCCCCCCCCCCCCCCCCCCCCAGGCCAGACATGCACAGCACAGCACAGCACAACCATCCCCTGGGATTCAACCAATACATACACCAGGACGCCTCACTCACCTTCTCTAAAATACCCCCAACGCACAACTCCCATTTATTTCTCTTCTTTCGGACCCGAGGCTCCTTTCCCTGGGGGTAAAACTGCCAGGGGAGTGAGGTCCAGGAAAGGGGAGTGGAAAGTGGTTAAAGGCGGCGATAAATCCTGTCAGAAAATGTTGCTGATCCTCTCCTGCTTCAGCATTAGGGAAGGAAAGCAGGGTAACAGACAGGGGGCACAGGGGAAGAGGAGAGCAGACAGGGGGACAGGGGAAGAGGAGAGGCACGGCAGAAGTAGGACGACAATGGGCAAGACGACACCAGAGACAGGGAACCGAAGAAGGGGGATGGAGGGGCGGCACTGGGTGACTAGTGGTGGTGCGGCGCGGCTACTGTTACGGAAATAGGCCTGTCACTGACAGAGATCTGGCTTCCAGCACACCAGGAAGAAACACATCACTTCCCAGACACATCAGATACTGCGGACTCTAGCCTAGCGATCTACTCTCATTATCGAGGCTGCAGCTGCGTGCGTTCTCACTTCAGGTTCGTTGTGGAGGGAGAGTTCGAGGTTGTGTCTTCACTATCGTGGCTGACCACTCGGTTATTAAACAAAACCTCATTGTCGAGGTTGTGTCTTCACTATCGTGGCTGACCACTCGGTTATTTAAACAAACCTCATAGTCGAGGTTATGTCTTCACTATCGTGGCTGACCACTCGGTTATTTAAACAAACCTCATAGTCGAGGTTGTCTTCACTATCGTGGCCGACCACTCGATTATTAAAACAAACCTCATCTCTTTTCAAATTCTCCATAGCAATCAATCCAAATGATTCTCTCTGGCCAGACCCCACCTTCTTTAAAGCCACAAAGCCCGTTTTGTAGTACAGATATTAAATGCCAAAGACATAACCGATTTTTTCTCAAACGTGATTGATTCATCATTCCACACATGTTGAAAATACTGTTTAAAGTATCTATATGAATTATATTTATTCAAACTATTTTTTCCTGAATTCCTAGTCTTCGTGCATTAAAACAAAACAAAACTAGAAATGCATTCTTTACCCTGACCTATTAACAGTAAAAACAAACCCAAACTGGAAAAGCATCCTACCCCTGTTATCGGTAAAAAATCTGACAGCTCTGCTTCTTCCTTTCAAAAAATGAAATGATTTTGTAATTCAAGTGTTTCAGACTTAAGAAATAACGTCACAGACACAGTCCTAGATACATACCAATCAATCATGGGGAAATAAGATGAATTCTGAGACATGCTCTTTTCTTAACTTGGAGACAGACAGACAGACAACAGACAGACAGACAGACAGACACAGATACAGAGATAGAGAGAGACAAAGAGAGAGTGACACAGAGAAACTGAAAGAGACTGACGGACAGATAAGCAGACGCAGGCACAAAGACAGACTGACAAGACCAAGGCAACTAGAGGGAGACAGGCATTCAGAGACGTCACTGCAGTGCAGAGTATGGCGCTTTTTTTCAATCAATGCTAGAAAGCCAGTGTACGCGACCTCCAAAAGATCAACACTGTCTGCATGATTCTCCATCCCATCTTAAACCATACATGGAATTTGTAGTCTCCCATCTCTTCACTTTTAAAGGAATTACTGCTGTCGACAAGTGCATGTTTTAGCTTGCCGGTTTTAGAAAAAGGCTTTTTTTTTTACTACAGGAACAAAACTATCTGTCTCTGTGTGTATGTGTGTGTGCGTGTGAGAGAGAGAGAGAGAGAGAGAGAGAGAGAGAGAGAGAGAGAGAGAGAGAGTGTGTGTGTGTGTGTGTGTGTGTGTGTGTGTGTGTGGGGTGGTGTGTGTGTGTGTGGGTGGTGGGTGTGGGTGTGTGCGCGCGCGCGTGCGTGTGCGTGCGTGCGTGTGTGTGTGGTGTGTGTGGTGGTAGTGATGGTATGAGTGGTGGCTGTGTGTATGTGGGGGGTGGACAGTGGCATGTATGCACTATTTTATAAATGGTCCTGTAATGACGTACAAAGACAAACTATGATGAACTGACGTATTTATTTATTTTTATATCAAGGATAATAGAAAAAGCACTAATGTGTGTTTTTTACATCCAGTCCCCGTCTCTCTCTCCTCTCTCTCTCTCTCTCTCTCTCTCCTCTCCTCTCTCTCTCTGAAAGTCCACCAGTGTGGACTGAAATGTTTCCTCCATTAGCCCCAACCCCAGTACCCCCGCCACACACAGACACAGACACACATACACAGACACACACACCCTTCCCTGCCCCACGCACTATCCTATAGGCCTACCTCACAAACCAACATCGAAGGGTCTTTCAATACTAGTCATCCCCCTGCCCACCTCTGTCATTATTGGAAATAACTGCCCTGGGACTGACAGAGGTTTCGGTAAGGGTCAGCCCCGTCTGGCATCTGGGGATGACTGAAATGTGAAGGGCGACCAGAACTGACCATTACTGACTGACGTGCCTGCCCAGTGAAATACTCAAGCGCTGGTACTGTATGTATCGTCAGAGATTCTCCACATCCTGTCGGAGGAGGCCTTCCCTGCTGTATATCTCTTAGTCTATTTTGAATAATATTTTAAACTCCCGACCCAAACTTGTTAAGATTGGACAATTGATGCTTGAATCACTATCTACATAATTATATCACACCATTGTTAACAATGAACGTGCCAAATACTAAAGTGTTTTTTTTTAAAATAATAATCATCATCATGCTATTATCATTATTGTAGTAGCTGCTATTGTTGGTAATGCAGCTAATTTGTTGCCCACCATCACTGGTAGTCACAAACCAATGAACTGACCAAAAACAAGTCATATATAAAATCAAGGAAAGGAGACCAAGGGGGAGGGAATCACAATCCACACATCCAGTTCAGCGATATAGTCACAACTCTGTGCAGAACGCCGGCCAACTCTCCCAGTATCTCTCACATTAATGATACAGGTCTTGGTCAGTGTCCGCACAGTAATAATCAGCGGAACCGTCAGTCCATCACGCGACCATGGCGGCCTCTCTACCCCTCCATTATCAGAGGCTAAGTTTTCCCTTCAGGGTCATCCTTTGACTAAGGGTCAATGTCCAAAATGCCACAGGCTATGACAGAGATACATAGCGTTTGTATAAGGCACTACGTAAAAACACCAAAAAGGGCTAAAAAGCATTAGAAGTCCATCTCATGAATAGCGCACTGCACCACACGGAAAATCTGATACGCAGTTTTTGGTCATTAAATTAAAAACATAAAAACTATTACAAAATCGGAAAAGTGTGTAGTTCTTACTTCTTCTACATGTGTTTCCTTCAGTCTTCTGGTATGTTACTTTGCTTCCAGTCTTAACAACCAGCGCTAATCCCAGTCTAAGGCTGTATTTGTTTTTATTATTTTAAAGCCCTGATCCCAGTCCGAGTTATTAAAAAAAAAAAGCCCGAAGACAAGTCCAAGCCTTTTTTTTTTAAGCCCAAAGAAAAGTCCGGTCGGAGTTTTAAAACAGAGCCCTAAGACCAGTCTTAGTTGTTGTTTTTTTAAAAAGCTCTAAGGCTAGTTCTTTCTTTTCCAGTAAACACTATCATGCTATGCCCAGTCCCAGTTGTTCTTTTAATCCCTTAAGAACAAAAACGCCATACAACAGAAGTAAATGACATAAGAGGACAACATTCTACCAAACTCACCAATATACAAGAAAACTGTTTTGAGTAATCACATCCATTATCTCTTTTACGAAGGCCTTTATAAAAGACAAAGAACGCAGTAAACCAGTACTGAGTACACTCAGACAGGAAGGCAATAAGTAATTCAGAGGTCCTTCCTCCGGATATTTCATCCTTATTTGCTCTGGCTCTACTACGATGACAAGCCAACAAGCAAGAATTCTTGAATATAGGCCACCTTTCCCCAGACCAATCGATGAAGGTACATTGGTCTGACACTGACCTTGTTACAAATCGAAATATTATGAACCTCGTGAGAAAGGGGAAACGAGGCACGCCAAACGACTGTTAATAATTGAATACAATGACTTAGCGACTACACGTAAGCAGCATCAAAATAAAATACCTGCTACAAAATTCAAGCAATATATCTGCTACAAAATTCAAGCAATATATCTGCTACAAAATTCAAACAATGCATCTGCTACAAAATTCATGCAATGTTTTTTTCTTTTATAAAAAAAAAACCCACCTTAACGCTAGTGCACTGAACAAAACAAATAAATAATGCTTGATTTGCAAACAAAATTCCATGGTTCTAAAACGGAGCGACACCCACACAACAGGCTAAAGCAAGCAGGTAGAATCGAGCAATAAATCAACGCTTGCAGTTCCAAATCACAAAGGCAAACAATCTTGCATTTTCAAGCAAGAATACTAACCAAACAATCCCGTGTTTTCAAGAATCAATACCAGTCTGTCCTGCATTTACACGCCATAAGACAATCCTTGATGATCATTTGCCAACCACAAGACTAAACGACGCCGGAAGGGAACACAACTCTTAATGTGCCCCGTGTGAGTGCTTGTACCTCTTCCCGATGACTATCATTATCATGGATTCGTTAGTTATCTGCTTGCGCTGAGATCTCTCTCTCTCTCTCTCTCTCTCTCTCTCTCTCCTCTCTCTCTCTCCTCTCTCTCTCTCTCTCTCTCTCTCCTCCTCCCTCCCTCCCTGTCCTTTTCATTTCCCAGACTCATCAATAACAGTCCGTATCGAGAGATCTGAAATTAATCAGTTGCCTCTTGTACACGTACACTTATTTTCTCCTCACATTTTTACGTCACTGTTTTTTGTTTTCATTTGTTAAGTTTTAAAGAAAATTTCTCGCAATCATCATGTGCGTTTTAAAGTTTCTTTTTCTAGAAGATACAGGAGTACGTTTCTTTTTCTAGAAGATACAGGAGTACCTTTCACTGTCAACGGGTGGATAACAACGAACAAAGATCACAGACAATAAAAAATATTTTTAAAATGCCAAATGGCAGAAGCATCATCACCAAAAACCAAGAGTGATCAGTACATTCGCACAGGCACAACTGCACGTAGGCCTATCAAGTTTCTGTGCCGGCTAGCAAAATTATGTGTCCCGGTGGAAGCGTCCTTCCCAGCATTATGCAATGCACTTTGGACTGCCTGCCGTCCAATCAACTCGATACTACATAGGCCACCTAAGGACCACTCATAACTTACTCTACGCAAACGCCTGTGGGAATCAATCTGAACGCAATACAGGCCTGGACAGCAAAAGGGACAGGAAAAATGGCAGGGACATGGACGAAAGACTGATGCTCGCCATCCTAGACTAGGCCAAGGATGAACAGACAGGCGACATCTTGTGCGATATGCTTGTCGCCTCTCATTAGGGCACCACAAGACAAAATCGTCAAATGCTCCCACGCCCTTCCACCCAGGGTCCATATTCTCATACTCGTCGTTTTTAGTAGTTGGTGTGTGTGTGTGTGTGTGTGTGTGTGTGTGTGTGTGTGTGTGTGTGTGTGTGTGGTCGTGTGTGTGTGTGTGTGTGTGGTCGTGTTGTGTGTGTGTGTGTGTGTTGTGTGTGTGTGTGTGTGTGTGTGTGTGTGTGTGTGTGTGTGTGTGTGTGTGTGTGTGTGTGTGTGTGTGTGTGTGTGTGTGTGTGTGTGTGTGTGTGTGTGTGTGTGTGTGTGTGTGTGTGTGCGTGCGTGCGTGCGCGCGCGCGCGCGTGCAAGTTGAAAATGCCAGAGACAGCAAAAGATCGAAAGAAAGGGGAAGAGACTGAGAGGAAAGCAACGTTACGTCAAGACCAGTGACCAGTGTCAAGACCTGTGACGACATAAAAGACAAACGTCCTGACCCAAGCACTAATGATGTGACGAACACACACACACACACACACCACACACACACACACACACACACACACACACACATACACACACACTCTCTCTCTCTGTCTCTCTCTCTCTCATACAGCCAACATCGATACCGTATAATGAATACAATCATAGCTGAGGTATACTCACCAAGCCTGGATGTATAACGAAAAATAAACAGACAAAAAGCAGAACCTCTGTCATTCCTTGTTACTAATTTTACGGAAATATATTGATATTCTAAAAATACACGGATCTAAAACTCGAACAGATTGATTGACAGGAAATGTCAGACTGTAACACCTCGAACCATGATATCCTTGTGGTGACATTTGTTTTTACTCTCTTACTTTTCACACAAAAGTGCATCGCAGTTGCGCTAGTGCACACTTGCGTGCGTGCACACACACACACACACACAGGTCCCGTATGCGAACGCACGCAGAACATCTTGCACACATGTTAAAACCCGTTCCGCTTTTCGGAAAAATAGGCCATCGTGTGCCGGTGGGAACGGATGACACAATTGACAAAACTGCATACATATGAGGACTAGAAAATAAGCATATGAGTGCTTATTTCATTATCGTTAAAATAAAAGAATGAATAAATAAAATAACACACATACGCGCGGGCGCGCACACACACACACACACACACACACACACACACACACACACACACACACACACACACACACATATGTGCTGGGGGGGGGGGGGGGAGCAGTAGGGGATGAGAGAGAGAGGGAGAGACAGCGAGCGAGCGTGCGTGCATGCGTGCGCGAGTGTGTGTATGTGTGTGTTTCATGAAAGAGTCACAAACACAGGCAGAAAGACTTTTTTTTTTTTAATCAAGAAGGAGTTACTACTCGGGTTTTAATGCTGAAATGAATGCAATCTGTGTTTCAAACTGGCACACAGAGGCTATTATTGCACTTTTAAAATGCATTGCACACGGGATCTGTGACCCAATGACTCTGTTAAAGCAAATAAATGTGGCTAAATACGATTTTTAAAAAATCCTTTCAAGATATTCCTAGATAGATTTTTTTTTAAATAATAAATAAAATCCCTGTTATCTGCGAATTCTCAACTTCTCTCCGGTCTTTTTATTGCTGTTGCTGCCATTCTTCCTCACGCTCTGTTCCTCTGTCTCTTTTTCTGCCACCTTAACCCTTTCACCTCACAAGTCTAATACAAAACTCAACCTTTTTCGACTAGAAAAAAAACCCCACACACACACCAAGAACAGTCACTAAGAAGTCTCTTTGGTGGACTGTCTTTGAGGTGGTGCAATATTCTTGGGAACGTTTTCTGATGCTCTCCCTCGTTCACCATACCTTGCAATGACATTTGGAAATCGAAATGAAGTCGAACAAACACTACTACGATGTATAGCTGCTTTCCTAAAAAGCAGTTACCGAATAACTGCACAAAACCATCACTCCTTTGCTGATGCAATTGCTCATCTCGATATTACGCCTTAGGTACAGAGTGCTCAAGTTAGTTGTTTTCCAACACTGTAATTTTTAACTCATAGTCATACTGATATTCCCAAATAGATACAGACACAGTTAACGTAAGCTGCACAAAGTATGCTGAAAGGAGAGAACAGAGAGAAAAGAAAAGAAAATTGTCCTGTCATTCCCTGTTCTTTCCTTGTCTGTCTCCTGTGTTTTTGGTCCAATCATTTAACGTTCATTACAAACTTAAACATTAAGCACACTTACATACGAATCAAGATCTGCTTTGAGCTCTTTAGTCTTTTAAACAAAGGAACGTGTTGTGCGTTTCTTCCAGTCATCAAACATGTACTTTGCTTTCAGAAGAAGAAAACCAAACAAGAGCCTTGTATGACTCGTGCAAAGTGATATCAGAATGACACCCCCTCTCTCTCTCTCTCTCTCTCTCTCTCTCTCTCTCTCTCTCTCTCTCTCTCTCTCTCTCTCTCATCCACAATCTCTTCTCCCTGACTTGCATCACTTCCCGCATGAAAAACACGGGTCCAGGGGCACCAAAACAAACAATGGCCCCAGACGCGCAGTCACCAACAAAGAAAAAAACAGACAGAAAAAAACAAACTTGGTCACAAAGCCCTTATGAATAAGTCACGAGTGGATCATTAGCCACCAACAGCTAGCTGCTGACAGCCACAGGGAGGGAGTCAGGAAGGGTACAGGTGACATCACGGCGCCCACAGACTGCTGCTGCTGCTGCCCAGTATCAGGCCTGGGGATCAATCTGTTCGTGGGCTGCTAATGCTGACCTGCTCATCGATTTGCGTCAGGGCAAACGGACAGACAGGGATTGTTGTTATGCCCCTGCCTGTGGAAGCTTTCCTGGCTTCTCTTTGATGTGACAAGAGTGGGGGGGGGGGGGGGGACCATCGTTTGCATAATCCTCTCCCTACCCCTTCCCTCCTACCCATAACTCACCTGTCATCCCTCACTCGTTCTACACGTTCTATTGTTCCTGCTTCATTCTCACTTCTGGCGCTCAAGAGCTGCTTTCTTCCAATCCATCATCCATGCCTCCTGTTCTCTCCACCACTGCCACCACCTCAGACTCCTTGAGAACATGCTTCAGGCCAGACTGCCGGGAAAAGAAGTAGGGCAGCAAGACGGAAAAAAAGTCTATAAAGGGAATAAGAGGGTGTGGGATGGGGTGGGAGCAAGAAGAGGTTCTACCCTAGGAAGAAGCGATTACTGTGAATGATAGAGAAGGGGGGGGGGGGGGGGGGGGGGGGGGGGGGAATCTATCCTCATGGCGTCCTCCTGCAAGATCGTTTCGGAGTGGGAAGCCCCTCGAAATCCAATTTTCACTTACCAATCGGCGCAGCATTTGCTCTGCACCCAATGTAAAGCCGTACGAGTCTTGGCGAGTACACAAACCCGATTTCCCATCTGATGGGACAGTTGGAACAGATCGAAAGAGTACATTTCTCTACCAAAATAGCGCCATCTGAACAAACTTCGACATCTTGAGCTGGAACAGTTGATTCGGCTCTATCCGCATAACCATTATCACGCTGATCAAGTATCATTTAAGTGATGATAAAAAGAGTAGCTTGTTGCAAAGGGTAGGTGTATTGATTTCCTTCCTCCACCAACCTCCACTTATTTTTTCTATTGTGCACCTAATGCGAAGTATTTTAGAACACACACTGCCATTCACAAGATTAGTTTCAACAAGACTGGAACAATTCTGATTTCTTAATTGTTCTATCCCCCCACCCCCCTCTTTTTTTCCCCTTTTCTTAATCATTGATCTTTCATTTAAATCTAAGTTGAATCTAATCTCAATTTACGTAGACAACTTGACAAGGAAAACGAAACAAAACAACAACAACAACACACACACACACACACACACACACACACACACACACACACACACACACACACACACACACGCACGCACGCACGCACGCACGCACGCACGCACTCAAAGAGAGAGATGACATTCTAAATTTCCTTTTTCATTTCTCTCTCTCTCTCTCTCTCTCTCTCTCTCTCTCTCTCTCTCTCTCTCTCTCTCTCTCTCTCTCTCTCTCTCTTCTCTCACACACACACACACACCACTCACTCACTCACTCACTCCACACACACACACACACACACACACACACACCACACACACACACACACACAGAGAGAGACAGAGAGAGAGAGAGACACACACAGAAAAAGAAAAGGGATGAATGCGAACTGTGTTAGGAAGGCGTTTTTGAGAAGCAGGGAGCTCCTTTGGTTGGCATTTTTGAGTCTCAGGGTTGATTATGCCGTGCATTAACAAAACTGAGCTATGAAGCGATACCTCAGCCTTCAGAAATATAATCCAAAAAACAAATCATCAATCATTCAGAAGAATCATAGAGTGAGAAAGAACATGCCATGGACATTCAAAATCACCACAATTCCCATGGCTATGGTTTTATCTTTCATGTTTAACAAACAGGTAAACAAATTCATATTAAAAAATTATATTTTAAAAAAAAACACGAAAGCAGAGTCATTTCCTTTTTACTTCATTAAAACAAACGCTCTAAAAATAAAAACAGATTGTATCTCACCCAAGAGAAATCACATACACTCATGTTTACGCTCCACGTCTCTCCAAAGACGTGCCGAGAGTTACCTTACCCGAGACAATAAAATATTCAGGTAAAATAAATCCCATCACGGCTAAACCGCCAGAGTCCGCCGCCAAGGCGCTTCACTGACGATACATTAAAACACATTAACACAAAACAAAGTCACCTTTGTACAGACTCCTCTCATCAAAGGTTTTGTACTACTCAGTGCACTTCACACCCTCGGAGAATAGCCAAGTCAAGAGCAGTTTTCAAAACCTTAATGATTTCATGTTCAAAGAACTGCCCTCATGGAAACTACCAGACAACCATTGTTCTGTGTTCTTACTGGCCGGCATAGCAGAATATGCAACTGTGTAGTGGAGAAAGATCTGGAACTGAACTACCCGTAGATTTATCAATTATCGTGCAACATAACGCTAACTGGCCAGAACAAGCGCTTTATCACTCACTGGAGCTGTAAAGAAGGGCAGGGGAAGGGGGGGGGAAGGGGGGCGGACTGCATGAAACTAGAGGAAAGGGGGTGTTCCCGTGCACACTTTTTGGTGCAAGTGCGGGTGAGCTTGTGTTTGTGTGTGTGTGTGTGTGTGTGTGTGACAGACAGGCAGGCAGACAGGCAGGTAGGCAGACATTAAAACAAATTTACAGTAAAATACCCAACTTTAACCTATTTCCGTTTTTCAGAGGAAATCGCCTACATTTTGCTCTCTGAAAACAATGTCAAGATTATTTGCTGGAAACAAACCGGAGCACAATGTATCTCCTCTCTGACGTGCACTCCAAAAGTTCTGAGGAACTAGACGAAGGGCATTATCTACTTCCTAAACCATAAGTCTCCAAACCAGGTTTCTAAAGGTCCTTGAAAGGTCTTATGGTACATACGAATAATTAGCTGTCGACACAGCAAAGGAATATTGTCAGACTATGAAAATGTCAAGTGGCATCACAGACAAAAAGTTCTGTACACAATCAATGGCTTGAGAGAGAGAGAGAGAGAGAGAGAGAGAGAGAGAGAGAGAGAGAGAGAGAGAGAGAGAGAGAGAGAGAGAGAGAGAGAGATAGAAAGAGAGAGAGAGAGTAGGGAGAGGGAGAGAGAGAGGGGGGGGGGAGAGAGAGAGGGGGGGGGGAGGAAGGAAGGAAGGGGGGGAGGCGGAGAGAGAGGGATACAGAGACAGAGAAGGGAAAAAAACAACAACAACAAGACGAAAGATTGTTAATACACATAAGTATGTACCTAAACATTTCTCTCTCTCTCTCTCTCTCTCTCTCTCTCTCTCTCTCTCTCTCTCTCTCTCTCTCTCTCTCTCTCCATGTAAGGAACTCATACAAGGACTCTCTCTCTCTCGGTTTTTTTTTTGTTTTTGACAGGAAAAGAGTTGTTACAGGAGCTGCCGATGGTTGTGCAACATGTCAGACACATTGATCCAAAACAAACACAACAAGAGGGAAAAGGAGAGGGGAAAAGACAGAAACAGAAACGGAGACGGTGGGTGTCTGAGACTATCTGGCAAAACATCCAACACACAACGGTAAAAATCGATCTCAACTGTAAAGTACACACCTGAAAACCACGAAGGAACTCGCGAAGAAATCAATAAGAAGAAGCAACACGTTGATACACCTTCTACATGTTGCACCATGTCAACAACGTATCTAGAACACCAAACCATGCTAACAGTCTGTGGTTTTTATAGTTATAACATTGAACGAAGGATAAAAAGAAAATGTTATCCTAAAACATGAACTGTTCTGCAGGGAGGGAGGCAGAGAGAGAGAGCGGGGAGTGGGGGAAAGGGGGGAGACAGGGGAGATAGAGGGAGAGAGGGGGAAGACAGGGACAGAGGGAGGACGAGGAAGAGAGACGAACAGATAGACAGACAGACAGACAGAGACAGAGAGACTATTTTTCAGAGAGACGTCATGTGCTAGCATGTCAGTTATTTTGTGACGAACAAGTCACCTTGCATCGATTCGTCAGTCTATGTTAACAGAAGCACTCTTGCTTTCACCTCAAACCTGTATGCTACTTAGTTTTAAAGATCATGTTTCTCAGACTTTTTTCCCCTCGTTACTCAGTCTCTAATCGAATAGGCGTTTCCTCTCAAAATAGTTTAACATAAATTACAGGTTGTCTGATAGGTAAACAACCTTAAACAAGGAAGAGGAAAACAAACCATTAACCCCTCCCCCCAAAAGAGAGAGAGAGAGAGAGAGAGAGAGAGAGAGAGAGAGAGAAGAGAGATGAGAGAGAGAGAGAGAGAGAGAGAGAGAGAGAGAGAGAGAGATTACGTAGGAAAGCACAAAACCCTGGGTTTTTTGTGTGTGACTTGAGCTCCAATAGCCATTTCCTGGCGCGGCGGAGATGAAGACAACAAACAATAAAATAGAACATTACTGGTGGGGAAATCGCAATGCATGCTACAGTATATAATAAATGATAAAATATATGAATTTAGACTTTCTCTCTCACACTCACTCTCTCTCAATGTGTGTGTGTGCGTGCGTGCGTGCGTGCGTCGTGTGTGTGTTGGTAAACTACAGGGAAGAGGGTGCTGATTTTTCACTGACTGATAGATTTTTGCGTCTCCAATAGAATGATAGCCATAAAAAGAAAAAAATCAGAAAGAAACAATAAACATTCTAAAGCATGACATTCGCCTACCGAGGTGTACGGCTTTCACTGGAGGCACATAAAAAAAAAAACCACACAACCCTATATCAAAATCTAGTAAAGCTTCTGATGGCTCCATAGAAAGTCCACACACACTTCCATAGAAAACCACTGAAAAAGGCGATCAAAACCGTCAGAGAAAACTGGCAGACTGCCTTGGGAGACAGTGCACAAAAAAGAAAACCGCACAAGCCTCCTTAAGTTGAAGGTTTCGCCCCAATCAGACGATTGCCATTGACAAAGCTCCTCTGCCAATGCTGAAGCCATAGAATGGCTGAGATGCTTGCCTTAGCCCTAGAAAGGTGGGTTGTTTTTTTTTGTCCTTTTTTTTTCGCCCGCCTTGAGTTCGCCCGCCTTGAGATCGAAAAGTGGCAGCGAGAGATTTTTTAAAAAATCTACTTATTCAGTGTGATCAATAAATTTCTTTTCAATATTTTTTCGAACTTTTAGTCTATAGGCCAAACACTTAATTCACACCTGGAAATCCCCGAAGTCGGAATGCGGCTATCTTAATGGTGGACGAAAAAAGAACCGGTCACATATGCATTGATGAACTTTGGAGATTTAGCCGAGGAACGAACACGAAATACATGGAAGATTTTATTTCCACATTACATCCCTGAACATTTGTTTTAACAATCTTCAACAGAATTTTAAAAACAACAACAAAACACAAAAAACATTGCTCAAGCTATTCATCTTCCACAAGAATAATTCCTCAACTTACTTTCCTATTTCTCTGTTGACAATGAAACCTCATCACAACCATACATACATTCTGCCAACTCTGCACAAACTTATTCCTTTCACTTATATTTTAAATCAAAAAAAGTTTAAGAATGTTTCCTCTAGTTTTTTTCTATACCTATTTTGCCCAAAAAAAAAACACGATTTTTTTCTGTATTTTCTTTGAAAAATAAGAAATAATTTTCAAAAACACAACAGAAACTGGTGTTTACTTCTCAGCTTTGCTTCCAGCAAGAATGTGCACACAGCTTGGATGTGCAACAGCTCCACAGAATAAACTCAATCAAGTCAATATTCATCGTTTCAGGAAACACATGCGGTGGACAATGCCTTTTCATGGGAATGCTTGGGGGCCTTGGCCAGCCAGTGACATTGCCATTGGAATATCTGGCCGATAAATGGTAAATAAGCATTTTGTACCTCCAATCCATAAATTACAAGGATGAACGAAAGAAAGTTTCACATACATCAATGATAGCTGCTCTGAATCTATGTATAAATACATTTTGATAAACGCTGATATGTTCGATCTCTCTCTCTCTCTCTCTCTCTCTCTCTCTCTCTCTCTCTCTCTCTCTCTCTCTCTCCACATGCAGAGGAGGAGAGAGAAAAGGAGAGAGAGAGAGGAGAGAGAAGAGAGAGAGAGGAGAGAGATGAGAGAGGGGAGAGAGGAGGGAAGGAAGGAAGGGAGGAAGACAGAAAGAAAGAAGGAAAAGAAAGAAAGAAAGAAAGAAGAAAGAAAAAACTGACCAAATCATGGGCAAGAAGTGTTTGGATGCAAAGAGAAGAATAAAATATTGACGACTTGCAAATCAGTAAATGAAGCTGATCAATTGGGGGAAGGGGACAGGCAAAGAAAAGAAAAAGGTGCAAGATAGGAAAGAAACGGTGATAAAAAGAAAGAAGATACATGCCCCACTTATAAATGAGCCAATCAAACAAACAATGAAAGGAAGGAAGAAAAAAACAACAACACACACATTCAGAAGGATGGAATAATGTCTAATAATGAAATCACTTATCAACCAACCACCCAAATGCTACTCCAATCTCCGCCTCGCCTTTCACAAATTATTTACCTCAGGGATTCGTTTCACATTCAAATTCAATTGCCCCTAAGTGCAACTCGCGGGCAAACACAGACAAAAACGGAGTGGTGTGGCCCACTCTCCCCCAGCACAGAACTTGAGACCCCACGCATGCACAGCACTATCAGCCTTTGAAATTTTACAACTGCTCACCTCCGGACGTCCCTGCTTTTTAAAAACACCTCTAGTATACAGTTCCCATTCTTCCCTCTCCTTTTTGCCACGGACTGTCCCAGGGGGTAAACCGCTGAGGGCAGAGAGTTCTGGTACAAAAGTGGAAAGTGGATACAGAAAACAATAAATTCTGAAAGAAAACTTTGCTAATCCCTTTCCAGCTTCAGCACCTGGAGAACAAGAAAAGTAGAAGGGGTGGAATAGATGGACTGATGGGAGACTCTGGTTAAGATATTGTGTTGCTACTCTCACAGAAACAGGCCTCTCACAGACAGAAATCTAAATTCCAACAAGCATGGAAAATGCAGACACTTTCTAGACATTATCAAGGTCGTGCTGGCTCCAGCAAAAATCCATTCTTAATTGCTAAGACTTGACTCTGCATGGCAAAGCTATCTGTTTCTTCACAGCCATCCACAGACTGGTCAAGTTTTTCTTCGCAACCGGAGCTTCTTTTAACACGGCAGTCAAATCAGTTCTCTTCCAACAAGCCTCTAAGTAGTTGTGTTGTGGGTTTTTCCCTGTGTGTATATGCGCATGCAGAAAGTGACGCATATTCCTCATTTACTGTCAGCACTACCCGCGGTGAAACCATAACGGCAGTGATGATAGGGTTAATGCTTTTGGTATACAAACACAACGGCAAATCCCAGATGATAGCAGCGTGAACTAAAATGCAATTGCAGACTGACCACTTTTTCAGCCCTGTCCGGAGCTGTACAATGCAAAACATACTCTAAAAATGCATCGTAATTAACTGCTGCACCAGAGGATAATGTCAGCACTGCTAGCATGGTGGAAGAACCAACACAGGCATTCACTGTGCAAAGAACTTTGAGAACTCATCAGGCTTATGAAAAGACTGGATGAAACATCCACAAGATATGCTGAGACAATCAAGATGATGGCTAACTGTGCCAATATTATTGACATAACGCCCCCAGACAATAGCTTGGAACAGTTTAACAGTTTACCTGCCAGTACCTAGAACACATTAGTGAATAGCTGCGATAAGAAATAACCCAAACCAACACCTCTCTAAAGGCCAGCAAGGACACAACAGCACTCTCCAAACTGAAACTTGCATATCTAAAATCATAAGATAAGGCTCCACGATCTTCCTTGCTCAGGTATAATAATAATAATAATAATGTATGGAATTTATATAGCGCTGAATCTTGTAAAGCAACAAATCAAAGCGCTCAGATTTTATTTCATACCACTTTAAGTCATGGCAGATTTCTCTCCGTGAAATTCGGGCTGCTCTCCCCGGGGAGAGCGGGAGAACGCGTCGCCACTTAGCGCTGCGCCACCCTTTCACCTTTTTTTTTTTTTTTTTTTTTTTCTGCAACTGTATTTGTTTCCCTATCAGAGTGGCTTTTTTCTAAGAATTTTGCAGGGACAACTCTCTTGTTGCCGTGGGTTTTTTTAGTGCGCTAAATAATTACGTGTAACACACGGGACCTCGGTTTATCGTTCATC
The DNA here is from genome assembly GCA_028751875.1 of Rapana venosa. Classification (NCBI taxonomy): domain Eukaryota; kingdom Metazoa; phylum Mollusca; class Gastropoda; order Neogastropoda; family Muricidae; genus Rapana; species Rapana venosa. The sequence continues at coordinate 49,124,611 of CM054139.1, read as the reverse complement.
CGAAAAACTAGCGCCAGACCACCATCATGGTTAATGGATGGGGGAAAAATTTTCCGGTCCAAACGGGGTACGAACCGCCGCACACTTCAGACCCGGACTTTTCGCTTTCTAGACAGGCGCGTTACCTCTAGACCCGATCCACCTTGCTAGGTATGGTCTTGCATGAATGCCCGCCATGGACACTGACGTGTTGGTTGGGCTATTTTCGACAAAATGTTATTGTTTCTGCTGAGCATCTCTCTCTCTCTCTCTCTCTCTCTCTCTCTCTCTCTCTCTCTCTCTTTTCCCCTTCTCTCTCGTAAGTTATAGCCTGTTCCACCTTTTAGAAGATTAGGCCATCGTGTACCTGTGAGTGGGTAACATATGACAAAATTTACAAAAGCGTGTGTACACTGAGACTGGATGTAAAAGAAAAATTAAAAACCAGATGGGTGCTTAATCATTACCCTTGGGTAAAAAAAAAGTTACTGATTAGATTTAGGACTATCACCCCCACCCCCAAAAAAACAAACAAAAAACTTTCGATCCGTCCTATCCTCAAGCCTCTCTTCATCTTCAACTATCCATCAGCACCTCTGGTTGCCTCCTGCCCTCCCTTTGCTCTCTCTCGCCTCTCCTTCGTATAGATAATACATCCAGCAGCATCCACAACGGTATAGCTCAAAATTCCCTGACTTTCACACACACACACCCACACACACCCCACACACACACACACACACACCCCACACACACACATATATATTTATATATATATACACATACACACACCCCACACACACACACACAATCAAGAGGTGGCCACAAGACACATAACGGCCACAGTGGAACATTAGCCGCCAGTAGCTGACAGGCGTGCATGGAGAGTCAGGCAGGTAACAAATGACGTCATGGGGTTCACAGACGGCTACACCGCAGCAGCAGCAGCAGGAGATCAATCTGTTCACGGGCTGCTAATGCTGACCGATCAATTCCTATCACAGAGGGCCGGCAGAATCACTGCCATGCCATGCCATGCCCAAGTACACGGGCGCTGCTCTGGCTTCTTTCTGTTTGATGTGACAGAATGGAAAACCACGGCTTGTTTCCTCTCCCCCTTGTTTTCCCTTCCATCTCCCCTACACTCTTTTATATCGACTACCTCTACGCTTCTTCTCTCACTTTTGTCCCCTCAAAGCTAGTATGCACCACCTTAACACTCTAAAAAAAAACAACTAAAAAAAAACATAAAAAGTTCCTTACTTCCTTCCCTACTCTCACCTCATACCCCCAAAAAGGACAGGAAAAAATATGTCAGCAGAAGATCAGTGATATTGTAGAGGTAGGGGAGGAGGGAGGGTGTTCGCGAATAGATTCTTTCTCCTACGAAGCAGTAGCTACTATAAACAGCACGACACGGAAAATCTATCATCGTGGAATTTTAACTACAAAACTATTCCAAGTAGGAAGCTCCTTAGAAAACAAAATGTTCACTTAAGAACCATTTCATCTGTTTTGAATGTAATGTAGTGCCGTAGGATTCTTACACAAACACCATTTCACACTAGATGAGACTTTTAGGGAAGATCATAAGAACGAATAAAGGCGAAATCTTTTCAATTCTTCTTTGTCGTCGTCGAAGTCTCAGACAGCAACTATTATTGTCTGTCATATGAACGAAAATGCGTTGTGCTGCCGTTAAGCGCCTGACAAATCAGGCCCAGTGCATCTGAGAGAGAAATACTGACCTAAAAATGACAGCAACAATTTCACCTTTATTAGATTCACTGACTTATTGAAGTCGGGATATAAAACGATGAAAACGAAAGTGATTTCTTACCATGATAATTCAATTTCTTTCTTTCTTTTCCGCTTTCTTCAGACCTTATAAACACACGTTTCAGAAGTAGCTCAAAACTAACATAAGCATATCTCTCTATCTCTATCTGTCCCGTAGTCTGACGACCGTGGGGGCACCCTCAAAGACTCAGCAACCAGTTCCCTCCATTCTTCTCTTTGTTCTGCCTTTCTCAGGGTTTTGTTGAGTTCTAGGCCTGTCCATTCACTGATGTTATCCTCCCAGCTCTTCCTTGGTCTGCCTCTTCTTCTTCCTCCTTGGACAGTGCTTGCAAAACTGTCTTTGGTTAATTCCCTTTTTGGGATCTTGTGACATGCCCATACCACTTAATTTACGTTTTTTCACGATCGTTAGAAGGTTTCTCATAGGGTTCCAATGGTTTGCTGGATTCTGTTATGCACGCTTTCGTTGCTTATGTGGTCTTTGTAGGAGATGCCAAGGAGTCTCCGAAAGCATCTCATCTCCACTGCCTGTACTTTTTCTCTCCAAATCTGCAGTCAGGGTCCATGATTCAACAGGCATACAGAAATATGGAATATGACAAGGGAGCGCATTAGTCTGATCTTGGAGATAAGTGAGATATTCTTATCTCTCCAGTGGTGTTTAGTTTTTGACAAGTGTTATTTGTTGTGCGTCCTGCATATTTACTTTGGTTTGGATCCCTGGTCGGATACAATGGCCCCCCAGGTACTTGAAGCTTTGAACTGTTTCCAGCTTCGGGGTCATTAACCTGATATCGGCAAAATGCCGTTGGTGTTATTAGTCATCAGTTTGGTCTTCTCTGCACTGATTTCCATGCCGTATGTTTTGGAGGCCTTATCCAAGTGTTCTGTTAGGCTGGGCAAGCTCTTTTTCTGATCCTGCTATTCCATCATGTCATCTGCGAAGCGGAGGTTGGTGACGTTCTGCCACCAATGCTGACTGATCTTCATGATGTTCCAGTGCATCGCCATGATTCTCTCAAGGAAGATGTTGAAAAGAGTGGGTGAGAGTAGACAGCCCTCCCTTTACTCCAACTGTTGTTCGAAACCATTCTCCAATGTTGTTTTTGTAGTACACTGCACTGGTGGCCTCGCTGTACAGCTGTTTGATGACTCTGATCGGTTTGCATTGATGCTGTACAAGTTCATGGTTGCCCACAAAGCTGCATCCCACACCCTGTCAAATGCCTTCTTTAAAGTAAATACGTGGTATAGGTCTTGTTGATGTTGAAGGTACCGCTCACATAGTATTCTGAGGTTGAATATCTGTTTTTGTTGTGCTGCGCCCTGCTCTGAAACCTGCTTGTTCCTCAGCAAAGATGGTCTCTGCTTTTGGCTTCAGTCTATTCAATATTATCTGCAGCTGACCTTGGGTTGGGTGACATAGAGGCTGATTTTGCGGTAATTATGGCATTGTTGTAGATTTCCCTTTTTGGGGAGGGTGATGATGAGTGACTGCGTCCATGGTGTTGGCCTTTTTCCTGTCTGCCAGATCTTGTTGCAGATTCTTAGTAGGGCGCTGATCATGGCTTTCCCCTCCAGCTTGGACCAACTCAGCTGGAATGTTGTCAGCCCCTGCTGACTTCCCCTTTTTCAGCGATCTGACTGCTGTTTCCACTTCTTCTCGGAGGATAGGGTGACTGTCTGTGTCTTTGCTTTCAGGTACATTAAGGACTTCTGGATCTCCTGCGGTTCTATAGTTATACAGGTCGGAGCAGTATTCTGTCCATCTGTTCAGGATATCCTGGTCGTCAGTGAGACACTTCCCATTTTTGTCTTGGATGTTAAACCTTTTCTCTGTTTCGTGCTAGTCAGGTCTTTCACCAGCTGATATGCTTTCTTGCTATTGTTTTTCTTGATGTTCTCTTCAATGTCTTGGCACTGTTCACCGATCCATTTCTCTTTTGCCTCCGTCATGGACTTCCTGATTCTTTTGTTGACTGCCCTATATTGTTCTGCTCTTTCTTTTGTTTCATTTTTCTTTTTCTTCAACTCTCTACGCTTGTCGCATAGTTGTAGGATGTTAGGTGTGACCCATGGTTTTTTGACTGGTCGGCGTTTGCCAAGAAGCTCGTTTGCTGTTTCAGTCACTGCTGTATTGAAACTATTTCGTCAGTGTGTCTATGTCTGAGTCTAACACAGTGAGTGCTGCAAACTTTCCACCTATCCTTGCTTGAAAAATTTCTAATACCTCTGGGCCCTTCAGCTTCTCGAGGTCAAATTTGATCCTGATGTTGTTCCGCTTGTGGATTTTCTTTAGACGTAGTCAGAAAGTCATCATCACAAGATCATGATCACTCCTATGTCTGCTCCTGGAAAACTTCGTGTCTGTGCGATGTTAACGCTAGACTGAAACCGTCTTTTCACCATGATGTAATCTATTTGGTTGTGGTGTTCTCCATTTGGGCTATGCCATGTCCATTTTCTGGATTTCTTGTGTGGGCCAAGTGTATTCACTAGCTGGAGGTGGTTGTTACTGGCAAACTCCAGGAGTCTCAAGCCTCTTTCATTTGATTGGTTATTACAATGTGGCCCACAAACGCCCTCCCAGTCTTTCCATGCATCTTCTCCTACCTTGGCGTTCCAGTCGCCTTGCACAACGAGGATGTCTTTCTTGGGTGTTTGATTCAGAACCTCTTGTAGCTGGTCATAAAATTCTTCTACGGCTTCATCTGTGCAGTCTGATGTAGGGGCGTATGCCTGTACTATAGTTATGTTAAAGGGGGTTGCTCTCAGGCGGATGGTAATAAGTCTGCTGGACAAAGGCTGACAGCTCATGACGGTGTTCACGGTGTCTTTGTGAACGAGAAACCCCACGCCGTGTTCATGTTTATCCTGTTTTCCACTGTAGTATAATTTGTGGTCTTCCTGGGTCGTTGTTTCTCCCATGTTTTTCCACCTGACTTCGCAGAGCCCAAGGATGTGCCAATGATATCTGGACATCTCATGTGTCAGTTCTTCCACTTTGCCTGCAGCTCTTAGTGTTCGTACATTCCATGTGCCAATGATGGTGTTGTGTCATAAGCATATAAGTACATAAGCATATATCAGGACTAATTTCCAATGACTTGGATCACTTTGACTACTGAATGTTTACTAAAAGAAAAGAAATCCGCACTTGTGAGTCAATCTTTGATTCATATTTTTCTGTTACTCTGACAAATATAAAATTGGTCCCAAAGTCAACCACCCCCATGAAAACGTCTGTTTCCCATAGAAAAAAAAAGATAATACCTACACACTACAAAGAATTTGTGCCTGATGTTCGGATAATTCAAAACATTGGGAATTTTCAAGATCATTAAAAACCCAGTACCTCAACAACTTTTTTTCATTTGTATTCATAAACATACCAAATTCCTAATGCAAAAATAACACAGAACCCAGGAAAAAGTGTTCGCTGCCTTCCCACCTAAAACCACATACATAAACCCCTCTCCGTCAAACCACAGAAACTGACCACTTCTATGCATTAGTAACGATCATAGATTTCATCAATGTGGCCTTCTCATAGTCTCTTTTTTTTTTTTTTAATCAAAGCCTGCCTGTCTAGAGCTGCTTAGTTAGTTCAAAAGGTAATGAATCCTGATGGCTTCGCTTCCAAAGAAACAGCCAGACTGGAACTGGCAGTGATTGATTACCTGTGTTCTTACGGGCCAGTAAGGATCCCACCCAGCAAATACAGTTTATGCCACAGTGTGCATGTCTGATGGAGAAATATAGCGACCTAAACGCTACAGGTACTTTACAGCCTAACGCCACCGCGACTGACTGCTACGGGAACATTATCACTGGAGCTACTTTGTTTTTTCTTTCATTTAAACCCCCCAAAAATAAGGGGGGGGGGGGGGGGGCAGGAGTGTTGGTCAAGGTAGTCTTGATAATCACTTATTAAAAGAAAACAAAACTTGATATGTAATTTTACACTTTGTGTATATGAAGATAAATTTCGTCTTAAAATCTGAGTTATGCGATTGAGAAAAAGTGGCCTGTTATGCTATATGTTAGACGCATCAATCTAAAAGAACAACAGACACAGAAACATGGTGAGTGGATGTCTCGAACCACAAGACAAACATCCAACATCATCGTTTAACACCCATAGATTAACGGTAAAGGTGTCCCATAACCTATAAGGTCGTAGAGGAGCGAGGCGTTAGAGGCCAGCTTATTGAGGGCGGCGCCCAACTCCTCTCCATCGCTGATTTACCTTCCCTGACCCTAAAGAGACAGGTACCCATTTACAGCTGGGTGAATTGGGGGACTGTACTGAAGCCAAGGCGCGCAAACGGTCACCCATATGAACTTGGCGGGGGGGGGGGGGGGGGGGCTGAGTGCTCCGACCACTGAGCTATCCCGTCCCCTACCCATAGATTACACTTATGCAAAGCACTTCTTTTTTCAGAACCGCAAACTTGTTTACAACTAGGACTACGCACAACACCACCAAGTCAGCTACAAGTGGGCTAATCTACAGCATAGATATTCACGTTCAACATTTCAGACGAGAACACAAAGTATAGTTGTCTGCTCAGACATAATTGTTCTGGAAGGAAGAAAAGTATTCTTAGTATAGGGGGGGAAAAAAGATATTCCTGGAATGAATGAAGCCAGGTTAACACAAATAAGTCACTTGGCATTGACTAGTCTGTAAAAACAAAAAAATCAGAAAAAGCCAGTCTTGCCTTTGCTTCAATGATGGATGTTGCCAGTTCAAATTTGTTTCCGAAAGTTTTCCCATTTGTCATCGAATCAACTAGGCGTTTCCTCTCAGGAACACTTTACAACAGCATATCATTCCACATCTAACAAAACGGCCACAAAAACGTCAGGCAAAGAGGCAAAAACAAAGGAATGAGTTAATAAATAGAACAGGCTAACAGAAAGAAAGGCTGAGAAGAAAACACCAGAAAATAAGAAAGGCAGAAAGAACAGGAAAGCAGGAAAGAATTAAGAAAAAGAAAAAACCAATTTTCTGATAAGTATAGCGAGGATAGGTATAGTCTGCCTGTAAAGATCAAGACTAGAAGAAAAATTTCGATGAATAAATAACAAAACGTAACTTTTCATACATAACACACCTGCCCCCACCCCTTCTCTCTCTCTCTCTCTCTCTCTCTCTCTCTCTCTCTCTCTCTCTCCTCTCTCTCCTTCATCTTCTCCTTCTCTCCTTCACACTTTCAGGCACTGATCTGACTTTCGAATTTCTCTGGAGACATGAAAGAGTACCAACCGAACTTTAAGAAAGAAAGACTGCAGACACGGAAAAGTACCCAGCAGGGTGAGATTGATCGCTTGAAAACAGCAAGCCCGACCTACCACTGCACTGCTTTCTGAGGTGCTTAGCTGACAGATAATTACGTGAACTGCTGCAGCTGAGCAGGTCAAGCAATACCAAGCTGGAAATTCACTAGGGCTAGCCGTTTGTATCAATCAGAACAAGTTACGGTCGGCACAGTTCTCTCTTTTAAAAGACACACACACACTCACTCACTCACTCACTCTCTCACACACACACCACACACACACACACAAATAGACACAAAAAAACCACGACAACAACAAAAACTGATGGCTCATAAAAACTATTCTCTACAAAATAATGAATACTGTGAGCGAAAGAGTCTGGTCGTCTTCCAATCTCTTGGAAACGTAGTTTATGAAAAGCGATTTTGCTCGTGGGGCTCAGTAGTGCTCAACGCTTTTATGAAGTCCTCTCTCGAGGAGAAGGATTGCCAGGATTTCACTAGTACGACAAAAATAAACGTCTGGGTTCATGTAATGCGTCTTTTTTTTGTCTGGCGACATAGTCTATAACATAGTGTGTGTGTGTGTGTGTGTGTGTGTGTTTTGTGTGTGTGTGTGTGTGTGTGTGTGGTGTGTGTGTGTGTGTGTGTGTGTGCGGTGCGTGCGTGCGGTTGGGGTGTAAGCATGTATACATGTTTGCATAATTAATGCAAGCATGGCACCAGTACATTAGACATACGCGCCTGTCTGCACGCACGTCTACACATACATACACATACATACAATACATACATACATACATACATACATACATACACACACACATACATACATACATACACACATACATACATACACACATACACACACATGCATACATAAACGCGTGCCATCAGAGTTGGAATGTACCTTCTTCCTCTTAGTCTTGCACTGAGACAGCAGCTGAAAACCAGCGAAGGCAGCAGGAATCCTGGGTGGGCGAGTGACTGACGGAACAGTCACGCGCATCTCTGAAGTCAATAAACGCGGCCCCTGGCCCCCTTTCTGTCTCACCTGGGGGTGGCGGATAGACAGCTGAGCTGACTGCCGGCTGGCACATGTCGCAAAGAGCACCTCGTGCAAAATCCACTCCTTGGTCAGGTGTAGGTGTTATTTTTCTTATGGGATCAGACTTGACCGGCAAAGTCGTCATTGCATTCAAGTTCTCTTTGGCACGCTTCGCCTGTGGCACAGTTTGGGTAAAGAACGATTCTGGTACGACGATATAGAAGATAGAACCACCTTCATTCTCTGAGCAGTTGTTGGTGCATTCCTCTGATTTTGTTTTTTTTACGGATAGCGAAGCTGATGGAGCCCATCCTTCTCCTGCATGCCGGGCTGGGTATGTTCTAGCCAAGAAAAGTTGGTCTGTTTTTGTATAAAGGATGAATAGGCTTTCAACGCGTACATCAGATATCATATCAATTGGTAGTCGATACCTCAAGTTTACAGTCACCTAGCTGAGGTAGTCAGGGACTTGCAGCAGAACGGAGTGAGAAATAGAATTATTATCTCCAAGACAAAAATCCCTTTATACAGACTCTTCAGAGGAAGGAGACTCGATACCCCCTCAGTTATTGTCAGATCATGAGTTTAATATTCTCTCGACACCCCCCACCCCCTGAAAACACACACACATACATGCGCACGCGCGCGCGCGGACAAAGCAGACGCTTCAACAGTGACTCGAACCCAAGCATTCAGTTCAATACTCTAACCAAATTACTCCACTCCCCGATGTCTTCTTCTAAACCTTTGTCATTGATTTCTCTCTTTCTTCTAACTTGTTTTATTCATTCCTTTATTTTTGAACATGAGCTTGGGAGGTGGGGAACAAACTCGGACTGAAACATTACTGGCATAATACTAGGTTAGCTATGTGAAACCGCTGGATGTTCACAACGTCAAACGAATCCTGTTTTCAAAAATTCCAATCTAACATAATTATTTGCTTTCATAAAAAATGCAGATTGAAATATCAAAACAAAATCTGAAGCGAGGAAGCCGCTCTCATACTGAAATATTATCGCAATGAACCCAAAATTTCACAAAAACCATCTCACAAAAAGTAATCTGCAATTGAGATCGAAAGGAGTTTCTCAGGCTCCACAGAAAATCAACACACTAAAAAAATATAAAAAAATTAATTTAAAAAAAGAAAAGAAAAGAACTTTGAATGGCGATCCAAAAACATGAGAGAAAAGAGACAGACTGCTTTCAAAGACACTGCCCAAAAAGCTCAAGCCTCCTTTTATCGACAAGCGCTTCCCACCACACAAGACGATTGTCATGAACAGAGCTACTCTGTCAATGATGAAGCCGTGTGATTGCCAACCCTGCCCCATCTTTTATTCATCAACAATAAACAAAACAAAAAAGAAAAGAAAAGAACAGAGAAAACTGTCCTTTCTGTCTTTTTCTTCTCGCATTCAGACTAAAAAGAAATATAAAGAAAGGTTGCAGATTTGAGTTCTGACTGAAAGAAAAGGAAAACTCCCTACTCAATTCGATAATTCATTCCGCTATGTGGCCTTATTTTTGTTACAAAATCAAAAGACACAATTATATGACAAACCAATTACCAAGTTTCACGTGGATAAAACTCCATTCAAAACTGATATGCATACTTACATATGCACAGACCGTTTCCATTTTAATGCAAATGTAGTGTCTGGACTTTCCATGACTTTCCTCTACCAAAGTTACATAGAGGAGACGGAGGGTTATGTTTTAACCCTCCCTCCCCCTTACACAAAACACAAAACACACACACACACCACACGCGCGCGCGCGCGCGCCGGCGCGCGCGCGCGCACGCATACATACACACAAAGTTCATTCGATAAGCCTCATTTTTCATTTGACGATGAAATCCACATAACGACTAAAGAGATATTAAGCCGAACAGTGTACACTTTTTACAAATTTTTTCCCGTCTCTTTTTCCCCGTATGTGGAAAAATTTCCCCCATGAGTTCCCGTCCTAAATCCATTCTGCAAACGATCTATTTTTTTCAAGCTATAACCAAAAAAAGAGGGGGGGGGGGGGGGTACACAAACCCAATATTGACATCTCGGATTTGCTTGCAGCAGAAACGTGCACACAGCTCGGGCGTGCTTTGCCTCCTCAGAATCAAGTCAATACTCAACATTTCATGCAACACATGCAGTGGACAATGCCTTTTCACATGCACACTTGAAAACAGTTAAGGAGATTTGAATTCTATGGCCGTTTCACTGTAAGCAAACCCAAGCCTTTCCGATCGATCGAAATTACATGCATGCACACACGCGCACGCAGTGACGCGCGCACACATGAATGTATGCGGTCTTCCATGCATATTTCCGTGTAAATGCATGCGCAAAATACATGCAATCTCTCTCTCTCTCTCTCTCTCTCTCTCTCTCTCTCTCTCCTCTCTCTCTCTCTCTCTCTTTATATATATATGTATGTATATATTATATATATATATATATATCTATCTAAAATATATATATATAATATATACACCTCACACACATGGTGAGTCAAACACAATTTCATACAGACAAGGAGACAGAGACAGAGAGAGAGAGAGAGACAGACACAGACAAATATTGAGACACGGAAACAGTTAAAAAGAAAACACAAAAAACCACCCCAAAACAATAAAACAACAGCACAAAATACTGAGGTAAAGAGAAAGAAAAACAAGCGTTTTTTCACGACTTGCAAATGAGTAAATGAAGCTGATCAAATGGGTTGAGTAAAATGCGAGTGCACAGAAAGAAATAAACGGTGATAAATAAAGGAGAGGATACATGTTAGACTTACAAATGAGTCACTGAAACAAAACATGGAAAAGGAAGGTGAATAACGTCCTCTTGCCGCCTGCAACCCTTCCTTCCCCCCCCCCCCCCCCCCCCCCCCCACACATACAGACAGGTAGAGAGAGAGAGAGAGAGAGAGAGAGAGAGAGAGAGAGAGAGAGAAGAGAGAGAGAGAAGAGAGAGAGAAACAGACAGACAGACATCAGAGACAGACAGGCAGGCAGGCAGGTAGTCAGGCAGACAGAAACAGAGGCAGAGAGAGACAGAGAGGTCGAGATCGCAGTGTTAAATGAAACCAAATTTGAAAGCAACCAAGCAAGATCTACCGTGATCTCCGCCTCACCTTCCACGAAACTTTACCTCGGGGATTCGTTTGACATTCAAATTCAATTGTCCCCGAAGAGCACTCACGGGCAAACACGTCTGAAATGGAATGAACCACACTCCCCAGCACAGCATAGCACAGCACAGCACAGCACAGCACATGAGACCAAGCGGCATGCGCAGCACAAATCAACCCCACGAGGACGCTCCTGCTTCTGTAGAAGTAGAACAGCCCCAATGCATGCACCGCTCCTCCATTCATTCCTCTTCTTTCTGCCTTGGACATTCCTTAAGAAAAAAAACATTCGAATCCTCACTTAAGAAAAAAATAGATGAGGGGGAGTGGGGAGTGAATCCTGATGTAAAGATGAAGAATGATTAAAGGCGATTTATAAACCCTGTCAGAAAATGTGCTAATGTGTTCTTGTTTCAGCGACTGGCAGAAGGGGGTAGACTACGCTCACATCACACCTAAAAGAGAAATAAATTGTGAAACTAGTCTAAAATGTAGGTTTCAATATCTTGACTGCTCGTGTCTGAATACGAGTATGAGTTTTGAATAACAGACAGACAGAAAAACAGAAAAAGACAGGAAGGACGGTAAAGATAAAGAAGCAGAGCGACAGTAACATGCTTAACGATAGAGTATATCACCATCAAATATGCAGTCCACGTTTTCTGGATCAATACAAGACATTACAGAGAGAGTTACAGGGTTAAAACATATTTTTTTACCAGGAGACAAAAACAATGTTTTTTCTGTAATCTTTCAATCAGTTGGCATCGAATATTTCTAGTAAAAGCCCACCTTTTTAACATTAAAGTGGTGGCATCCCTACTAATCAGTAATCTAGCACAGCAGTTTCAGAAACAACTATAAACACGAAGTTCCAACTGTGTGTGTTGTGTGTGTGTGTGTGTGTGTGTGTGTGTGTGTGTGTGTGTGTGTGTGTGTGTGTGTGTGTGTGTGTGGTGTGTGTGTTGTTGTGTGTGTTGTGTGTGTTTGTGTGTGTTGTGTGTGTGTGTGGTGTGTGTGTGTGTGTTGTGTGTGTGTGTGTGTGTGTGTGTGTGTGTGTGTGTGTGTGTGTGTGTCTGCGCTTGCGCGTTTGCGTATGAATATGTACGTATTTATACAAATGAGCATATCTAACGTATCAGAACATTGACAACTCAGCTCGAAAGTATGGACTGACATTTAAGTGACTTTTCTGCTCAGAGGCTGGTGCTACTTTTAGGGCTTGGGAAAAGAAACTGCAAATAAGTTTCTTTTTCTTTGTATTCTCCCCCCTCCCTACTCTCCCACCCCACCCCTTCCTCCCTCTCGAACAAAAGTTTAAATGACATTCACCGCTTGTGCTTTCATCTGGTTGGCAATGTCGACATAAATCATAAGCAAAAGTTTTGCGAGTTGCCCCAGTCATTATTTTCGATGCAGCAGCGATCCTGGTTGGTCAATGACCACTTAGCACGAATACAGCAACTTTACAATAGTTCCAGTCCTCGTTCTACTTCACGTTTGGATCCCTCGTGGATGCCCATATTTCTGACAAAGACAGAAAAGTCCAAGTATAGCTTGAGCTCGATGCGTTTTAAAGACATTTGTCTCCTCTGAAGCTGGTCTAATGATGGAAGGCCGGCATATCGCCTGACATCATCTGTCTGCACAGTCTGTTCAATCCTTGGCATAGCTACAAAATGTGGGACATTGATTCACCTACTTAGAACCATATGTGACCTTTTGATTTTTTTACCTGCTTTCATAGTTTTTGAAAGATGCAGACGGGTAATGTGAGAATAAGGATTCTCAATATTAGAAAAAAATACAAACCCCTCAATTTTCTTTTCCTGCATGATGATCAATGAGGATGAGGATGATGTTACGATGCTGCTATGGAAGTGCATGTGCCCTGAGACTACTGACAAGTCTGTACTGTACACTTCCTATCATAATATATCTCGGTGTAAACCGGGCCTAAGAGATACAGACACCTGCACTGTTGGTCAGGTACTTTGAGCAACACTCTCAAAATTGCATCCATAAAGTAGATGAAGCTCGACTGTGAGGTTCCGTTCTTCCCAAAAAGCCCACAATAAAGTCACTCTGGGTAGCAGCCAGCTGGAGTAAGAGATATCCCTACGACTCTTAAGGGATTCGAACTCGAGACCTTTCAGTCCATACCCAAGGCGCAAACCACTGCGCCATGACGTCTGGTACCTCTGTTTTACAACATGAACAGCTTATATCCCAAAGCAACGCTTTCGTGTTTGTAGGCACGTAGTATCCACAATGAATGATGAATGAATGATGAATATGCAGTGCCATGAACGCGCAGAGCATACATAAAAACGGGTACACACAGGAAGGCAGGAAGGCACACACGCCTGCACACCAGCCCACGCACGTGCGTGTGTACCCGGGGACACGTGTTGTGTGTGGGGTGTGTGGTGTGTGTTTTGTGTGTGTGTGTGTGTGTGTGTGTGCGCCCCGCGCGTGTTCACACACCACAGCCCACACACACACGAATGCATGCAAACGAGTACTCGCTTCTCCATCAGAGTTTCATAAATAAGCATGACACAAGTGCGCTCTCTCTCTCTCTCTCTCTCTCTCTCTCCCCTCTCTCTCTCTCCTCTCTCTCTCCTCTCTCTCTCACACAAAACACACACACACACACCCCACCACACACACACACCACGGTTTCTGCCTGGACAAATTAGCTGAAACTATCTACACGCACAATTAATTAAATTCTACAGTGTTTCCGGTACTTAACTGTTGCCAGCAATCCAAAGGGCATGATACTATGACTCACTTTCAACTGCACATGGCGTCATTTCAAAACGCCGCATAGTGAATTATTTCTGTTGTAGCATTGCCCATTAAATCTTCGAACAGTTTCTTTCTTGTGCACATTGCTTTCTTTTTTTGCTACTAACCGCTTTGTTTCCTGTTAGTAGATGCCTTCTTCTTTCTTGCTACAAAATCCTTAACGTCTTGCTTCACTGCTTTCTTTCTTGCTACAAACTACGTTTTTTATGCTACTAACTGCTTTTTCTATGCTACTAACTGCTTTCTTTATTTTACTAACTGCGTTCTTTACGCTACTATCTTTTCTGCTACCAACTTCTTTCTTTCTTGCTACCAGCTGCTTTCTTTCTTGCTACAAACTGCTTTCTTTCTTGCTACAAACTGCTTTCTTTCTTGCTACCAAACTGCTTTCTTTCTTGCTAAAACTGCTGTCTTTCTTGCTACCAACTGCTTTCTTTCTTGTTACTAAATGCTTTTCTTCTTGCTACAAACTGCTTCCTTTCTTGTTACTAAATGCTTTCCTTCTTGCTACAAACTGCTTTCTTTCTGACTACCAACTGCTGTCTTTCTTGCTACCAACTGCTATCTTTCTTGTTACTAAATGCTTTTCTTCTTACTACAAACTGCTTCCTTTCTTGTTACTAAATGCTTTCCTTCTTGCTACAAACTGATTTCTTTCTGACTACAAACTGCTTTCTTTCTTGCTACAAACTGTTTTCTTTCTTGCTACCAACTGCTGTCTTTCTTGCTACCAACTGCTATCTTTCTTGTTACTAAATGCTTTTCTTCTTGCTACAAACTGCGTTCTTTCTTGTTACTAAAATGCTTTCCTTCTTGCTACTAACTGCTTTCTTTCTTATTACAAACTGCTTTCTTTCTTGCTACAAACTTTCTTGCTACTATTCTCCCTTATGTAACACATCAATGGCTTTGCCCATTTCCCCCTGTCTATTTACTATGAGAAAAACCAGACCTGCACTGCCAAAAAAAAATGTCAACTGAAACACCTTCTGCCTTTCAGAAACTTAGACCAGCCTGGTCACACGCTGCTTTTGAGGCAGAGTGGATCATCAGCCGCCAGCAGCTGACAGCCATGGGGAATCAGGAAGGTGACAGATCACGTCACGGGGCCCACAGGCTAGTGCTCAGTACCAGGGAGTCAATCTGCTCATGGACGGCCAATGCTGACCTATCCATTCCTGTCTGGGAAGGCAGGCAGGGCTTGCTGCTATGTCCAATCCTACATAAGCTGCTACCACTTCTTTTTCATGTGACAGACTGAGAACCCACCACTTGCTCGAACAACCCTCTCCCCATCTCATCAACCCTTTACCCCAACCTCCCCATTTTCTTGCTCTCTTCTCCTTTGGCCTTCAATGTCCCCACCCCTCCCTCGTCTCACTGCTGGTTTCCACTTCTGTCTCTCGTAGGAGAGTGAAGCAAGCCAGATTGGAAGCAAACACAATTTCACGGCAGAAAGGCAAGAGTGCTGCTGTGATGGAGGGACAAGAGGAGGTTCTCCCCTCCAAAACGATGGTTACATGGGGACGCACGGTGAAGGAAATCTATATTCACAACCTCTTCCTCAAAGATTGTTCCAAGCAGGAAGTCCCTTAGAATCCAATTTCCACTTACTGATCAATGTCACATTTGCTTTGCACCCGATGCAAAGCAGCGTGAGTCTTTGAGAGATGACAAAGCTGTTTTCTCATCTCATGAGGTAGTCGGTGTGGATCAGAAGAGTACACCATCCAAGTATACATCTCTAGACAGGAATATGGTGCCATCTGAATAAACTCTGGCCCCAGAAAGAAAAGAGAAAGAGAAAGAGCTGCGAGACACTCTACAGTCATTATCATCTTGATTAAGTCTCCTTATGTAAAGACGAAAGTAAGGATTGCTTTTTTTTTTAGGACATTTGAAAGACCTTTTCTGTATGCTAATTGGTCTTTTTTGTTGTTGGTTTTCTTCTTGTTTTAGATCAGATGCCCGAAAAAAATTCGATACACTTCTCTGAATAAATTCATCAAACTAAGATTTTTTTTTTATCTCTCACTCTGTAACTGACCTTAAACAAATACGGAACGACACGTGTACCATAATAACTCACCAAAAGCTACCTTGTTCCACAAAGGCTAAAGAAAGCTCAGTAAAACCTGTATATCAAAGTCTACTGGATAACACTCTGATAAGTGTGACATGACCTAACGGCACATCAGGTACTGGTATGCTCTGGACCGTCGATCCTGATCTTTTCAAAGACTTTGTATAGCTATGGACTGATAATAGTGACGCTGTTTCCGTGTTTTTTCCAGAATAAAACTGAAAACAAAATGTATTCTGGAATGGTTCTCTTGTTTAAGGTCTATTTTCGTGTATGTTGCATTTTTTCTTACGTTATATGTCAGATTTTCAATTCTTACCAATGTACTTTTCCCCTACCTCATCTTCACACTTCTAAAAGTATGTCACTACAGAATATTCACATCATAATTATGAAATGTATCTTTTATATGTTTTCTCAATATTGTTGCACATTTTTTTGGTTTTATTATGAATCAACATTCCTCAAGTGTTAATGTGTAAGAATTTCTATTCAGCTTGTCTTGACCTGACGAGCCATTTTCGTGGGATGTCAACACAGATTTGAGGGAAGCAGTTAGGGAGAGGGAAAACGGTGAAATCAGGGTGGGAGGCAGCCAAGTTTGTGTTCTACAGGGAGAGGGCAACTCTGCTGTGCAACTTTCATCGTGCAATTCATCGCCCATTACGCCAGGCCTGGCTTTATTTTACGATCAATTACCTTGGATTATAGACTCCTTTTTAAATGACACCAATGTCGGTGTTCCACGCGAGATTTTAATCAATCTCTCTCTCCTCTCTCTCTCCTCTCTCTCTCCTCATCTCTCTCTCCCCTCTCTCTCTCTCTCTCTCCTCTCTCTCTCCCCTCTCTCTCTCTCTTTCTCACCCTTCTCTTCCCAAATCAAACACCACTTCACGAAACATTCTTGTCTCAAGGGGGGTCACAAAGTGAGTGTCTGATGTCAAACAAGTCATAATCAATAAAAACATGCCGTGTACTCTTGAAAGCATCTCAATCCCAGCTCCACAGGGGCTTTCACTCATGTTTCACTAACACGCCAGGATGTTTTTACAGACAGACAGACAGACACACACACACACACACATAGCGCGCGCGCGCTAGCACGCACGTACGCACGCCCGCACGCACGTACATGCGCGCGTATTTCCTTACTCACTTTCTATGTCTGAAAACAACTATCACCTGAAGCAAAAATAATACGAAAGTGCAAAATCGCCCATAGGTTAGCGTTTCGCTTCAGATGATATATCCATTCACCACCACATCTTACGCCAAGGATGCTTAAACATTCAGTGAGAATAAACCAAGCATTTAGAGAAAATAAACCAAACACTTGAGTGAGAATAAACCATCGTTCAGCAGACCCCTCAGGGCCCGTGGCCAGGGTCGCGATGCATCATTCATGATCGTTAACTAAGCAAACCCTTCCTTCCTTCCTTCCAAATCCTTCCTTCCTTCCTTCCAAATCCTTCCAAAGTCTTTTCTGTGCATCCATTTCACTGCGCCGATTCACTCAGCGGCTGTAGGGTCAACTGCCTCAAAGGCTTCACACTTGCTGGCTTGTGTCAAAATGGCCAGAAATACCGTGGCAATGGCAATGGTGTGACTTCTGGCATTATGTCCTAATTGATTGCCTGCTCGTTCTCTGCATGGAAAGCTCATTATGTAACACTCAATGTCAGAAGACCTGATTTGGGTTGTAAAAATATGGCATAAGGTGTCATTCTGATAGAAGCCACAGGGCTAGATGAAAATCTCGATGAGCAAGGACGAGGGACAATGAATATAACATAAGCAGTAAAGACTGTATAATCAGTGTACATTAAAAGTATTGAGCAATTTGGTATATGGTTGTGTCAACACTTTACATTTTACTTGTAAGAATGTTGTATGAAGACCAGCATAAGCCTGAGCGTATTCGCAAGTCTGTATACTATGCACACGACGTGTGCACATACATGTGTGTGAGAGAGACAGACACACAGAGACAGAGACAGAAATAAAAAGACACAAAAAGTACTCTCTCTTTCTCTCTCTCAGTCTCTCTCTAAGTCTAAGTCTCTCTCTCAGTCTCTCTCTAAGTCTCTCTAAGTCATCTCTCTCTCTATCTCTCACTCTCTCTCTCACTCTCTCCCTCTCTCTCCTCTCTCTCTCCTCTCTCTCTCTCTGTCTCTCTCTCTCTTGTAAAACACTGAGCTGACTGACCCTCACACTGACCAACCATAAATATTTCTAAAACATAAAATCAAACACATCAATTAAACAAAAACATCATGGAAAAACAGAGCGGTTTCTCCAACTAATTCCTTAACCATGCTTGCTTTTTTTTTCTTCACTAGCATAGCAACGTTACTTGGCAAGGAAAAGAACAGCAGAAGTAACAAAAGAAATAATAGCCCGTCTGGTGACAGGCAGTCACAAGTAAACTGCAATGCGACAAGATCCAAAAACCCAAACATTCTTAAAAGACAAAACAAAAAAAAACAACTCTAAGAATAAAAAGGAAAGGGAGGCAAGGAGGGGGGGGGGGGGGGTGGGGGGGGGGGGGGGGGGGGGGGGGGGGGGGGGGGGGGGGGCGAAGAGAGAAGGAATAAAGATGGGGTGAGGGAGTAGGAGACCAAAAAACGGTTTATATAAAAAATAATAGAAAGAACTTTTACACTAAAAAATTCATTCCGCAATGTGTCAGCACAATAATAGCATGCACATCATCATGAAAATAAGAAATGCCAGCAGCTTCTTATCCTTTATGAAGATCTGAAAGAAACTTTCTGAGGTCCCCACGGAACATCGACACACTGCTGCCCCCCCCACCCACTCTTCACCGCGTCTCCCCAAAAAAGGACTACTGGGAAAGGCAATCAAATGATGTGAATGAGAACTGGCAGACTGCATTCACACACAGCGCGCAAAACGGCTTAAGGCTCCTTAAGTTGACGAAGACTTCCCCAAGCCGTCAAGTCAAGCCAATACTGAGTGAGGCCTGTGCTACCCTGTCTATGCTGAGGTCAAACACAGTGGAGAGTTTCAGCCTATCTCTTTTCAAGGAAAAAAAAAAAAAAGGAAGATTGCGTCCACTCTTTTTCTACTTTTTTATTTTAAAATCTGAATTTACCTTGTTTCGTATTGGAATTTTGAATATATTTGGTTTAATCTCCAAACTATCCATGGGTTTTTATGTTTTTCGCACTTGTCATGAAATATTCTTTTTAAGCGAACTAATTTCATGTGAACAAAAACCAGCTCATAACTTTCCAAATCAATCAGGTAATAGATAAACAAAAAAACCGTCCAAAAAACAATAGATAGATAGATAGATAGAAAGAAAGATAGATAGATAGATAGATAGATAGATAGATAGATAGATAGATAGAGAGATAGATAGAAGGAAGGATAGACAGATGGATAGGTAGATAGATGGATAGGATAGATAGATAGATATATAGAGATAGATAGGCTGACAGATAGATAGATAGATAGATAGATAGATAGATAGATAGATAGATAGATAGATAGATAGATAGATAGATAGATAGAAGGATAGACAGATAGATAGGTAGATAGATGGATAGGATAGATAGATAGATATATAGATAGATAATAGGCTGACAGATAGATAGATAGATAGATAGATAGATAATAGATAGATAGATAGATAAGATATATAAAGGATAGATAGATAGATGGATAGGATAGATAGATATATAGATAGATATAGGCTGACAGATAGATAGATAGATAGAAGATAAGATAAATAGATAGATAGATAGATAGATAGATAGATAGATAGATAGATAGATAGATAGATAGATAGAACCCAACTCAACCCACTACCACCCACCCTGCCCTCCTCCCACCCCAAAGAAATCATCCCCATACTGTGGCTATACACTGGTATCAAAGAGAACTTAATCTTGTAGAGAGAAAATCGCATTGACAATCAATGTTATACAGTGTCATTCACGTTCCACAGACTTGCAAGGAGAACAGAAAACGTGCTAAGAACTGCACACAGTTGCACATGCCCCCCCCCCCCCCCCCTCCCCCCCGAAAAAAAAAAGGAGTCAATACTCACTATTTTACGCAGCGCAGCCAAAGTCTTTTCACATGGATGCTTGATGCCAGGTAAGGAGATTTTAATTCTGTGGCCGGTTCACTGCAACAAAACCCAAGCAGTCCTGATCAATACATTGTATGGATCCACGTTCACAGTGCACGCACAATCCCCATTCTCTCTCACATACTCCCGCACGCAATCTTCCAAACGTTAGGTGTAAACGCACACGCACGCACGCACGCACGCGCGCGCGCGCACACACACACACACACACCAAAAACCACGGGGGGGAGAGGAAAAGAGAGAGAGAGAGAGAGAGAGAGAGAAAGAGAGAAGAGAGAGGAGAGGGAGGACATACAGACAGACAGACAGACGGACAGACAGACATACAGAGACACAGAGACGGAGACAGAAACAAAGAGAGAGAGAAAGAGAGGGGGGTGGGGGGAGAAAGGCAGAGGAAGGGAGAGATATATCACCACAAAGAAAAAAAATCTAAAATACATCTTTCAGGGAGTGGGTGGGGGGGAGTGAGGGAGAGCTTCGCGATGGTGGCGGTGTTTAGGTTAAAGGAGGAGAGGTATACAGAAAGAAGTCATACAGCCAACTGTTATCATTCCAAAAGCGTTAAAACTTCTTTGCAAAAGTTCCCATATCGCCTCTAATAGTTTCACTAACAGGACAAACTGACACGAAACGACTCTTCCAAACTTTCAATGCTTTTTTCAGGCTCTGATATTTCACTTTTTGTACACTGATGACCAAAAACGAAGAGGTACTTAGCCTTCTGACTTTTGCTGGAAAATGTGTTAGTGGAGAAAGACGTAGAAAAAAACGTTCAGGAGAGACAGGGGGGTCAGGACCGAGAAACAGGAGAGAGAGGGAGGGAGAGAGAAAAAGAGAAAGACAAACAAAGACAGAGACAGAGAAAGCAGGTGCGACTTCGTGTAGATTTAAGTAATCCTGCGCACGTGAGCGCAAACTGTACATGCAGCATGCATGTGAACTGCATGTGTGTGTGTGTGTGAGTGTGTGTGTGTGTGTGTTGTGGTGGGGTGGGGTGTGTGTGTGTGTGGTGATACTGGTGGGTGGGGATACTGTGTGTGGGGACTCTGTGTGTGTGACTTTTGTGTGTAAATTTAATCCATGGAATGAGGGATATATTCTCACAGATTAATTCCCCGTGACTTACAAGTCTAAGGGCTTGGAGAATTTTTTTTAAAACACACACACACCAAAACACACACACACACACACACACACACACACCCCCAAACCCCCACCACCACCAACCACCACCACCCCAACAACAACAACAACAACAAAAACAACAACAACAACAACAACAACAACAACAACAACAAAAACCGTAGAGTTCTTGCCTGCCATCGTGTATTGCTTTTGTTCTGCTCCGTACACCTCAATTTACACTAGTCCTAAAAAACACTCAAGACGTAAGTCGTAAGCAAATTTATTTCATCTTTCTGTCTTTTTATCTTTTTTCTTTTTCAGCTTTCTCTAAAGTAGTTTGATGTGAAATAGTTTCTGACACTAAGTAGGTGGGTCGTTTCAACACGTCAACTCAGTAGTTCCTTTCTCTAACTCGTCGCTGACAGGGCCTTCCCAAACCTTTGACATGAATGCTCACTCAATGGCACTTCGATCTCTTGTCACAGTGTCGGCATCAGGCCTGTGTTTTAGCCATCGATCAGTCTGGGAATACATGACCGAGACCGAAGAAGTCTGCATGATCATTCATTTTTATCAAACTAGTTGGGGGCAATATAAAACGACAGAAATGTTGGAAACAACTCTGATCGGCAGTGCAGAGCCCCTCTGGCTGGTGGCCGCACGGCAGCCTGACGTTAACAAAATCCACTTTAACTCCCTATGTGGACTTCTGACTCTGAGGATGCGATATAACGATTCTAGGGCGAAGACTAACAGATTGAAAGAGTGGCGTGGGAACAGCAAAATAGGCACGTCACGAAGAATGAGAAAATACAACCCCCCCCCCCCCCCCCCCCCCCCAAATGAATCCCAACCATATAAACCCATTAAGCAAAAAAACTAATCACACTTTAAAAAAAAAATCTTTTTCTGTCCCATTTCTTCCCTGCAAAAGAAACTTTTCACCAATTCTTGCCCTAATCCGTTTTATAAACAGTCTGTGTGTGTTTGGGGGGGTGGGGGGGGGAGGAGATCCCCTTCAACCTGTAGAAAATTATTCCAAAATTCTAATATTTACCTCTGCCGTTTGTAGCAAAACAAAACAAAAGTGCACACAGTTCGGACGTGCTTCACTTCCACAGAATGAAGCTGAAGTTCATCATTTCACGCAGCACATACATAGGACAAAGCCTTTTCACAAGCGTACTTAAAAACGCTTGAGCCGATTTAATTCCTATGGCTGATTCACAAAAAGCAAACCAAAGCTGCCCCGATCAATACATTCCAGCGACGTACACATACACACACAATAATGTGCACACACATGAATGCCAGGAGCCTTGCATGCACATCTATGTAAGAGCATGCTGTCTCTGTCTCTCTCTGTCTCTCTCTGTCTCTCTGCCTCTCTCTCTCTCCTCTCACACACACATACACACACACAAACACACACACACGCACGCACAATGTAATAATGTAGTTAGATATTTTTGATCAAGTTGATTTTGTTCCTAGATAGATGGCTTGAAAAAAAGCAAATGCACTGCTTACTCAATGTACCATCTGGAAATAAAAATTTGACTTCACACACACAGAGCTGTTTCTTTTTCTTTGTCTGAACCCCCACCCCCACTCTATCCCAATAGTGTTCTCTTTTATGTCAAAAGCGTTTACTCTTAACCAGCAACCTTTACTCCTAGTGATAAGTGTCTCTATCAACAGTTATGTTAGCACTGTTTTGGCATAGATTTTCTCCTAATGTTTTAGTAAATATTAGTCCTCGCAACCACAAATTTATAATACGCCAGTTGTAAGCAATGCAATTGTTTTTGCCCTTTAAAAAATTGTCTTCAACAATTCAATGCAAAATAGCTCTAACATCAATGGAGTTTCAATACTTTTTTTTTTTAAATCAGCAGCTGCACATAAATCATAAGTCTGTGTCTGACAGTGCCGTCTCTTTCCTTTCACCAGAAAATTCACTCTATGACACTCAGATTTCTGTCTGGGTGTCAGCATCAGACTGGTATTTTGAAC
>CM054139.1:49038697-49096197 GCA_028751875.1 Rapana venosa | reverse complement strand
TAAGTGATTGTGTCATCTTTCGCTTATTTTCATTGTCAGAGACAAATTACTTGGGGAGGAGGTGATTTATGTTCCTATATTAACATTAGCATACATTCATTATTATGCATGACAGAAAAGGTTAAGATTTACAATGCTTTGCTCCTTGTTCCTTTGCCTGAGACATTAATTAACTAAACGAGAAAAGGTTCAAGGGTTCAAGTCATTAGAAGACTGGATGAAGATACAAACTGCACAAGACAAAAGCAAGTCTTAATAGGAGCCTTTCGTCTTTACCCTCCTTAATTCACTGCTTTACAGCAAATATACACAGTAAAGTGTTTTAAAGAACTTCTGAGACGGTAAACAGTAAAGGCAGCAATCAATACAAAACACAACAATCAATCACCCAGAATAATCCTCATTTGCTTTGCCTTTGTAGTCAATGCATAGCATACAATTCTCTCTCTCTCTCTCTCTCTCTCTCCTCTCTCTCTCTCTTCTCTCTCTCTCTCTCTCTCTCTCTCTCTGGTATCTAATATATTAATGGCTTTGCCCATCTTCTCCTCACCTCCTTGCTATGAGCCAAAAAAAATATATGTGCAGTACCAAAAATAATGTCAACTGAAACACCTTCTGCCTTTCAGAAACTAAAGACCAGCCTGGTCACACGCTGCTTTTGAGGCAGAGTGGATCATCAGCCGCCAGCAGCTGACAGCCATGGGGAATCAGGAAGGTGACAGATCACGTCACGGGGCCCACAGGCTAGTGCCCAGTAGCAGGGAGTCAATCTGCTCATGGACGGCCAATGCTGACCTATCCATCCCTGTCAGGGAAGGCAGGCAGGGCTTGCTGCTATGTCCAATCCTACATAAGCTGCTACCATTCTTTTTGATGTGACAGACTGAGAATCCGCCCCTTGCCCGACCACTCTCTCCCCATCTCATCAACCCTTTACCCCAACCTCCCCATATTCTTAATCTCTTCTCCTTTGGCCTTCCAATGTTCCCAACCCTCTCTCGTCTCACTGCTGGTTTCCACTTCTGTCTCTCGTAGGAGAGTGAAGCAAGCCAGATTGGAAGCAAACACAATTTCACGGCAGAAAGGCAAGAGTGCTGCTGTGATGGAGGGACAAGAGGAGGCTCTCCCCTCCAAAACGATGGTTACATGGGGACACACGGTGGAGGAAATCTATATTCACAACCTCTTCCTCACAGATTGTTCCGAGCAGGAAGTCCCTTAGAGTCCAATTTCCACTTACTGATCAATGCCACATTTGCTTTGCACCCGATGAAAAGCAGCGTGAGTCTTTCAGAGATGACAAAGCTGTTTTCTCATCTCATGAGATATGACGAGGGAAGATCAGAGGAGTAAACCATCAAGGCAAACATTGCTAGACAGGAATATGGTGCCATCTGAATAAACTCTGGTCCCAGAGCTAATTACAAAACAAAACACGAAAAGACAAAAAGTTGGTGATGGCGCACATTTATCATCTTGACTACGTTTCCTTATGAAATGACGAAAATAAACATTATTTTATCCATTACTGTTTTAAAAAAAAAGAAAAAAACTTGTTTCTATCAGCTTGTTACTTTGCACCACAAAAGCTTCAGAAAACTCATAACTAGTTTGTTTCAATACTGCCTTTACATTTCATTTTTAAGAATGTGGTATAAAGATTAACGTTTTTATACCTCTTAAGTGTATGCATACGTATGTCTATGCGCACGCGTGTGCACACATGCGCGTGCGTGTGTGCGTGAGTGTGTGTTGTAAAACACATTTGTGATAGACTCCCACAGTGACCAGCCCTTAATGTGCTATACTATGAAACACATCAATTAAACGTGAAATTGAGAACTCAAAGTGGCGCCTCCCACTATGTGTGCGTGTTTATGCGTACTTGTGCGTGCGTGCGTGTGTGCATATGCGTGCGTGCGTGCATATGCGTGCGTGCGTGTGCGTGTATTATAAAACTCTAGGTTGACAGACTTCCACAGCGAGCGGCTATTAATGTTTATAAGCCATCCTGTGAAACACATCAATTCAATTAAACGTGAAATGGAGAAATCAGGGCGGCGCTTCCCACTTGCGAAATTCACAATACTACATCCATCATATGTAGTCAACCTACTGGGTAGAAAGCTGCCATTACACAACAGACCTGAAACCACAAACTAGCAAGATAGACAGCAACAAGCTAAGGGGTCAATATGAAAGCAATGCTGGCTCGAAATTACCCACGCTCTCCCCAGTGCGTGGTCTCCAAGCTCTATAGACTAAAGAGGAGGGGAGGTGATGTAGCATTAAGTCTAAACATAATGTCGACAAAAGATCAAGAGAGAAAAAATAATCATGTGACATACTATTCAGCCTTGCTGTCTCACCATTAGTAAGTTGGTTACATCAATTTGTCAATGAAACTAAAGCGATCTTGACTTTTGCTACACAGCCAGCTTGAAGATTTTTTTCTAAAATGTTTCTTCTTCCGAGTTTGAACAGGCGTTTCCTCTTTGCACATTTGAAGTAGTGATGTGAAAGAGAGAAAAAAACCCACTTGTACACACAAACTAAAGGTCATGAAAGAAAATCGGGGGGGGGGGGGGGGGGGGGGGAGGAGAGAGAGAGAGAGAGAGAGAGAGAGGGAAGGAGAGAGGGGGAGAGAGAGAGAGAGAGAGAGAGAGAGAGAGAGAGAGAGAGAGGAGAGAGAGAGAGAGAAATTCTTTTATTTCGAGGATAATGAATAAGCACCCATGTGCTTTTTTACATCCAGTCCCCGCCCTTAAGGATATATATGATAATAAAATAAAATAAAGCCTATAGCAATACACTTACACAGTGAACGGGGGAAAATCTACACAAAAATCCCCACAAAAATCACTGAAGAGAAAAAAAAGAGAAAAAAAAGAAAAAAAAAGTACTAACAAGTAAGGAAGAAAGCAAAACAGAAAATACATAAACAAACCGAAAAAATAGCAAGAACCAAGAGCAAAACAAAAGCGGGAACAACAACAAGGGAGAGGTGACACCAGTAGTTCCCCTTCAACTACAACAACAAACAACAACAACAACCCCAACCAGAACAGAAAACCAAACAAAGCAGAACCACCATAAAATTCAAGGAGAACAAACCACCTAAAAGTCATTTTTCAATAACACAATAGCCATATACAAGTAAAACATTCACAATTATACAGAGAGAGAGAACAAATGACAAATTCTTCATTTCGAGGATAATGATAAGCACCATTGTGCTTTTTACATCCAGTCCCCGCCCTTAAGGATATATATGATAATAAAATAAAATTAAGCCATAGCAATTACACTACACAGCTTACGGGAAGAATATCTACACAAAAATCCTCACAAAAATCACGAAGAGGAAGAAAAAAGAAAAGAAAAAAAAAGTAGCAACAAGTAAGAATAAAGAAAGCAGAGCAGAAAACACAGAAACAACCGAAAAAATAGCAAGAACAAGAGCAAAACAGAAACGGCAACAACAAGGGAGAGGAACAACCAATAGTTCCCCCTCAAAAAAAAACAACAACCCCAAACCAAAACCAAACAGAACCAAACAAAGCAAAAACCACTATAAAATAAAGGAGATACAAACCACGTAATAGTTTCATTTTGGCTAACAGAAAGAAACGGCAAAAGTTCTTTGTGCTTTTATGGGAGGCAACAGCAATAGTAACTACATGAAACAAATATTGTAGAAGCATTTGCATCCCCATGCAACGTTACACACACAACACACACCGCGCGCGCGCGCGCGCACGCACTACACATCATGCATCAATTCAACATAAAAATCTTTATGAATATCATGTATAGTCATAGAGAAGGACATCTGCATTTTGGAATTAGCTATACTAACTGGTACGCTCAAAAGAAGACATCAAAATAAAACAATTCACTGAATCTCAAATACAGTCAATTTAGGAGTAGAACTGAAATATTAAATCTGAATAAAGATTCAACGGGATACTAATTGTAAATACGACGATTAAATCTTAAGCAAATAATAAAAAGGGAGAGAGAGAGAGAGAGAGAGATGGAGAGAGAGAGAGAGAGAGAAGAGAGAGAGAGAGAGAGAGAGAGAGAGAGAGCAGTGCTTTTTTAAATCCATATGATAATGAATATAGTTTTCAATCCTCACACTATCACCATTAGAACTCACTGTGATTTAACATTGTACATGTTAAGATCGTCCTAGAGTCATTATAAAGAAGTAGGATAGTGGAAAATTCATTTTTAGAAGTCATTTTTCAATAACACAATAGCGATATACAAGTAAAACACTCACACTCAGGAGAGAGAGAGAGAGAAAGGGGGGGGGGGGGGGAGGGAGGGGGAGGAGGGAGGGGAGGTAGCGGGAGGAATAGCAGAGAGAGAGAGGATTTTTAATTTGGATATCAAGTGATGCAAGGGAGGATATATTTACTTTGTTTCCAGCGATCAATTGTGGATTTTTATTTTTGATGCATCAAGTGGATGAAAAAATGACTTTTGAAGATTGTTAATGATTGGTGTTGTCTAAATGAGTCAGGAAGGGAGTTCCACAGCACAGGGCCTGAGTAAAGTAAGCTAGATTTGAACAAATCTATTCTTGGGATTGGGACACATGGCTTTTCAGTATTTCTGGAATGATTCATTGGGAACTTGTCTTTTAAGGATGAGGGAAAAGTTCCTGTCATTATCTTAAACATCATGATGCCTTTGTTAAATCTTAGTCTTTGGTGAAGGGGAAGAATATTTAACTGAGTATAATCCACTTCTAGTAAGGTAGTCTTCTTCAGAAGAACCAGTTTAAGAGCACGTTTATACAGACTTCATAATGGTTTCATAGAGTTTGCACTTGCAGAATCCCACAGGGTTGAAGCATAATCTATTGAGGATTGTATATAAGCTTGAAAGAATAGTTTTCTTGAATGAAAGTCAAGAAAATGTTTGATTTTAGTCAGTTGGTATACTCTTTGAGACATGTATTTGCACAGATGGGATATGTTATGGTACCAACTGAGATTTTCATCAATTGTTACTCCTAGAACTTTGTGGTGAGAGGCTTGTTCTATTGTTTCCTTTTCAATATGGATTGGAGAAAATTTATGAGATAGATTTTGTCGCTTTTGTCTGGTAGTGATAAGCATGCATTTTGTTTTTTGGGGGTGTATAGACATGTGATTTAGTTCAGTTCATTTGACAAGATCATCAGTGCCATTTTGCAATGTCTTTGCAAGAGAGTTAATGTCAGTATGGCTTGTATGTATGGTTGTGTCATCAGCAAAAAGTTCGCATTTAGATTTGATATGGAGAGGAAGGTCATTTATGTATAATGAAAAGAGAATTGGTCTAAGATGGATCCCTGTGGTACTCCATAATGAATGGGTTTTAGTGTGGATGTGGACGTAGCTATTGAAACACATTGTTGCCTGTTTGTAAGATAAGAAGCAAGAAGTTCAAGAGTATTTGTAGAGAGATTATATAAGTCTAGCTTTTTAATGAGAAGTCTTCGGTCAATTGTATCAAATGCTTTTTTGAAATCTACAAATAATACCCCACAAAATTTATTGTCATTAATGTTTGACAGCCAATTGTCTACAAGACTAGTTAATGCCGTATGGCACGAGTGATTTTTTCTAAATCCAGACTGATTTCGGTAAGTAAGTTGTTAATATCTATATGATGGACTATGTGTTTATTCATATGTTTTTCCAAGGGTTTTGAAAGGTAAGATAAAATAGAGATTGGCCTATAATTTGAGGGATCAGAAGTGTCTCCAGACTTGTGTATCGGAATCACCTTAGCAGTTTTGAAGGCGTTGGGGAAATAGTTCTTATGAAGACAAAGGTTATAGATATGTGTCAGAGTGTCTGTAATAACTGGAGCTGAGAGTTTCAGTATTCTGCCATCTATTCCATCAAGACCACGCGTACTTGATTGTTTGAGGTGAGTCAGGTAATTGTAGACCTCAGAAACAGATATGAATGGTATGTGGAGTTTTGATGGAATACGCTTTTCTTGGCAGAATTGTTTTAGTTCATTGAGATCATTGGACTTCGATTTATCATTGTTAATTATGTTAGAAGAAATATTAATGAAGTGATTGTTTAGTTTTTCAGCAGAAATATCTTTAATTACGTTAGATTTGGAAGACAATTGATTATTGTTATTTGATTGATTGCCTTCCATACAGTCTTTGAATTTTGTTTGGATGAAAGTAGATCTTGGAAATATTTCCTTTTCTCTCGCCGTTTTTGCGAGTTTATGGCATTTCTTAATTTTTTTGCCTCCTCATAGTATTTATGTTCTTTTAAGAAATCTCTAAGATAGCATGCTTCTTCTAGTTCCTTTGTAAACCAAGGTGGTTTGCGGACATGTTTGATCCTTATGGTTTTTAATGGGGCATGTTTGTTATAGATTTCAGTAAAAACTTTTATCCAGAACTCAATGGCCAGGTCTGGATCAGTTATATTGAGTGTTTCCGAGAGCATGGAACTGCTTAACTCTAGTAAGAAAAGCTGCTCATTAAATTTTGCAAAAGAACGATAGGTTATAGTTTTATGGCCAGGTTTAGGAATTTTTGTTCCTTTTTTGACCATGTGGTACAGACTGGGTAGTGGTCGCTACAGTTGTGTACAGGGACACACGTTTCTATGATGTTTTTAGGGTCTGATACATAGATGTGATCAATGATTGTGTTAGAATTTGATGTGACTCTTGTGGGTGAAGTTTGAGAGAGAGAGGAGAGAGAGAGAGGAGAGAGACGAGAGAGAGAGATGAGAGAGAGAGAGATGACGAGAGAGAGAGAAGAGATGAGAGGAGAGAGAGAAGGAGAGGGAGAGAAGAGAGAGAGAGAACTAAACACAAAACGTCAAAGAAGGAAAGGGAAAAAATGGAACCAAAGGAGGCAAAGTGCGGGCAACAATCAATAAATCAAAAGGAGAAATCTCATCACTTTTCTCGTCGTGACTTTTGCCTGTACTTATACATCAATTGGCACTACCAAGTAGGGCAATCCATGAAGACAACAAAAGAGAACCCCCCAAATAGCTATATTAAAAAGTTTTTAAAAACATGGAAAAGGAGAGTAGGTGGAAGAAAGGAATGACCAAAAGAAGAAGCTCTCTCTCTCTTTCTCTCTCTTTCTCTCTACCCCTCTCTATCTCTTCCCCCTCTCCCTGGCCCTCTCTCCTTCTCCCATCTCCCTTCCTCCTGCCTTTATCACTAGCTAGCTGAAGCACAAGTTACTTTCCTCCTCTTTCTTTTACTTCACCCCTGTGATCTTTCCTGTTCTTCCCAATACTCTTTGATAGGATTGCAGCGACATTGATGTAGCTGAAAAGTGGAGAGACTAAGAGCACTGACAACATTCCAGCAGAACTCCTGACACATGGCGAAGAGACTGAAGTCAATATTCTGATTGCCCTCTGTGGGAAATCTGGCACAGGGGAGTTGCCCATGCCATGGGCTCAGTCACTAGGCATCATCCTTCCCAAGAAAAGAAGTCTACCACTGCCACAGAGCGTGTGTGTGTGCGCGCGCACGCGCGCGTGCGTGTGTGCGTACATGTGTGCGTGCGTGCGTGTGTGTGACAAATAAGACAGCAAGAAAAAGAGTGTCAATCGGCCCTGTCTCTCAAATATCCAAGTGTGCATGTACGCAGTGTCCAACGTGTATACACATCATGACATTCAGTACATTGCTCACGTGGCAAGCTAATTACTGCTGGAGTGCTTTCAAAGGTAACTCCGTTTTCTGTTTAGCTTTGAGCTCCGTCTCTTATACATGACTTGTTTGATAAATCTCCAGTCAGTAACATTCTACAACCATCATTTAAAATCTAACAAAGAAAACTGCACTCAAGTGACCTCTGGCTCTTCTCACAGGTCAGCAGCACACTGAACAATGTCATCGGACACAAATCATCAAGATCAATACCACCAGAATCAGGCTGCCATACCATAACATGCTTCACCCCTCTTGTCATCATTCCCTCTTTTCCTCCCTCCACTGTCCCCATCCTCATCAGCCTCCCCACTGGCCCATCTTTTACACACAACACACACACACACCACCACACACACACACACACACCACACACACATCACACACACACTAACACGCAGCACAACACAGCACTGCACACACACATACACACACCACACACACACACACACACACACACCACACACACACAACACACACACTCCTCCTACAGTTACACCCACTCCCAAGTTCAACATTATACCGCTTTTTCCCCCTATATCAAAGCCTGGCTTCAGTTGCTGCAGGTTGTGAAATTAAACCTGAAATTAAACCTCACTTCAGGCCCAAACTTAAACTACTCTCTCTCTCTCTCTCTCTCTCTCTCTCTCTCTCTCTCTCTCTCTCTCTCTCTCTCTCTCTCTCCTCACACACACACACACACACACACACACACACACACACACACACAACACACACACAACACACACACACACAACGAGGAAAAGAGAGACAGAGTCAGACAGAGAGAGACAGAGACAGACAGACAGACAAACTGACATACTGCCAGACAGACACAGACATAATTATAGTGAGACAAACAGACAAAGACGCAAAGAGAACCCAAATCTGTTTGCAAACACTGTCTACACGGACAGAAAAACTTTCCCGGTTGAAATTCTGTCCTAATGAGTGAGCAACGTTATCGGGTAAAACCCTTCCTCTCAAATCATGTCACTTTTATAGCTTCATATGAAACAAGTATGAATATCTATTTCTATTCGTTGTATTCAAAGACAGGATTTTTTTGTTCTGTGATAATATCATATCTTTAAACAATACCAAGCAGTTTTCAATATACTGGATTTTTTTTTTACCCAATACATTTATCTCTACTTTCGTTTTACACATTTTTATCTACAGATTTAATCTTTTTAATCTACTTATGAAATTTAAGTCCATTCGCCTTTAACCATATCTAATTTGCTTTAGGCCAGAAGCTCTGTCCGTACTTGGTGTAAGTACCAAGGCCTGCATTACGATGTTGTTATGATGGGAAATTTCCCTCCAAGACTGTCTTCATAATTATAAGTGACAACCTCTAGACATTACAACCTGGATTCTCCGTTAGAGGAGAAAAATCCTCTGATGTCGGAGTACGGCTGCTGGTGTGGTAAACATATCTGAAAACAGCCATTCATGTAACCTTATCGTCCAGATGTGTATTTGTATGGTTTCTCAGTGATTCCCTGATGTGAAGTGTGAGGCATAGTGCATATCCTCCATGACCCCCAAGGAGTTAAGCTGGGTAACGCCTAACAATACATTTCAAATTGATACTATTAATTGTTTGAATTTATTTTAACTACGCTTTTCAATGACGTTAAAGCGCTAAGTTAACTTGAAGAGAAAAAAAAAGAGTAGTATGAGGAATACGAAATGGTCTGGTCAGATACTATTACAAAATTGCCATTCTTTCGAAAGCTCTCGCAACTGCATTTTTTTTTTTTGGGGGGGGGGGGGGGGGGGGGGGGATATAGTGGGGGCCGAGGCGGGGTGAAGGCGGGAACCAAACATTTGGGAAAGAGGGCACGGGAAAGGATAGGGGGACCAAACAAAAAAAAAAGATATAGAAAGGAAATAGAAATAACGTTTACACTCAAAGTTCATCCTGCAATGTGTCAGCCGAATAATAGCATGCACATCGTCATGAAAATAAGAAATGCCAACAGCTTTTTATCCTATATCAAAATCTGAAAGAAACTTTCTGAGGTCCCCACAGAAAACCAACACAATTCAAACTATATATATTTTTTTTTTAAAAGACCACTGGGAAAGGCAATCAAATGATGTGAATGAGAACTGGCAGACTGCATTCGCAGACAGCGCGCAAAACGGCTTAAGGCTCCTTAAGTTGACGAAGACTTCCCCCAGCCGTCAAGTCAAGCCAATGCTGAGTGAGGCCAGTGCTACCCTGTCAATGCTGAGGTCAAACACAGTGGAGAGGCTGGGTTTTTCTCGCATGAAAAACAAAAACTCCGTTTCCTTCCACCCTTTTCTTTGTGCTTTCTTACCTCAGAATCTGGCTTTGCATTACAATTTCTTTTCTCTCTTTTTTTTTTTTTTAGAAGCATTTCATGTTCGATTTAATCTACTGACTGGCGATGAGTTTTCTCATAGAGTCCATATCTGTCATGAAACGACTTTCTTTTACAGCAACTTAATTTCACACAAAAAACTCGAAAAGTTTCCTATGACTAGGGATTAGAAAAAAGTATCTAAAAGAAATGCTTACTACAAAAGGTGATACTAAAATCTTGTGAATGCTAGGTTTTAGCTAACTGGGGCGTTTCAATTGATGGTTTTTGTTGTGTTTTGCTTTATTTTGGGGGGAAGGGTGTAGTCTTGGGGGAAAAGAGGGAGGGGGGTGAGGAGGTGCTGACGTCGTTTTCAATGAACGCAAGCACGATGAATGCCTTTTTAAACTAAGTTTAGTAACATTTGCAAACAAACATACTACTGGAACACCAAGAATCACAAGCAGCTTGACCAACCAGTACTGTATCAGCCTCCTCAATGAAATCTTAAATCACAGTTTGGGTCTAAACAAATCGTGCTTCTCGGTCTTCAGTCTACTGTAATAAACAATGTCAGGCCCTACTCACTTTTCATCTAAGCGATATACTGCCCACAGTCCAACAGTTTCTAAACAAGTCTTTTCTTGGTAGCTTGTATGTTCTCTTTTGGTACCCCCCCCCCCCCCCAACTCAGGAACTGTATTGTTTCTCTCTCTCTCTCTCTCTCTCTCTCTCTCTCTCTCTCTCTCTCTCTCTCTCTCTCTCTCTCTCTCTCTCTCTAAGTCAGTCAGTCAGTCCGTCAGTGAGCCTGTTATGTAACTCTTAAAAAAAAGAGAGAGAGAGAGAGTGTGTGTGTAAGTAAGTGCGCGCGCGCGCATACATGCATATCTTCGTGCATGCATGTGCATATATGCATCAATATATGTGTACGTGTGTGTTTTCTAGTTTATCTTGTTTTGCTTTGAGAAGGTGGGATTTTAAAGCGCAAGTAAACACAGTAAAGTGTTATATTCAAAGACCATTTCTAAACATTTTCATGAGAAAGAACCACCACCCACAAAATAGCTGTCCCTGACATTCTTCTCCAAAACAACAAATTAAACAAAACACCGTCATAAGTAAAACACATATATACACAGACAAACCAATATATCAATCTATATCTTTATCTATATATATATATATGAATTATGGTCTATACTATGCCCAAACACTCGCCCCAAGAAGAACAACAGAATCTGCGCATATAGATAATGCCGTGCCATTGATTCACTGCAATTTAGTACAATGCAAATTATACAAACTTGAATGTGCACACAACCCGTAAGGTGCATACATAGGTTTCCCAAAAAGGGGAGTCAATACTCACCGTTTCATGCAGCGCAGCCAAAGTCTTTTCACACAGATGCTCGAAGTCAGGTGTGGAGATTTTAAATCTGTGGCCGGCTCACTGCAACAAAACGCAAGCAGTCCTGATCAATACACTGTATGGATCCACGTTCACAATGCACGCACAATCCCCATTCTCAAGCCCCCTCGACTCACGCAATTTTCCAACCGATACTTGCAAATATAAATGTATGCGTATATAAACACAGGTAGGTAGGCAGGCACAAGCATGCCCCCCCCCCCCCCCCACACACACACACACACGTGTGCTTTCAGAACTACAAACTTTTTTTAAGGCAAAAGCAAAGAATGCCTATGAGTCGCAACACAGAAACTGGTGAAACAATACAAGAGAAAAGATGGGTCCATGGAAGGAAGAACTGGAAGAAATTTTAAAAATGAAGGGGAAAAAAGAAAGACAGAAAGAAAGAGACAGAAAGAATGAAAGAGAAAAAATGTAAGAAAGAAAAGGCATGCCTCATCTACAAATAAGCTAATCCAATTCACTTAATACAAACCGTTGAAAGAAAGACAGAGAAAAGAAATAGTGAAGGAAAAAGACAGAATATAAAATACACTAATTCCAGGGAATGAATATTAAATCTCAAGCCAACCAACCAAACACTACCCCGATTCTTTGCACACACATCCACACCCCCAAATTACCTCAAGGATTCCAATGACATTCCAATTCAATTATCCCTAATGTGCACTCACGGGCAAACGAATCTTAGATAGGATGGCCCCTCTCCCCAGCACAGCCCTCAAAACCCTGTGCATCCACAGCACAATCAGCCTCTGAGACTCAACAAATATAAACAGGAGGACGCCCCTGCTTCTTTAAAACAACCTCCCACACACACCCTGCGTTTATTCCTCTTCTTTTTGTCTGACTGAAACTTTCCCCAGGGGTAAAACTGCCGAGAGCAGCGAGTCTAGAAGATGGTGGAGAGAGGTTATAAACGGCAACAAACCCTGTAAGGAAAACTTAACAAAACCCCTCCTGCTTCAGCAGCTCAAAGGAAAGAATGGTGGCATACAGGTGACAGTGAAGGATGGACAGAGATGGTACCGGGTGAGAAGAGGCAGGACAAAAGAGAAGACGAGACAAGAGACAGCAAGGCTAAGCAGCAGACAGAGGGCCACAATGAAAGAATTTCTGGTGAGTGCTGGTATGGAAATGGGCCTGTCACTGACAGAGATCTTGGATGTGTCAAAGTGGATCAAAAACATTACCACCAGATGATGCTGACCAGAGTTCTTATCAGTTCATCATGACTGCCAATATTTTGTTTTTCTTATTCAACAGTAGGCCAGAATTCATATGGCGATTTCTTTTCCTTACCAACAGCTAAGGCTGTTTGTTTCATCCAGAAATCAAACCATCAGTTCACCATTTCTTGACAATAATCCATCACCATCACTTACCCCTCCCTCCCCTTTTTTGTTAATTGGTTATTGTTTAAACTGCTGTATTCCATATAAAGAAACATTTTGCAAGCATTGATTCTTTGTGACAAACCATATTTTTTAATGAAATCAAAAACACATTAGCTTTCAACATATGACATCAGTATGACAAAGAACGAATGGGACACTCAGAGCGACAGTCAACAACGAGAAAACGTTGGCAAGCATAAAAAAGAAACCTTCAGAAAAACAAACACAGACACAGAGACAGAGCGTACAAGAACCTTTCTGGGATACTTGCACACGCCTGATCCAGACATTCACCACCTCTGAACACCCCATAAACCTTGACTCTATCCAAGCTCCCTTCATCCTCAGCCCCAGCAACTCCATCTTCTTAAATGTCTCTCCCCTTTCTCCCCAAGTGAAAATAATGCCTGTGACGGTTCCAGGAAGGTCGCAAGCCTTCCTATAGAATCAATACCCTATTTTCTACATGGACTATTTCCAGGGGAAAGGACATTTACACTACCAACACATCTGCATTTTGACGTCCCATTCCTACCTCTCTCTCTGCCTAGCATCAAATAAGGAGGCAGAGAACAGCCCACAGTAGACCAAAGTTTCTATCCAATTATACAGCCTGGCCTAATTTCTTTTCAAAAGCATGCTGCTGTGTAAAGATGTGTCCATTCTGATTAAACGTCCTGCAATCCCATTTCCAGAAATCGGACCAATGAACAATATTCTCTGGTGGTCAGTTCAATAACAGCATTAATCTGGTATAAGATATACTTTGAGCATATCTTGTTATGTTCCGTCAGAAAAAATTTCAAATCATACAAGGTTTACCATCATGTCTATATTGTAAATGCTCACTCTTTTTTTTTTTTAAAGACATGGAATTTTGCTCTCTCTCTCACACAAACAAACAAACAAACACACACACACACACACACACACACGCGCGCGCATGCACGCACGCACACACGCGCACACGTCCTTCGGATGAGACTATAAACCGAGGCCCCGTGTGCGAACGCATGCAGAACATCTTGCGCACACGTTAAATCCTGTTCCGTTTTTCGAAAGAGTAGGCCATTGTGTGCCGGTGGGAACAGATTACAAAATTTACAAAACCGAATACACACGGGGACTGGATGTAAAAAAGCAGGATGTAAAAAAGCACAAGTGCTTATTCCATTATTCTCGATAAAAAAAAATCCTTTAAAAATCTGAGCACACACACACGCGCGCACACACACAATTAACTAAAACTTATGGCAACAATTGCGGTTTTCCTTTACAGGGAAACAACAAACAACTTTCAGAGCAACCGACACTGTGTATGAGTGCGTGCGTGCGTGCGTGCGTGCGTGCGTGCGCGCGTGCGTGCGTGCGCGCGCGCGTGCATGCTTGCGTGCGCGTGCATGCTTGCGTGCGCGTGCGTGCGTGCGCGTGTGCGTGTGTGTGTGGGTGTGGGTGTATGACTGTCTGTTTTCTAACACTAGGTATACAGGGTGTTTCAACATGTCAACTCAGTAGTTCGTCTATGATCTGTCACTGGCTGGTCCTTCCCAAGCCTTTGACATGAACGCTCACTCAATGGCACTTCGATCTCTTGTCACAGTGTCAGCATCAGGCCTGTGTTTTGGCCATCGATCAGTCTGGGAATACGTGACCTATGCAGAAGTCTGCAATATCATTCATTTTTTTATCAAACTAGCTGGGGGCAATATAAAATGACAGAAATGGTGGGAAAAACCCAGATCAACTAAACATGTTCTGGTAACAGTTTTTTCAAATAAGTAACTTAAGAGAAAAGTTTCTCAGGCCTTCAAGAAAAAAATCATTTCTTATTCTACAGTTTTTAAAAAGCGGCCGGGAGAGGTCATAAGTGATGTGAACAAATAGTAGCGGACTGCCTTCGTAGACAGAGGAAAGAAAAAAAGCAAAAATAAATACATCGACTTAAGCCTCCTTAAACCAACAATAGGTTCGCCCAATCCCAGACAACTGCTTTGAAAAATGCACTTCTTCCCAACCTGAAACTGAAACTATCTGATAACTGCATTGTTTGCCCTGTTCTTTAAGAACAAAACTCCTTTCTCCTTTTTCCTTCTGTCTTGTGGCTGGAAGTGCTTGAATTTTAATAAGTTTTCCAACAACTGTTCTCTACCAAATTTAGAAGGAAGAAATCTAGTTTACAAAGCCAAAGAAAAACGGATACTTTCAATCATTAGCCTTATTTTTCTTTAGAAAACAAGACCGTAGCTACCAACCTTTGCGAATCCAAAAACGAAAACCGCTGGGGGCAGGGTTCAGAAGGGGGGGGGCTTTCCCCCCTCGTACCTAGTTTCACATCTGTACATAACTGCCTGGATATGGATATTATCTATCACGTGCTCAGCATAAACGCTTGTTTTGTTTGTTGCTACTTCAGTAACCTAGTCTCTAAACTCTGCCTTCATCAGTTACACGGCATTTAAAGGACACTTTCAGCCTTGCTTTATTGTTTTAAACTGAAATGAGCATACATAACTCCTTAACTTAATGTGCATGTCCACTTGGTGGTACCTCCCTTCGACATTGTTGTATGCTACTCCTTGTTCGTTTCGTACGTGCATTCGCATGCATCTAAATCGGCACTATAGACTCACAAAAAGTTGTATTTTTTCCAACAACAGCTGAAATCGAATCTGCTAACCCAAAATTGAAGAGCTAAACAACTCCGGTCTTCTCATGTGCAGTAATGTCATTTCGTCCGCCAAGCCAAAGTTTACCTCATCGGCATACAAAGCAGCAGAAGGCCTAACTTTTGCCTTGCCGAGACTGATCAATGTACGGAAAACCTTCCCTGTATTTAAAAACAAACTTCTGAAAGGCACAGTCATCAGATTTTGCACACATCTTTGACATGTTGGTGATCGGCATTGGAAACTTCCACCTGTGCTGATGTCATACTGGTTTGGGTTTTTCATTTTGTTTTAAGATTGTTCGTTTGTTTTTATTGAGAGAAGGGGTGGGGGAGAGACAGACAGAGGCAGAGAGACATGCAAAAAATATAATGTGGTTTTAAAAAATCCCATAGAAATAAGCTTCCACGAGTTGCAAAAGGAGTAAATGAAGCTGATCAAATGGGCAGTGTGTTAACTACGAGTTCAAGGTAAGAAAGAAAGAAAAAAGGTGATAAATAAGAGAGAAGATACATATTAGACATACAAACAAGAAAATCAAACAAGAAGTCGAAAAGGACAGACAGAAAAGAAAAAACAGAAAAATGCAATGTTTAGTGTTCAATGATTCCAAATATGAGACCAACCAACCAACCAAATTCTACTTCAACCTTCACCTCACCTTCCACAAAATATTACCTCGGGGATTCATTTGACATTCAAATTCAATTGTCCCCGGGTGCACTCACGGGCAAACACATCTGAAACGGGATGAGCCACTGTCCCCAGCCCAGCACTCGAGACGAAGGGCATGCACGGCATAATCAACCCTGAGACTCAACAAATGCCAACCAAAGGAGCTCCCTGCTTCTCAAAAACGCCTTCACAACACAGTTCGCATTCATCCTCTCTCTCTCTCTCTCTCTCTCTCTCTCTCTCTCTCTCTCTCTCTCTCTCTCTCTCTCTCTCTCTCTCTTTTTTTTTTTTTTACAAAGACTTTCCCTATAGGAAAACTGATGACGGGGGTGAAGTCTAGTGTGAGGGTGAAGAGTGTTTAAAGAAGGCAATAAATCCTGTAAGAAAACTTCGTTCAACCCCTCCTGCTCTGGCAACTAGAAGAGAGAAAAGGTGGTAGAGGTACGGATACAGTGGGGTGATGGAGACAGCGAGAGGTAAAGGTATAGCTACTGTTACGGAAATAGGCCCCCTGCTGACATAGACCTTAAACCCTGGAAAGAGGGAAGCAGAAGATCGGCTTCCAGACACACCCAGACTGTGTCGACGCCAGTACCAATCCGTTCTCACAGTCAAGACTAATACTGATTGACACGATTGTCTTTTCATTGCAGCTCACACACTAAACTGAGGTTTTGTCCTCTCAAAGCCTATCACTGTCAAATAAAATCAGCTGTCTCTCTCTCTCTCTCTCTCTCTCTCTCTCTCTCTCTCTCTCTCTCTCTCTCTCTCTCTCTCTCTCTCTCTCTCCCCTACGAGCTGTTAGGACTTCGTCTTGTACACCAATAACCTTTTCTTGCCTGTTTACAATCATTTAAAAGTGATTCTGAAAGTAGTCCACTGAATGTCTTCTCAACTTTGACTCCATCAAAACACTTCTGAACGCTCTGAGTAACATTAGAGAGAGAGAGAGAGAGAGAGAAAGAGAGAGAGAGAGAGAGAGAGAGAGAGAGAGAGAGAGAGAGAGAAGAGAGAGAGAGAGAGAAGAGAGAGAGAGAGAGAGAGAGAGAGAGAGAGCTGCAAGGGAAAGGAACAGCAGGCAGAGTAACAGATATATGAGTTTTCCTGAGCAGAGCGTGAAGATTTCTATGAGACTTTCCTGGGCAGAGAGTAAAGATAACTATGAGATTTCCTGGGCAGAGAGTGGAAATATCTATAATGAGAGTTTCCTGGGCAGAGAGTGGAAATATCTTGAATGAGAGTTTCCTGGGCAGAGAGTGAAGATATATCTATAATGAGAGTTTCCTGGGCAGAGAGTACAGATATCTATGAGAGTTTCCTGGGCAGAGAGTACAGATATCTATGAGAGTTTCCTGGCCAGAGAGTACAGATATCTATGAGAGTTTCCTGGCCAGAGTACAGATATCTATGAGAGTTTCCTGGCCAGAGAGTACAGATATCTACGAGAGTTTCCTGGCCAGAGTACAGATATCTATGAGAGTTTCCTGGCCAGAGAGTACAGATATCTATGAGAGTTTCCTGGCCAGAGAGTACAGATATCTATGAGTTTCCTGGCCAGAGAGTACAGATATCTATCGAGAGTTTCCTGCTCAGAGAGTACAGATATCTATGAGTTTCCTGGGCAGAGAGTACAGATATCTATGAGAGTTTCCTGGGCAGAGAATGAAAACATCTATAATGAGAGTTCCCTGGGCAGAGAGTGAAGATATATCTATAATGAGAGTTCCCTGGGCAGAGAGTGAAGATATATCTATAATGAGAGTTCCCTGGGCAGAGAGTGAAGATATATCTATAATGAGAGTTCCCTGGGCAGAGAGTGAAGATATATCTATAATGAGTTTCCTGGGCAGAGTGAAGATATATAGATAATGAGAGTTTCCTGGACAGAGTGAAGATATATCTATAATGAGAGTTTCCTGGGCAGAGAGTGAAGATATATCTATAATGAGAGTTTCCTGGGCAGAGAATGAAGATATCTACAATGAGAGTTTCCTGAGCAGAGAGTGACGATGTCTGTAATGAGAGTTTCCTGGGCAGAGAATGGAGATATCTATAACGAGTTTCCTAGGCAGAGAGTAGATATGTCTATAATGAGAATTTCCTGGGCAGAGAGTGAAGATATCTATCATGATAGTTTCCTGGGCAGAGTGTAACTCGAGTTTCTTTGCCTCTGTCCTCTCCCGTTCCAACCCGGCCTACCTTTCTGGATACGTCGGAACGTTGTTGGCCAGTTTGGTCTTTATCTCCATGGTAGTAATGACACAAAACATGACCAAAAGTTATGTGCGAGTTGCCTAAGACTAGTTCAACATCACAGCACTGGTGCTGAGTGGTCACTAAACATTGGACATGAATGTATTATACACACAACACCTTGACACTGACCTCTGTCCTTGCTTTACTTCACTGGAACTGGCACTTCTTGCAATGGCTGCTGTTTCTGACAGTGACTGAACAAGTCTGAGAATAGGTGAACCAGGATGTTCTAGACTGATAGTTATTTGATGATGGAGAGCAGGCATATTGCCAGACATCATCTGTCAGGACTGTGTAGTGTTAGTTCTGTCCTTGTCAGAGTTTTAATACGAAATGTAGGGCATCAGTTCACTTGTTCCGGTACATTGCTTTTTGCTGTCTGCGGATAATGTAGGTGGAGTGATATAATAAAAAGAAAAAAAAGAGCACACACACACACACACACACACACACACACACACACACACACAACACAATATATATATATATTAATATATATATATATAACACACACACACACACACATATATATATATATATATATATAAAAAATATATATATATATATATATATATATATAACACACACACACACACACATTATATATATATATATATATATGTGTGTGTGTGTGTGTGTGTGTGTGTGTGTGTGTGTGTGTGTGTGTGTGTGTGTGTGTGTGTGTGTGTGTGTGTGTGTGTGTGAGTGTGTGTGAGTATACATATATTGTGTGTGTGTGTATAAACATACATATATATATTTGTGTTTGCATTACGTGCGCGCGTGCATGCGTGCGTGTGTGTGTGTGTGTGTGGACTCTCTGCAGCCTCTGTGTAAGAGTGCATGCGATTTTATTTATCAGCTACAAGTGATGCTTTTATCTTGGGCCATATGGATTTCTTGAAAACTTTTCCTTTTAAAGGTCAGCGCCATGTCATGGCAGGTACTTACAGCCTCACACAGACAAAACACGATACCATTAAGAAACAAAAACCGATGCGTTGGTTCAACGCTACCAATGAGCACAAATCATAGTCCATCACACAGTGGGGGGCAGACTCGGGTGGAGGCGGGACCACCCTCGCTTCCCCCATCCCCACCCCCCACCCCAACCCCCAAAAAACCCACCTTTCTTTTTTAAAAGCCCTTCCTCTCGCCCTTTCAAACACACAAAATAAAAATAAGCCATACAGAGGCAATGGAAAACAGGTAGAAGGTAAATTGTTCAGTGGAACAGGCAGACGGTTACAATGGCCATTGTGTGCCAGTGGGAACGGATGACAAAATTGACAAAACCGCATACACACGGGGACTAGATGTAAAAAAGCACATAAAGTGCTTATTCCATTATCCTCCAAATAAAAGAATAAATAAATAAATAAAAACAAAGAAACGACGGAGCCTAATGCTGATTTGGTTTCCGTGTGGGAGAGAGCTTGAGAGTGAAGGTGGCAAGTGAGAAGCATGACTGTAACAGCCTTGTTTCTGCAACGTTTGTGCTCCAAGAAGCCAGATAGTATCATCCACCCCATTCAGCTACACACGCTCCCAGGAAAAACAATTAGAAAAAGAAAATACATCACCAGGAAAAACGAGGGTACAAAAGTCACCTTTGTATGGGTTGTGGAGGGGTGGGGGAGTGAAGAAGAAAGGAGGGGAGTGGTGAGGCAGGGGGTTGCAACAGCCACGGTGGTGTTAGTGTTACCATTGGTAGTGCAACGCAAAGGAAGCAAGCTTCTTTTTTTTTCTTTTTACACCAAAAGAGCACAAAAAAAACTCTGGAAAATATCTCCTTTCTTTTTTTATCATTATTCTTTTATTTCGAGGGAAATGAAATACGCACTCGTGTGCTTTTCTTTGTTTTACATCCAGTTCCC
Source organism: Rapana venosa (assembly GCA_028751875.1). Classification (NCBI taxonomy): domain Eukaryota; kingdom Metazoa; phylum Mollusca; class Gastropoda; order Neogastropoda; family Muricidae; genus Rapana; species Rapana venosa. Next base: position 49,075,848 of record CM054139.1, on the reverse strand, counting down.
GTATGCGTGCAGATTGTCTCTTTTCTACTTTTTTACTGCGAGGATGATGGAATAAGCACTCATGTGCTTTTTCTTCATTCAGTTCCCGTGCGTAAGCGGATTGTCTCTTGGAGTAGTATAATCAGGAAAGCAAACCAACACGCAACAGCTCTATTCAGCTTAAGATCATTTTTAGGTTCTGATGTAAATATTCGATTGTTTGCATGAGCTGACTTAGGTTGGCATACACGCGCGCTCCCCTCTCCCTCTCCCTCTCTCTCTCTCTCTCTCTCCTCTCTCTCTCTGGGAAGGGGGGGGGGACCAACTGTCCGTGCCAGGAAGATGCATCTCAGAACATGTAAGTGTGTGAATGTGAATGTCACAGGCGAATTTGTAGCCCTAGAAATGAGATCCACATACACACAAAGGTACAATTCTCTCGATCAATTCTTACAGATAAAAGAGGTTGAATTTCTGCCAGCCAATGTGCATTAGCTTTGATTCCCGTCTTATATTTCAACAATGCAGTCTGCATAACCGTGTGCAACAGCTTCCAAGTAACCTTATACTGTCTTCTTTTCTCTTGAAACGTTTTGTCATGAATAATTCGATACGCGATTGCTCGAATATCAGGTAATGAGAGGACTTTTGATACTTTTAATCGGTAGTTCCTCCTCTCAATGTGTCACTGACCGTGCCTTCTTTATCCTTTCACTCGAACATTCACTCCAAAGCACTCCGATTTCTGTCAGGACGCCAGTATCAGACTGTTATTTGGACATCGATTAGTCTGGGAACAGATGACCACGAATGAAGAAGTCTGTATGGTCATTCTTTCCTCCAGCTATAGTTGACGTCTAACTTGTGGTGACGGCAATGGCGAGTATGAGAATAGTGTTGATTAACTATACACAAATGATTTGTGCAAGGCTTTAGTTATACTGGTTTTAATGGTCACTAAAAAAAATGTGCAATATACTCGTGTACGGCATACATACTATCTAAACGAATGCATGTGTGAAGTTACTATAATAACCAAGCTATTCCTGGTAGAATCGAAGACTACACGTTTCCTTGAAATGTTGTAGGGTTGTTGAGTTTTGTTGTGTTGGGGTGGGGTTTTTTGTTGGGTTTTTTTTTGGGGGGGTTGTTTCACTCATTCTGCTTTTTAAAAAAAAATATGCAGATGGATTCTAATTATCACTCTATTATTGTATATTGTATACTATATATATATATATAATATTATATATAATAATATATATATTTTTATTTTATATATTTATTTATATATATATATATATATATATATATATATATATATATATATATATATATATAAATACTTGGCAAGTTGACATGTTAGAAGAAAGAAGGGGCTAGCACGCACATTTGTTTCATTGCTTTTCCGATTTACCTACATAACACAGATTAGCGGCAGACAAGTGTCCCAAAACACATACTATATGACTATCAATGAATCAAAGATATCAACTTTTCAGTCTTTACATGCACAACTTCTTTCTTCTGCATCATTGATTACATCCTAAACCTATCCTCTGAATAATTCCTCGCTATTTATTCCAATGCCTTTTTCCTAATGTTCGGACATTGAATCATCTTAGAATATACGACCTAGACGAAAAACTCGGTGTGGGAGTTTTTCGATGAATATGTCAGGGGTGAAATAATAAAGACTACAAAAACAATTCATGTCTTCCAACATAAATGTCTGTCAACCTCTGTCAACCATTGCTGCCAATATGTATGACCGAATCTCTTTAACACTACTGAAGAAAGTTTGCAGAACGATTGAGGATTACGCATACCTTAACTACGAGTCAAACTTTTTTCCTTTAACAATTCCTTAGGCTATCTAAAAATCAAACATGACACTATGATGGCGGGGAATGGGGGGGGGGGGGGGGGGGTCTCAGACATAACCAACAGCAACATCAGAAGCAGCAGCAGCAAGAACAACCACCAAATAATGCTGTATCAATGTATCGTACAAATAATGCAGACGATGTTATACTAGTTATCAAGATTCACATTTCATATCTATATGTTTCAATTTCAACCAAGAAAAGCCACAGAAGCCATATATAACAACTAAAAATAAAATGGGGATGGACGTTTTTTACAAGATTCAGCGCTATTAAATTCCATGTTATTATTATTATTATTATTATTATTATTATTATTATTATTATTATTAACTCATTGGGCATGTTCTCGTTGAAACACAATACTGTCAACACTAATTCTGCAACAGCAGTTACCCAATCTGCAGCCACAGGTTACACACCCCACACATCCCCAGACAGGAAGGAGCAGCCTTAGCAGTTCCTCATCCTGACTGACTCAAGTCAGTCTCTGACCACTGTGTGGACATTGGCCACCCTGGACAGCATATAACCAAGATCGAAGGACTTGTTTGTTCGTTTTCCAAGGGATGGGAATAGTGTAGAGAAAAGTGTAGAGGAACGGATAATGGAGATAATGGCAGCTCATCATCTCCCACTGATGCCTCTTTCCGTTTCTTGTCATTATGAAGAAGGCCAAGCCTTGTGTGTGAGACGGTTCTGTATTGTATCAGACAACCCCCGATGGTGCTTTGAGAGAGCGGTCCATCTGCACGTGTTACTTGGCAGGTACTAAATGGAATTCGTTATTATCCTCTGGGGTTTTTATACCTGACAGAATCATGTCTCTATCAATCCTGCCTTCGCATATCAAGGGAGACAGTGCAGCAGTAAGCGACGAGTATGCACTCCATGATCCACTGCGTATGCACACTGTGTACATAAGCTATGTTTATACATGTATACAGGAAGGAAGGTAGGGAAGCAGACACTAAGCGATCATATTTACACGTGCATGCATACGCACGCACGCACGCACACTTTTGTGTTTGGGTTTTTATTATTATTATTATTGTTTGGGGAGGGGGGGTGGTGTTTGGTTTTCTTCGGTCTAAAATCACTTGAAGTGAACAGACGTTGAATTGAAGACATCATACAACCACACACACACCACACACACACACAACACACACACAATACACACACACACACACAAACACACAACGATCATTTTTTATTTACGTTTTCGCTGGGTGAATCATAAATAAAGCTCAGCAAGAAGAGAGAGAGAGGAGAGGAGAGAGAGAGAGAGAGAGAGAGAGAGAGAGAGAGAGAGAGGAGATAGAGAGAGAGGAGAGAGAGAGAGAGAGAGAGAGGAGAGAGGAGAGAGAGGAGAGAGAGGGGATACCTAGCAATAAACCCTACAGTTTCCCTTTATAAAAGTGAACAGGAGGACGTTCTAATCATTGGATTATTCCACTCCCTTTATCAAAGCTACATACCCCCAAAATGAATACAAAATAGTACCCACTTTATAAATATAAAAAAAAGCACAAAAGCTGACATGTCCACAAAGTGCTTAAGGGACAGAATGGATGGATCATCAGTAGTCAGCAGCTGACATACAGCCAGCCATGAGGAATCTAGACAGGTGACAGGTGATGTCAAGGTGCCGACAGACTGCTGTCCAGCAGCACAGGACTGATCAATCTGTTTGTGGACTGCCCCTGCTGTCCCATTCATTCCTGTCAGGAATTAATAAATAAGGTGTGCCTGCCCTGCCTGCCTGACAGCCCCACTGAAGATGCTCTTGCTTCTGTTTGATGTGACAGACTGAGGACTCACCGTTTGCTTACCCACCACCACCATCACCTCTCTCTCTCTCTCTCTCTCTCTCTCTCTCCTCTCTCTCTCTCCCTCCCTCCCAACAACCTCTTACCCCTTCTCTTCCTCTCTCCCTGTTCTCTCCCTCCTCATCTTTTGCCGTCTACCTATGTCCCTTGCCTCTCTGCCTCTTACCTCTCTCTCGTCTTTCCCCCGACTTCCACCTCCTTCTCTCAGAGGAGAATGTAGAAAGCTTGCCAGATGGGAAGCAAACACAATTTCATGGCAGAAAGGCGAGAGCGGACCCTGATGCAGGCAGGCAGGGGGAAGAAGCCCTCCCTTCAGAAGATGACGTTACATGGGGAAACACGATAGAGGAAATCTATAACCACTACCTCTTCCTCAAAGATGATCGTTCCGAGAGGGAAGCGCCTTGGAATCCAATTTTCACATACCGATCAATGCCACATTTGCTTTGCACCAATGTAAAGCAGTGCCGGTCTTTGAGAGATGATGACAAAGCTGTTTATTTCATCGGATGAGATGGTCGGGAGAGACCGGAAGAGTACACCATCCAGGTAGACACACGGGAAAATGGGGCCTTCTGAATTAACCCCTGGAATCTAAAGCCGATTAGGTACTTTAGGGAAAAAAATCTGCTGATGGTCCATTTGATATAATCTTCACATTGATTTAGTTTCCTTCAGGTAAAGATGTGACCTAGTCTTCAATAGTTCTGCTACTTCTTTGTGTGTTCACTGGTTTGTTCCTTCATGTTTGTTGTTGCTTTGGGGTCTATTTTTTTCTGTTTTGTAATGTTGTAACTATTCTTTGTTTGTGATACACCACCTTTTTCTTGTCTCCTTTCTTGTTTGATGCAGAATCTTTCTACACCGCGAAGCAAGCTTCTGATTTCATTATCACAAGATAATATTGCAAATACTTTTCAGCCACTGCTGAATTGGCGAAGCAGATTATATAACATTTAAAGCCTCAAGTTATTGTTAAGCCCATGTATTGTGATAAACGTTGGCATTAATTTTGTATTCAAATTGTATGTGTGCAAACACACTATAGAAAGGGTTTCTCTGCCAACTAACATGAAAGAAGGGCACCCTTAGTTTATGATCATCGGTGTGTGTGTGTGTGTGTGTGTGTGTGTGTGTGTGTGTGTGTGTGTGTGTGTGTGTGTGTGTGTGTGTGTGTGTGTGTGTGTGTGTGTGCGTGTGTGTGTGTGCGTATGCATATTATATATATATATATATATATATATATATTATATATATATATATATATATATATATATATATATATAATATAAAATATATATATATATACATAATGTACTCTCCAGCCAAAGAATTAATCTTTGTGACTAGCCTTTTCACTCCGACACTTGTATATTACTTCTGTGAAACCAGTAAGCCAGCCTAAAAATACTCAGACAATAGCTTTCTTGCCAACACCAAAAGTCCATTCCTATTCTTCAGAACAAAACAAAAATCCTATGCACCCTGTAACTTTTCGCCTATGACTGACAATCTCATTCTACTTCTTCCTCCCACCCCAAACCCCTTTCCTTTCAAACTCAAAGCAAACATAAAAGGTGGAAGGTAAGAGAAACCGTTTTTCTCTATGAACCTTTTAAGCCTGTACTGGTATGGAGAGCTATGCTGCCTCTGTGAAGCTGGCTTTGGGGATCACGATAGCTAGCAAGTCAACGGCCATTCAAAATACTTTTCCCGCTCCATCCCCTTTCCAAATACTTTTATTTGTGTTGTTTAAGGTCCAACAGACTGTGAAGGTCATATACTGATAATAATAATAATAATAATAATAATAATAATAATAAATGGAATTTATAAAGCGCTATATCTTGCAGAGACAAATCAAAGCGTTTGCACTCAACTCATTTTTACACAGTCATACAACCAGTAACAATTAATAGTTCCATCAAGTCCAAATGTACACGCACGCGCGCGCGCACACACACATACACACACACACACGCACGCACGCACGCACGCACGCACGCACACACACACACACACACACACACACACACACACACAGGTCACACACCCTGGCAGGGCAATAGAATCTTGGCTGTTGAAGGCAGGGAAAAGCTATGAGATGAAACAGGAGGAAAATTTTAGGTTTGAAATAAATATGTCTTGAGACTGGATTTAAAAGTGTCATAAGAAGGCTTTTGGCTGAGAGAGGAAGGTCATTCCAGATCGATAAAACCAGAAATAGAGAAAGAGCAACGGCCGATGGTGGATTGGTTGAATCTAGGTATTCGTAAGGACAAGGTATCTGCAGCATATCAGAGCTACTCGACAAAAAGAATATTACCTGAACAAGTGCAGGACTGAATGACAGTCCCGAATTTTAATAGGAAATACCCGCTGAGACAAAAATATATTATAAAAACAACTAAAGGGACGAAAGGACAGGGTTTTTTTAATCATAATACCGTGTACTTTCTTTTTAAGAAACTACCAAGGTTGCTCTCTCTCTCTCTCTCTCTCTCTCTCTCTCTCTCTCTCTCTCTATATATATATATATATATATATATATATATATATATATATATATATATATATATGCTTTGGTCTATCCATTCCGATCCAGTCACATTTTCTGAGCAGACGTGGGCTGATAATGGCGACGTTGTTCGCGTAAACACAATGGACAATGCTGGCCAAGACCCATAGCAATTTATTCTGGAATCTTGGGGGAGGAGGGGGGGGGGGGTATCATTTTCCTTTGTGACAGTTGCATTTATACTCTATGTTCAGTCAAGTGCCACAGTTTTAAAAACTCACCTATATACTTTTATCTACTTATCTACACCTCCGCCCGCCCCACCCCCTACCCCCTTCCCCGACTTTACAATCTTTCACAATCTTAATCTAGTTGCGCACTTTTCGTTTCGTTACGAACCAGTTTTCCCCAGGCGTCACCGTGCAAGAGCTTCTATGTGTTTTAATCTTAACCTCTGCCAAGCCAACCCCATGGGATGCAAACACAGATTTGAGAGGAGGAGTGAGAGAGGAGGGAAAAGGGATGAAATGGGGGCAAATTAATGTATTTTAAAAGGAGAGAAGGGCCTATGCCATTCAGGTTTCTATGGACAATGAATGATCCATCACGCCATGCGTGGGTTTAATTTACGATCGATCACCCAGGATTACTGAATGGTTTTCAAATGCCCACTGCTGTCGATATTCAAGATTCTTTTTAAAATCTCTCTCTCTCTCTCTCTCTCTCTCTCTCTCTCTCTCTCTCTCTCTCTCTCTCTCTCTCTGACTCCCTCCCCCCCCCCCCCCCTCCCCACCCCCACCTTCCTTTAAAAACACCCTTTCACGAAACATCTTTGACTTAAACATTGTTCATTCACCACACATACTAATAATTATTATTTCATAAGCAGACAACAATACGCAGGAGGAAAGGCATCAAGCTACAGCTTAGTTTAAGCCCCACCCCACAGCTTCAAGAGGGTTACGAAGTACGAGTGTCTGATGTCAAATAAATCAAAATCGATCGCATCGCACCCCCACCCCCAAATGTGACGTGTCCTGGGCTCTCGAGATCATCACAAGCTTAGCTCTACTGGGGCTTCTCACTCACGTTTCACAACCACGCCAGGATTGATTCATTCTCTCTCTCTCTCTCTCTCTCTCTCTCTCTCTCTCTCTCTCTCTCTCTCTCTCTCTCTCTCTCTCTCTCTCTCTCTCTCTCTCTCTCTCCCCTCCCTCTCTCTCTTTCACACACACACACACACACACACACATACACACACATACACACACGCAGGCAAGCACGCAGAGAGGGGACGCAAGAGACTGAGACAGAGAGACAGGCAGACAAACAGACAGAGACACAGAGAAAGAAGACGTTTTTCTCATCATTTTCTAAACTAAATCAACTGACTTCCACCTTAAAGAAAAACAAAACAAAAAGCAACAAGATTATCAGCCTACCAACCTACTAAGCAGGAACTGGAATAACACCCATGGCGTTTCGATACACGCCTTCACGTCACCGTCACCGTCACATCACATCTTACCGCCGACAGTGCTAAAACATTCAGGGAAAATAAACCCCCCACCCAGCCACCAAGCAAGCAAGACCCATGCGGTCCGGGTATGGCGCCCGTCCTGGGAATCCCAGTTCTACGTTGCATTATTCACGGTCGTTAACAAGCGAACAAATCCCTGCGCTTCCTTGTCATCCCCTTCATCAAAGCTTCTTTTTTTTCCAGTGCATCCATTTTTACTGCGTGGATTCACTCTGCGGATGTAGGGGAGGTCAACTGCCTGAATGGGCTTCACACCTGCTGGTTTTTATCTCTAAATCAATGGTCCGAAGGAAGACTACGAGACTGGCCATGATTTTGACTCCACTTCATTGTGTTTTCACAGGCTGTCCGCCATCACCTAAGCGAATAAAGCCCAACGTGCAAAGCTGAATCGGAAGAGGAAGAGGACCTGGTTTCAGGTGTTAAGATAGATTATTGTCTAAGGGTGTCGTCATCCTGGTTGAAGCCACATGTATTCAAAATGAGAGCCTTGACAAGGATGAACGACGACAATGAACAGACTGTACAGCACGAATTGCGTTAGGTTGGGAAAAGTAAAATTCCGCATTTCTTTTAGGACAACTTGACATTTTCAGAGTACTTCAATTTACATGCATCCTCCGTGCATACACAAAAAACCTATACACACGCGAACGTGTGTGTGTGTGTGTTGGATGTTGTGTGTTTGTGGGTTTTTTTAGCTTTCCTCTCTCTCTCTCCTCTCACCTTCTCTTCTCTCTCTCTCTCCTCCTCTCTTCTCTCTCCATCTCTCTCTCGCTCTCTCGCTCTCTATCACACAACGCACACGCGCGTTCACAATCTAAAAATCTCCCCAATTGTTCTTGTCCCTGTTTGGAAAATCACTTCAGTTATTTTACACGGGCTTTACTTTAACAGCGTCCTCTTTCCACCTTTTATCCCCTTCCCCCCTTTTTTTCCACATCTTTTGTGCCGTTCTGTCTCAGAAGCACGTCTTGCTTGCTTGCTTGCTTGCTTGCTTGCTTGCTTGCTTGCTTGCTTGCTTCCTTCCTTCCTTCCTTTCTTTCTTTCTTTGCTTGTTTGTGCGTTGTTCCCAGTATAGCGGCTATCTGCAACTTTCACCTACGACAAATCAAAAGCACTGCCTAAGGTTACGAAGACTGTTAAGGACTGCTGCGAAATCATCTGGTCGAGTTTACTAGTGCTTCTTCTCACCTAACATAGGCAAAAACTGCATCTTACCCTTTGTTGTGACTCATGGATCTGAAAGACACATGATCTTGTCTTTTCTGAAAACAACAGAAGAAAAACAGCTTTCCAGAGGAAAAACAGTTTTCAAGAAAATTATTCCAATTTCAGATAAACTTTCAGTCCTGTACCTGATCGTAATATACAGTAAGTATTTGTGAGTGGTTCTGTTATTTCATAAAACTACTTTTTTTTTCTTACAGCCTACGCAACAACCACAAAAAAACTCCCAGAATTTGCAACCCCAAAAACCATATTCTTGTTTTTTTTATAGCCTTGAAGAACACGCAGGCAAGCAATCGCGCATACAAAGACTCTCTCTCTCTCCTCTCTCTCTCTCTCTCTCTCTCTCTCTCTCCTCTCGCTCTCTCTCTCTCATCTATCTATCTATCTCCCTTCACTTTAGCGTGCATGTGTGTGTGTGTTTTTGCTTTTTTTATTCTTTTATTTTATTTTATTCTTTTATTTTGAGGATAATGGAATAAGCACTTACGTGCTTTTTTACATCCAGTCCCCGTGTGTATAAGTGTGTGTGTGCGCGCGTGCGCGCGCGCGCGCGCGTGCGTTCCTGCATGCCTGCGTGTGTGTGTTTGTGTGCGCGCGTGCGCGCGTTTTGTGTGTGTGGTGTGTGTGTGTGTGGAGTGTGAGAGAGAGAGAGAGAGAGAGAGAGAGAGAGAGAGAGAGAGAGAGAGAGAGAGAGAGAGAGAGAGAGAGAGAGAGAGAGAGAGAGAGACAAAAGGATATAGGAAAAACTGGATGGAACATAAAACTTAAAAACTGGAATCAGACATAAACTTTAATATAGTGTTGTTCCTTAAAAGTCAAACCTCAAACCGCTTGCTTGTGTGAAATCAGAAAGGTAAAAAATGAGCTGTACTGTTTTATTTTTCTGTTATAAGATCATCCAGTTCAAGTCAACTGTTAGACGGACATGTCTGCAATTGTACTGTACAGCAATAAAAGGACCAAGAGTCATGAAACAAAGCTTCGTGAAAGACTGATGACGTTACTAGGATAACGTATATGATTATTACATAAAATGTGGTTCCACCAATTTAATAATAAATGAAATATTGGTACAGTTGGTACGTCCATCATCATGTCTAACACCACGTTATGTTTGCAGTTTCTGACATGTTATGCAAATACCCACCACAACCACAAAGGAATTTAAAACAAGTGAATCTGCTTCATCTAAAGATACATACAGTACATAACAGCGACCAGGATGCCTTTGGTACATTTTATTCTTGAAACAAAACTAAAAGTCTTAAGTGACATGTCACACTGTCGATAAGGACGCAAAAATCCCACCAATTAAACCCAGCGGTTTTTTTTGGTTTGTTTGTTTTTTTGGTTGTTGGTTTTTGTTTGGTGTTTTGGTTTTTTACGACGGTAGGCATAAATCTTTCAGCTGAACACTTACACATGAAGTTTCCTTCAAGAATAAATGAACGCCGACGCTAACGGTCTGAATAGTTCCGTTGCAACGAAACTGAATGTTTCCATCTCCACAGTTCGTGCACCTAAGCAGATCCAGAAAACTCTCTCTCTCTCTCTCTCTCTTCTCTCTCTCTCTCTCTCTCTCTCTCTCTCTCTCTCTCTCCTCTCTCCTCTCTTCCTCTATGTGCTGTTCTTAGTTTAAGCACCCAAATAAAGTAAGATCAACCCCGGAAAAAAAATATTCTTTATAAAGGAAAAGAAGTATCAATAGCAAATGAAACACTGAGAAAATAGTATCAAAGCCTCATTCGCGGCAACTTATTCATAAGCACTTGGTTTTGGGATTCTCAAAACCACTGTCAACGCCAGTGAACTTTATGACACACATTTAAAAATAAAAACACAGAGGAAACGGGCGGTGTCTCCTTCTAAGAAAAGACAGAGTACCACAACCACCACTGGATCGAAATCTACAACGTATGTCTGGGAAACATTAACTTCCTTGATAATCGGAACTATGCGAGTACACCCGCGGTTAACTCTTGTCACTATTACTGTACAGAAAAAAAATCTTTAAGTTTTATCTCTTTTTCCTCAAGCACTCTTACGGAATTTTAGATTTCAAAATTCAAAATTATATAAAGCGAAGAAAGAAGTCATTTGAAGCTTTCTACCGAAACATATATGCCAACAGAGAGGAGGAGAAGAAAAGTTTCAGTCATGTGACATACTTACTATCACTCTTGCCGTCTCACTAAGAAGTAGGCTGGTCGCATCGATTTGTCAATCAAACTAAAGCAGTCATGACTGTGCCACACAGCCAGCTCGAAGATAGTGTTTCTACGACTTTCTCTTTTATAGTCAAATCGAATGGGCGTTTTCTCTTTGGAAGAGTTTAAAGCAGCAAGTAACTTGATAGTCAAGCAACCGTGAACAAACAGGGGCAAAGTACTACGAAAACGACAACTAAAACAGAATTTTTTTTTTAAGTTATATAAGAATGAGGAAAGAGAAAACAGAAAACAATCAGACCAGAAAACAATCGAATGGGTTTTTTAAGTTATATAAGAATGAGGAAAGAGAAAACAGAAAACAATCAGACCAGAAAACAATCGAATTTTTTAAAAGGTATATAAGAATGAGGAAAGAGAAAACAGAAAACAATCAGACCAGAAAGCAATCGATTTTTTTTAGTTATATAAGAATGAGGAAAGAGAAAACAGAAAACAGACCAGAAAACAATCGAAGAAAAGCAAAGATCACATTTTCCTTCGTGACTTTTATCCACAATGTCAAATTGAATGGGTTAACTCTGGCTGGAAAATCTATGACAATACACAAACAATAAGCAATGGGGAGAAAGGGAGATGGGGTAGGAGAATGGAAGCGCCAAAAAAAAAAAGATGCTTCGGGGATAAAATGAACAAATAAAAGTAAAACGCGCTTCTCTCTCTCTCTCTCTCTCTCTCTCTCTCTCTCTCTCTCTTTCTCTCTCTTCTCTCTCTCTCTCTCTCTCTCTCTTCTCTCTCTCTGACGCGTTTGATTATCTTTTCTTTTGAACTTATCGTTTCTCCTCTTTCCATTGCTCCCATGACGAAGTTATAGCAGCACTCTAAGTGGCCAACATCACTGACTCGATCACCAAACCCCTACTCTTCGCTCGAAAAAAAAAGAGACAACCCCCCCCCCCCCCCCCCCAAAAAAAAAAAAAATGCTAAAAACTCCCCCCCCCCCCCAACCCCCTTTCAATCAATCCATTCAGCGCGCCGACCAAGTTCTGTTCCAAATCCTTCTGAACACATAGCAGCCGCGAGCACACACCATTCTTACTGAAAAAAGGGAGGATTCCAGAAAAAAGGCAGAAGAAACATCAAACAGATCTTTCGCTTGTTAGTATTCTCTGCGGTAAACACTTCCACTATTAAAGGGAGTTCCGTTCCATCTTTTCGTGGGCTTCAAGGCATTTGACAGTCTAGTTGGCCACAATGAAGACTAGAAAACTCCGGATATATACATATATATGTTAACACTATCCAACGATTTTACTCAAAGGCAACCATTGCTACCATGATGCTATTGGACAGTGGTTCTATATTTTAGTAGGCGGTCTGTAGGGGGTTGCCTTCCATTTCCCAAACTTACTTTTCAAAAGATTCCGGGAGCCCATCAGGACTGATGCGTCTGAAGAATATACCAACACAAAAGATAACATTGATGGCCTGGCAGGCAGCGAAAAAGACTTTACCAAACTTTGTAAAGAAATGGATAACATATTCAAATTTGGCATAGAAATCAGCACCTATATGATCAAGTTGATAGCCACCCAGACCGCCAATATGATCTCTACTGACAAAAGTGCCGATAGGCAAGCAGTAAGGAAATATTCGACTGTTCACATGGGATCTATTATTCCATACTCGTGTCCGGCTCCAGGCCACAAAGACAACAGCATTGACGGGGCTGAAACTTGAACGGAAGGACAAGAACATCACTTCACTGTGAAATACAAAGTAAGGTTCCTGTGTGCACTGGTATGCATGCCAGACAAGGACCCTGTCAGAGGACTTAGCAAAATCCTGGAAATAACTTTTTACGAGTGATTTCAAGAAACTAAACATCGAATACACTAACCTTATCACCAACAGACATGCAAACCAAACCATCAAACAGCACAATGGTTGGCAGAAAGATCTGCTTACGTCAGTTGAGACAAACTTTTAAAATAAAAACAAAAACAAAAACGCGGATATCTCCTCGTGACAAGATCCAATGACGGAGCTTAAAAGGTTAAATCATTTTCCGAGGAACTGTTGAGGGATGGACATGGAGAGGTAGACAAGCCATTCAGAAAATCCAAACAAAAACATTTAGATTGAAAAAAACGAAGTTGCATAGGGGGCGGGGGAGCGGGGGCAAATCGTGAGGAAATTAAATTTTTGAAAACATCTCTCCGTGTATACTGTTTTTCATTCGTATGCACACTATTCTACAATAAGATAGTTAAAAGTTTAAAAGACATGACGGAGCATTAAAAAAAAATAATGAAGACTGTCAATGTGACCATCATCTATCTTACTTTTGAAGATGGGTGAATAGTATTTTCTTTTTTTCTCTCTCTCTTTTCTAAAATTGCCAGCTGAGCCATCTTCCTTACTCTTGACGATGGCTGGTGAAGAATATGTTTGCTATATTCCATCTAAGCCTATTCGATACTCAGAGTCAGTTACAGCTATTATTTTGATGCCGTGATGGCTGGGTGTATTTCACCACTTCTATGTCACGCTTGGCACCACTGATGGTGCATTCCTTCTTCAAAGTTAAACGGGCTGATCATTACAATTTACACTTTTCGTTGCCTACAGACCTTCCATTACCGCAGCACCATGCCCCTTGAAACTCAAACCCACCTCACCACATAGAGCCACGCCTAGACTGTCGCATCCTCACAGCACTCTAGCATGTGCTATTAAAGCTTCGATCACCAGGAAGATAATTATACAGAAATCTTCTGTTGCTGTTGGGTCACTCCATGGGTCATTATAGATGCCGATTTCGCAATCTCTTTCAGAAGTCCATGTGCAACATGATTTTCTTACCATCTCTCAAGGATCGTTGTTCTGGGGCTGTCAGATCAAAACCAGTAGCCCTTCTACCTCATCGACTTGAAAATCTATAATTTAACAATGCCATCAAACCTGCCACCCAGCTTACAGCCAAGACTGTTCATGTACATATTCTATACGGTGAAAACAAAACTAACAAAAGCAAAAGACTGGCATTTTCTTTTTCAGCATGTTTCCAGCCATGGATGCCAAAGCAATAATGCTGACTTCGTTGTATCATGTTTACCAAAAACAAAACAAAAATTACTGGTGCATTGTTTTTCTCAGCAATTCACCTGTCAAACATGAAACATCAACTTCTTTTGACATTATGATTACTGTCATTGGAAACAGAGCCCATGATTTCACAGAATCTTGAGCATTACAGAAAGTTCGCAAATATCAGATTCTGGGGAACAGATTCTTTTATTCCCCAACAACAAGAAAGATGGGAGGGAAGGGGGGGAGGGGCACACACAAACTTTTTTTTTCTATCTCGCACTGTGAGCATGATACTCCATGACCTGCCAATCTCTTCACCCCGCAAATGGTTACCACACATGCTCCCACACAAAAACGCACAATTCCAGTAACACTAGAATTGGACCTGTCCTGTGTTTTGCCTCATTTCTCACAAAAATAACTCTCACAAACGCCTCTTCTTCCATCACTCCTGCCATTATCAAATGCTCTGTTGTAAGTCTGGTAAAGTGCTAGCGAACATAATCTCTCTCTCCCTCCCCCCCCCCCCCCCTCTCTCTCCCCCCCCCCCCTTCCCCCATCTCTCCTCTCCTCTCCATAAACAGCATAACATTCACACTTCAGTCATTCTTTCTTTGACTCTTCACACACACAAAAACGTGTTTCGGATCCTGCCACGTATCTCGCCGTCACCAATTCCCAATTCCTCGACCTCTGTCATAATCTGGTAAAGTGTACACACTCTCTCTCTCTCTCTCTCTCTCTCTCTCTCTCTCTCTCTCTCTCTCTCTCTCTCTCTCTCTCTCTCTCATAGACACACAAACGAGACATACAGGCAGGCAGGCACACACGCACGCGCGCGCGCACACACTACATACATACATACAACAACACACACACACACACACACACACAAACACACAACGTCAACATGCATGCACAAGTAATGAAGACATGAAGTATACACATGGGGATTCGGATGAGAGGGAGGGGGGTGCGCGTCTGTATGTGCATTGTGTTATAATGTGTGTACGTACTGTGCGTGCGTGCTTGTGTGTGTGCTTGTGTGTGTGTGTGTGTTGTGTGTGTGTGTGTGTATGTTGTGTGTGTGTGTGTGTGTGTGTGTGTGTGTGTGTGTGTGTGTGTGTGTGTGTGTGTGTGTGTGTGAGGCAGACAGACACGACACAGACAGAGACAGAAAGACAGAAACAGATAGAGAGTCAGACAGACACACAGAGGAGATACAGAGACATAGTCCTACTGCATTCAATTGTACAATTATATATATATAATATATATATATATATATATATTAATTATATTATATTATAATATATATATATTATATATAGAGAGAGATATATATATATATATATATTGTGTGTGTGTGTGTGTGTATAATTGCACAGGTTTATGCTTCAGTTTGTCTCTGCTGCTCTTGTATGTCTACTCATTAACTGTCTTTTTGCTCTTTGGGGCTGTGTCTTGCATGAAAAACTTTCTTCAAAAAAACACCCCCAAAAAATATCTATTTACAAGACATGCCCTCACTGATTACAACTCCAGCAAACGTAAAAGCTGCACTTGTTTCACCTCCTATCCAGCTTGTGGCTACACACACACACCTCTCTCTCTCTCTCTCTCTCTCTCTCTCTTCTCTTCTCTCTCTTCTCTCTCTCTCTCTCTCTCTTGTCAACGCTGTCAACGGTGTGGTGTGACACAATCAACACGATCAAAAACTAACACGTCACCAGGCTGCCACAACAGACTTCAATCCCCCTCACCCACCCCCACGCCCACCCTTCCTCCATCTCGCGTCATCTCCTTTCTTCTACTATCATCCCCAACCCCCTACCCCCACCCACAACTGTCCTTTATCCAGTCTACTTTTCTCAAGTTTCCACCCACCTTCAAATTAAACGTGGCAAATTGAGTTTCGCTTCAGCTGCTTCTGGCTGTGAAATTAAATCTCTTTTCTGACCCAAACTGAGAAATCATGATTCCTCTACCCCCTCCCCCTGTATGTGTGTGTGTGTCTGTGTGTGTGTCTGTGTGTCTGTGTCTGTGTGTGTGTGTCTGTGTGTGTGTATGTGTGTGTTACAGTAACAGGTCGATTGAGATCATGTTTATGATGTATATTACAAGATGTGACTCCTATTTTTTTCTATATCTTTATCAGAAAGTATTATCTTTTGGATCAAAATTTATTTTGCTTTAAAATGAATAAACTTATGGTGATACTTGTACAATTTGTAATAATAATAAATGGAATTTATATAGAGCGCTTTATCTTGCAAAAACAAATCACAGCGTAAAGTATTTGTAAAGTATACAAAGGAACATGCAAAAAGGGAAAGAATAAGAAAAAGATAGGGTGGTGAAAATGGGAGGAAATCACTAGCCAAATAGTGAACACAAACACACACACACACATATACTCGCAAGCACGCACGCACGCACACACACACACACACACACACACACAAACACACACAGCCCACATGAACAGAAAACTGAAAGTTTTTGTGATTTTGAAAGCAAGAATGCAAGCCAGTCTCTCTGACTGCATAGTGTTGTCCATGTTTTTGGTAGTTCCATTTTACTGTTGTTGGTTGTTGTTTTTCTTTGTTGGTTTTTTTTTTATCTTTGTTGTTCTGAAACTTCTTTCCTTGGGAACAAACATTACCAAGACTCTTCCTCTCACTTTATGATTCTGCTTTTATTCTGCTAAATCAAAGAAGTGTGAAAACTTTTTTTCCCATGACAATAATAGTAATAATACATAAAGGAGTGTATTTTCATGGTAATAATCTTGTTCTTTTATTCTTTCTTTATCCTATCTCCTTTGATAAAAGAAGCATTTCTTTACAGAAATACATTGATTTAAATATGTTTTAAGAAGTACAACAAATGACAGCAACGTTGAAAATGAAGTCCAGATAAAGTCTGACATTCACTTTCCGAAAAGAGCAAGAACTATCAGCTCACTTACTACAATTAATACTTACACTTCTCCCCTTTTTAAACATTCAGAACTTAATCCAAATGAATTAGCAAAATCAGTACAGTCAGCTCCCTTCTCACCTTGGGAACTTTTTAAAGCTCATTTTGACATTAATCATTCTTCTGTAAGAAAAGCTGAAAATGTTAACATTCTTACATCGCTAGTAAAAGAACATATTCAAACTACTTATCCTGATCATCTCAAAATCTATACTGATGGGTCCGTTTTAAATACTAATGAGGCTGGTGCGGCTTTCATTATTCCATCATTAAAAGTAGAACGAGCTGTCAACCTGGGAAAAAATAAATCTATATTTACAGCTGAGCTAACTGCTATAGTGTTGGCACTTTACTATGTACTTGACTTCCCTAAAGACATATTTAACATACTTTGTGTGTTGATTCTAAATCGGTTTTACATGCTTTAAAAAATTCTACTTTTAAAGTAAGAAAAGACCTAATCATTGAAATCAGGCATCTGGTACAGTTTTTGATTTTAAGAGGTAGTACTGTTACTTTCTGTTGGGTTCCCTCACACACTGGTATCTTTTTTAATGAAAAAGTTGACAGTCTTGCAAAATATGGAGCGAGAAATAAAAAAAGTTATGGTGAAATAAACGTTGCCTTTTCTCTGCATGAGGGATACAGCTTGCTACAAAACGCTTGCTGGAAGCACTTCAGAAAGAAAATATATGATTCTGGCTATTGTCTTTATAATGGCTGTACAAGCAATGTGATAGATTTTCAAAATGCTTTCATTTCTAACAAAGTCTGTGGTTGGTATAATCGTAGAAATATGATATCCCTTACGTACAGATTTAAACTAAATGCTTTCAGGACAAAGTATGTGAAAGATGTAAACTGTATTTGTGGGGAGAAGATTACCAATAGTCATGTTATTTTTGATTGTGGACGTTTAAAAGCATTTTTACCTGCTATACCAAGTTTTTCACTGGATCAGATTTTGTTTGAACCATCGTTACTGTTGGACATTAGGTTAGGATTGATAAGAAGTCCGATAATTCAGTTTTTTTAGTATGTTAAAGTTAGTTTTTAAGTACTGTTATTTGACACTTTTTTGTTATTGTTTGCATTCTCTTGTTTATATTACTTTTTCCCGTCTAAAATCACTAAATGTGAATAGACGTTAAATTGAAGATCACTCATACATTGATTCATTTTTAATTATGCATACATTATTATCTCTCTCTCTTTTTTTATTATAAATGCATGCGTTTATCTTTTTTTAACTTATTTACTTGCTAAAAAAAAATTTTAATTCATTCATGTAGTTCTTGATCAATATATACTTTATTTACTTTTTTCTTTTTCTTTTTCTTTTTTGAACAGAGAATTTGAGGGAAAACAAAACAGAAGCAACCAAAGTAATACCGTCTCAACATGCAATACTAGTGACAGAGACAGAAAAACAGACAAACAAAAAAGAAAAATTTAATAATTTAGCTCATCCTGCATAGTGTCAGGAAAATAACAGCAGCACATCATGAAAATAGGCAGTGGAAGCTGCTTCTTATCCTTTATCAATATCCCAAAGAAACTTTCAGAAATCTCCATAGAAAATCAACCCGCTTTGTTTAAAAAGTTTTTTTAAATATATATATATATAAAAAATACTCCATCAGGAAAGGCAATCCAAAGATGTGAATGAAAACTGACAGACTGCATTCACAGACAGTGTGCAAAATTGCTTAAGGCTCCTTAAGTTGATGAAGGCTTCCCCCCTGCATCAGATGATTACAGAGGCTAGAGCTGCCCTGTCAGTGCTGTGCACAGTCAAAAACAGTTGACATGTTTGGCCTATTTCTTCATATAAAAAAAATAGTTTGTTTCCTTCAATTCTTATTTTCTTTTGTTCTCCCTTTTCTTTCAATATTCTTGTGCATGAGATAGTTCTATGTTTTTCTTTTTTCTTTTTATTTTACTGCCATTCTGTTTTATACCTGTTTATCTATTTACTAGCACTTTTTATGCTTGCATGTTAATTTACTAACTTGGTAATGCATTATAATACTAACTTGACATGGGTTATAAATTAGCTGTTATCCTTTTGACCACACTTTGTTGTAAAACTTATCCCTTTACACCGACAGCAATCTCCGTATCACATACAAAACATGTGTCTGTTACCTTTTTACCTGATTCAGGATTTGATTTCATCAAAAATAAGGTTATGACAAAGGGAGTCACTGTGGTCTTCTGGTAGAAGCTGGCAAACTTGATACAGGCAGATGACAGAAATAAAAAATAAAACAGTGGCAAACCATAAGCACACATACTCTACTTAAGGAGAGTAGTCTGAATTTCAATGCACATTAAGCTGCCACGACTGCCAATTTACTATACAACTCACATTGATTACACAAACAGTTGCTGGGAAACTATGCACAGAACATTGAGTTTGAAGTGCTTGTGTTTCAAAGAGCGAGTCAATACTCACTATTTTGCGCACCATGGCCAAAGTCTTTTCACATGGATGCTTGATGCCAGGTAAGGAGATTTTAATTCTGTGGCCGGTTCACTGCAACAAAACCCAAGCAGTCCTGATCAATACACTGTATGGATCCATGCTCACAGTGCACACACAATTCCTTCCTTACCCAGTCCTTCAACCATTAGGTATTTTAAAGCAAATTTATACAAGATTATACACTTCATCATCATCATCATCATCATCATCATCACAACCATTATCATGAAGGTTTTTTTGTTGGGTTTTTTTTTGCTGCCTCATCTTCTGTGACGTCCCTCGTCCTGCTGTTCCCACACCGCTCACCCCAATCTCCCTGCCACAGCCATACCCAGATTTGTTATGTCTCATCCTCAGGGTCGGAAGTCCACAGGGAGCCCATCACTATCAGGCTGCCATGGGGCCACCAGGGGCCCTGCACTGCTGCCTGGTCACTTTGGTGGTGTTCAGTGGTGCCTGTTCTGAGCTAACATACGCAGGACACCACCTACTATTAGTACTAAGCCCCCTACTAACAACAGTATTAGCTCAGTCGCGGAACCAGATTAAGTGAGTTGCCCACCCGGGGTGGCAACCACCACAACGTCCCTCCAACGACCGTCCCCCGCGAACCTCCAACCCCAAAGGCTTTGACACAAACTTACCACAGGCACAGAGGTGTATGGACAAACAGAATCTGAGGTCACCATAAGACCAGAGTAACCGGGACCAACGAATCAGAGGCAATTTTTTATAGCATGATGATCAATGACAATGAGGATGATGTAATGATGCTGCTGTGGAAGTGCATATATATGCTTTGAGACTACTTGACAGGATTGTATGCTATGCTTACTATCATAATATATCCTGGTGTCAACCGGGCCCTGAGATATACAGACACCTGCAGTGTTGGTCAGGTAATTTGAGCAACACTCTCAAACTCGCATCCGTAAAGTGCATGAAGCTTGTTTGTGTGGTCCCAGTCTTCCCACTGAGCCCACAGCACACTCACTCTGGGTAGGAGCCGGCCGAGTCCGAAAAATCCCTATGACTCATGGGAATCGAACCCGTGACCTTCCAGTCCGTAACCCAAGGCACTAACCACTGCGCCATGGCGGCTGGATTTATCATGAAGTTGGTGAACTACTTATATCAGCTTACAGTTGTACTGAAAACACACACACACACACATACACACACACTCGCACACACACAATGTGCCTACATGACTTATCCACAAATAAACACAGGAAAATATTTGAAGATAAAAATGACTTTCTGTTCAAAAAAAGGAATTATGTCTAAAGCTTTAACGCTAGTACGCTTAATGCTAGTAAATAAACACTTTAACGCTAGTAAATAAACCTGTCAAATCTGAATAGAAAAATATTGGAAAAGAAACAAAAATTTAAATAAAGAAAAAAAGAAAGAAAGTTTACATAACGAAGGAAAGCATTAAACCTGATCTACAATTTTTGTTTTTAATTCATGAACCTGTTTGAACCACTAGAAATAAAATAAAAAACAACAGGAAAGAAAGAAAGAACAAGACAAACAGAGAAAGCAGGAAAGACATCCTTCCAATAGATGAAAACTTAATCTGAAACTAACCAGCTAAACACTAACTACCCCCAATCCCAAAAATAACCCCAAGAATTGCCTCTTCTTGGATCCATCTGCCATTCTGATTCTATTGCGCCAAAGTGCACTCACAGGCAAACACCCCTTTAACAGGATAAGCCATTCTCCCCAGCACAGCACAGCACTCAGGACCCCATGCATGCACAGCACAATCCCTCCCACAGACTTCACAAGTTTATGCAAAGAGGAGGATGCCCCCTGATTCTCTAAAAGGCTTCCAGTGGGCAGCTCCTCCCTTTTTTTTAAATTCCTTTTTTTCTTTGTTTCAATGTTTGTTTTATTTGTTTGTTTTTTTCCCCCTCTTCTTTCCCATTTGAGGCTATCCCTGGGCATGAAAATCTTCTGGGTAGAGTGAGTCTATAATGGGGAATAATAATAATAATAATAATAATAATAATTTAATAATAATAATAATAATAATGTATGGAACTTATATAGCGCTGAATCTTGGAGAATGGTTACAAAAAGCAATAATCCAGTACTTAGCAAAACTTGGCTAATCCCCTCATGATTTAACAACTGGAATGGAAGAAGTCGTGGGGGCACAGGGCAGGGAAGGGCAGGGCAGAAAAGGTAAAGGAGAGACAGAACAATGTACTTATGAGACAAGAGACAGGGAACCACAGTCCCCAATGGATTGGGACCCCAGTCCAGATGAGTTATGGCTAGTGGTCATGATATATCACTTTGAAGCAAGCCACCAGGCAGATGCAGCTGCTAATCCATTCCAAGTCTGTTTACTGTTATCAACCACAGTCCACAGTCCTCACAGCACCTTCAATCTTCTTTACCAAAACCTGAGTTTGTTTCATTCAGAAATCAAGCATTCTCCCCAAACTGTCTTAGTTTCTATCACCACCACCTGCCTCAAAACCCTCTCACTTTCTACACACACACACACACACACATACACCCCCCCCCCCCCTCACACACACACACATATTGCTGCTCACATCTCAGTGATCTGTAGCAATATATTAGAAAAACAAATGTGAATATCTGCTATTTGCACATGAATAAATACCAGTTTTTTAAAAAAAAGTGTGAAATGACAAAAGAGATCATATTGAATTCAAACAGAAAAAAGTGAAGGAAGTCTGAAAGAAAGAAATGTACAATATGCCTGGCTTACAACAGTAGCCAACTCATTCACAAAATCAGCCTGGAAAGAATGAGCTGACAGAACGGATGATAAATGAAGAAAAAAAAAAAAAACGTGAAAAAAATAACACCAGTAACTGAAAAATAAATTTGAAGGCAGCCAACCAAGAACTGCTCCCAATCTCCTGCAACTCCCCAAAACTAACTCATGGATTCATCGGACACTCAAATTCAATTGTCCCCAAGATCACTCCAGGGTAAATGCACAGGTTCTAATAGAATGACCCACTCTCTCCAGCACAGTGTGAAAAATCCTATGCATGCAAAGCGCGATCAGTCCCTGAGAGTGAAACTCAACAAACGCAAACAGGAGAATGCCTATGCTTCTCTAAAACACCTCCAATGCTCAATTCCCATTTATTCCCCTTCTTTCTGACCAGAATTTTCCCTAGGGGAGGAGGAGAGAGAAACTGCTGAGAGGAGAGTGCCCCTGACCGCATGAGGATGGTGGGAAATGGCTAAGAAGGGCAATAAATCCTGAAAGAAAACTTAACTAATCCTCTCCTGCTCCAGCAGCTTGAAGGAAAGAATGGTGGTGTACAGAACACAAAGGAAGGAGGGAAGACAGGAGGGAAGGGGTGAGTCCTGAGATGGATGCAGGAAAATGGAGATGAGACAGCAGACAGGCAGCCAGAGCAGCAGATGGATGACTACACTGGGTGAGTTATGACCCCTGGCAAAGGAAATAGGCCTGCCTGTTAGTGACAGATATCTTGTTTGTACCAGAGAAGATCAAACACATTGCCACCACATGCTGATCTGTGAATTCTGATAGTCAGTATCTTATTTTTAACTGCAGTCCACAATCAATACAGCTGTTTCTTTCGTCCTTGTTGCAACAGGAGCTATTGTTTTTTAAGTTAGACATCGAACCAACTTTTTCTTCAACAGTTATGTATACCACCACCTGTCCATACCCTTTTTTTTTAATCTAAACTCTAGCACAGGGCCATTGTTCTACATTATTCATAAATATTCCTTATGCATAGACTCCCTCAAGAAAAATTAATTGCTTTAAAAAAAAACCAGATAATAACAAACAAAAACACACGAATGTCCATTTTCTTCTTTATCAAAATATGAATTCTAAGGTAAGGTTACTGATGTATTCTGTATGACTTTCCCCCTGCATATATTTCCCTTTTAAAAAAAAAAACACCTGCAAATGCTTTTCAATATGTCAATGTGGAGACAGAACTTTTAAGATGGGATAACCATAAACAGAAAACAAAAAACAATACAAAAACAGCTTCTTTTTCATGGAAAACCTCCGTGGGCACACACACACACACACACACATACACACATTACACACACACACACACACACCAAGAGTATATTGACAATTTTTTTTTCTTGGGGGGGGGGGGGGGGATGGGGTTACTGGTACACGTCTGATCCAGACATTTACCACCTTTGCACACCCCATAAACTTTGACTCTATCGAATTTCTTTTCCCCTTCATCCTCAGCCTCAGCAACTTCATTGCCTCCTTGAATGATGTCTCTCTCCCTCCCCCCCCCCCCCCCCCCCCCCCCCCCCTCCCCCACTTCCTCCCTAGTGAAACTTATGGTTTAGAGGGCTGCAAGAAGGTCACAAGACATCCCGTAGAATCAATACCCTATTTTCTGCATGGTCTATTTTCAGGGGAAAGGGCATCACCACTACATGCTGCATTTCAACATCCAAGTTCCCCTCCCTCCACCAAACATCAAATTAAAAGAGCACTAAACAGCCCATGGTGGTGTTACAGACTTTCTGATCCAATTAAGGTCTGACCTGACTTCTTGCTATTATTGTACTAATCAAAAGCATGTTGCTGTGTAATGGTGTGTCTTTCCTAATTAATAATACAAAATCCTATCATTTAATCCAGAGTGACATTCTGTGGTGATCAGTCAAGTATGAACAGCAACCAGGCACAGTATATATTTAAGACTAACAAAGAAACTAGAGAGACGGGGGTGGAGGGAGGGGGGAGGGGGAGGGACAGTGGGGGTCAGAGGCAGGGGGAGAGAGAATAAATATATATATACTTAGAGAGAGAGAAGAACCATCTCATCATATAAAATGGGGGGGAACACCCTACTTTCTTTTTTTTCCATTTCAATTTGAGTTTCTGACAGTGAAACAATTAAAAAGAATACATAATTCAAAGTCAGTGCATTTCTGATTCTGCATTTATAATCATATCTTTCCTGCTACTCAAGGTGAGTTATTATAAGAGCAGTGTTCTTGCAAACAGCATGCAGTTTCAAAGATAAAAAATATGTGACACACCTGTGACTTGATGACTATTGGTACAATACTGTTTCATACTTCACATCCAGCACAGTGATAGAATTTCACTCAATCATTTATTTGTAGTACTAGTAGAGTAGAGAGCTATGTCTTCTTTCCAATACACTATACTTTCTAAGATGAAATACATAAAAATTCAAAGAGAAATTGTGTTGAGTACAAATTGGACAGTTACTGATGAACATACTTCGTTTAAAACTTGTTACTAAACTGCCCATGAGATATACCCATCAAAACAATCTCATAATGATAATAATGAATGCATTACTGAACAAATGTGTGAGATGACCATTAAAACAATGATCTAAAACTGGAATCACAGCTGAAGATCAAAGTGCGCAGAAAAGGGATGATACTTTTATAATAATCAAATTATAACCTCTCTCTCTCTCTCTCTCTCTCTCTCTCTCTCTCTCTCTCTCTCTCTCTCACACACACACACACACACACACACACACACACACAACACACACACACACCACACAACACACACACAAAATATACTATAATATTCATGCAAACACACACACACACACACACTTGACCAGAATCCCACCGATAAGTAACCTTGCCAACAGGAACTGTAAACTTGTGCATTCTCAAAAGTTTAGGTCAGCAGCAGACCTGTGCCAGTGTACCAAAGCAATGACAAACAGGCTAGCTGTACAGTCAGCAAAGGACATTAGAACAGTAGGTACTGTCAGTCCATCACTGTCCATCTCTTCTCATCTTGAAAGACAACACACCCTGTCCTATCCCATCCCATCAATACCTGTGACAGAAAAGAGTGGATCTCAGGGCTATAAATAACACACAAAATCTACACACACATAATCTTCAGTTGCTGGATATACATGTATCTTGATATGGATCAATACATGAAAGAGACTCTTACCAAGCCATGAATCCCCTCAGGCGAGTGTACGTGTCAAAGTGAAAACTGCATTGGCAGATTTCCTGTTAAACGACTCATGAGATTCTAAAATGGAAAAGTCTACTTTGTATACAGTATAGAGTGCAAAATTTACGAATGATTTTCAGCCACCAAAACCAAAGAAAAATGGTAGTTAATTTTTCTCTCTCTCTCTCTCTCTCTCTCTCTCTCTCCTCTCTCTCTCTCTCTCTCTCTCTCTCTCACCAAAATATTATGATTTATAAGGTGTTTGATTCTGATTGGCAGTGCTGGTGGGGTTGGGTTTTTTGTTGTTGTTTCATTGTTTGTTTAGGTGGTTGTTGCTGATGATGATTTGTTCAGGGGAAGGGTGGGAGGTTCTTGTTCACTGCCTGTTTTGTTTATTTCACGACTTGTTTTTTCTTTTTCTCTTTCTTTTATGATTGTGTGCTGTTGATGTTTTTTCTGATGTTTTTTCCTGCATGGGTTTTTTTTCATCTTTTTTGTTTTTGTTTTTTATTATAGAAGGGGGAGGGGTTGCTTTGCTTTGGGATTTTTGCTTTTTTTTTTTTTGCTTTTTTTGTGGGGACAGGGGGGGTGGGGTGCTTGATTGTTCTTTGTTTTGCTTTTTTTTCTATCATAATTTTTTCTATACCCTGTTAAGGCCTGGGACTATATGTAAAAAAGCACATGGAAGTTTAATAATTAACCTCATAGTGGCAGAAATTGATTTGATTGATCTATCTTTTACATTGGTACAAGCAGTACCTTGAAAAGTAGTACAGCAGCAGTCCCCATAATTTAAATTATATGCACACACTCATACTTTTGGTACACAAACAAACACTCGCGCAGATGCATGCACGCACACACACACTCACACAAACTGCAGACATTGTACCACTACCCACATAGTACCACAACAACCACACAGCCAAGTACTAACACACCCCAGTAACCCCAGGCTCCATCAAATTCCCACAGACACCGGGCCTTGCCGGTAAGTGCAGTCTCCCTTTGAAGCAGACAGCGAACGTCAGTGCAGGGGAAATCGGCTGTCTACCACTTCTGACACCAAAGGACCGTTAGCTGGCAATGGGAAGTCTCCACCAATAGTCCCTTTCCATTCTGTACAAGAGCAAGCTGTCCCATCCAATCATTATGCTTGCCCACTAGGCCATAGTTCTCTACCACGGGTTCAATACTGTCAATAGCTGAGTAGATGAGCCTAAAAGATTTCTAACCTTAATGGTCTTGAAGAACTTTGTGGGTCCTGGTTTGGGGCTGGGTTGGGTTGGGTTTTTTTAAACTTTGTTGTTATTCAGTTGAACCTTTGACTGAGGTTCACAAACGTTGAAACAGTGAAATTTTTCATATATTAATGCGACTTGTTTACCCACCATTAAGGTAGCACATTCTGGGGTTATGTCTAAACATGATATCAGTAATGAGGATGCATGTGATTTTTGTAAGTTTTGTCATCCATTCCCACCAGCACAAATGACCTACTCTCAGTCTTCTGAAAGATGGAATGGGTTTTGACGTGTGCACAAGATGTTCTACGTACATTTGTATGTGTATGGGGCTCTATAGTCTCATCGAAGGACTATTCGATGAGGACTCAATACTAATTGCTTTAACTCCAGGGTAAAAATCCCCTCAAATGTACATGTATACATATTGATATATATATATACTATGTATATAAAATAGTCTGTGGGTTCTAAAGTTTGAATCAAGAAGGTGCCTAGCAGATTAAAAGCAGGGATTTTTACATCTTCCTAAATCAACTTTTGCATCAATTGACCAGCCAGTGGGCCCTGCTTCACTTCATGTGCTGAAGCTTAGACATGTAAATGATCGAATAATTCATGTCAGTGAAATACCCAGGCTGCACATAAGATTTCTCAAGCTATGCACGGAATTAAAAATACTATTGTCCAAGCATTTGGTAGATGAATTTGTCAGATGTGATGTTATGTAACATATTAAGTAATGTTCTGCATGTTGTGACTACTTGAGAAGATTGAAAATGACTTGGGGAAGAGCCTGGACAATGCAAGGGACTGGACAATAACAATATTATGGGGAAAAAAACAACTGTCAATTATCTGCTCAGTGGTAATGACTGACACTAGTGACAGAAAAATTGCTGATAACAGAGGAAAAAAACTATGAACATGCATATAATGTGTATATCATATTCTACTTATTATAATACACCAAAAGTTTACCACATGAAAAATGTCTGTGCCACAAACAGGAAAGATAGTAAATTTGCAACAGTAATGATCCTTCTTAATTTGTTTACTTACTCATCAGCGCATTCTTCAATCCATCCCCCCACCCCACCCCCACAACACAGACTCTGTACTTACAAGTGCATAAAAGTTTGTTAATTTTATTAAATATGGTTACACACACAGTGATACACACACACACTCCCATCATCAGTACCACACCCCTCCCACTCCCCACCACAACCATCCCCACCCGCACCCCTCCGCCACAAGCACCACACACACACACCCCAACACAATTCAGAGAGCTCTCAGACTTCTCCATCAAAAACCCTGGCAGACCCAGACTTGGCAGTAAGTGCAGTCACAGTTTCAAGTACACTGCAAAAGTCAATGCAGGAGAGGAAAATCAGCAGGCGACCACTTCTGAGGCCAAAGAATCTTTTGATGGCAATCTTGAACTGGCAATCGGCCACTGTCATTTCCCTTTCATCCAGTGAACAACAGCATCCTGTCCCATCCAATCAATGCTGTGTACCACAGGGCCCCACTCTTTGGCCTGAGAGAATGGAGCTCGCAGGCATTCAGACACCATCAACCCATTCATCTGATCATCATGCGAAGATGGATTGGATTGGTACTGAGACTGTTACCTCGTCATCTGCTCAGAAGTGTGGAGAGACTGACTGTTTGCTGGTATCCTGACAGTGACATGTATAATAATTTCATGCTCTGGATTGGCTTACCACCAGGATGTGAAATCTTGAAATTTGAATACCTTTGAAATATGCATGCTGGAAAATGACACTAGACTTCAAGTTTTGCATAAAAATACACAAGTTAGTCTCTATTAACTCTTAATAAGTTAATCACTTACTAAGGAGACACATGTGTGTGCACACACACACATGCAAAGTACATCCATCCCATAACCACACACAAATTCACACATAGCAATAGCATACACGGCAGTACTGTGTGTTACTATATAATAAGAATAACTTGCTCTCTCTCTCACACTTACACACACACACCACCTTCCCAGACTTGCACCATATATCCCATCCACAATACAATTCAGTAATCACAGATTTCATCAAATGCCAACAGACACTCGGTGTTGCCAGTAAATGCAGTCTTGCTTTGAACCTGACCAAACCAATTCAGGAGAAATGGACCGACTGATACTTTGGGCACCAGTGAACATCTGGATGACAATGTGCAGTCCTGTACTGCAAGTCCCTTTCTGTCCTATAGCTATACATAGCTTGTCCTACCCAATCAGCGCTAATGGCCACTAGACCTTGGCTTGATTCTTCACCACTGAGAATGAAATTCGGAAAAGCCAATTCAGCACACCATCAACCAACACATTCATGGGTTGGTGGATTGGTTCAGTTAGTACTCAGACGGTCACAAAATAGTCTGATCACTTGCACAGAATGTTTCCAAGGAAAATATGTTTGCCGAGTGCTGAGAAAAGACCTCTCATGGAGTCATATATAAATTTATCCAAGAATGCTGCCCACCAGTACTAAGTTTATGAGCAACACAACACACTGAAAAATAGGAGTGGCAGGAAGTAAAGTCAGTGATTTGTCTATAGGTAATTTTTTGTGGCATACACTAAATACAGATCTATAGTTTCTGCTATGTCATATTATAATTTTCAATTAATTTTTAACACCAGTTTTGGACTCAAAATGTCAGTTGTAGAACTTTGTACTGCTAGTGTAACTTTGAATGTGATAGTGTAAAGTCAGTAAAGTGTTAATAATAACACTGTATTAGTGTATAATATAAGCAAAACCATAAAATATTCACTGACAATTTATAAAATTACTACCCTAGAACTGGAGCCAAACTAACTTTACATAGTCAGTAACTAAGTGACTGCCATCCTGAATCAGATTTTTCCTACCATTCCCATACTCCCTTCTGCCAGGTCAAGTCAAATCGTTTACTTTCAATCAGTCCATTCATGATGAGGTGAATTAATTAGAAGTACTAGACTACTCCACTGATGTGCACACATAGAAAGGACATACTGCACAATAGGCTACTGAGTGATACTGATAGTAACCAAGTACTCCTTTTAAAAACAAATAACTGATCACCATTCTTTCTAACATTCCATTAGTTCTTTCTAACATACTGCATTACATTAATTAGAGGTACCACACTGAAAGGCCTGTACACAGAAAGGTAAAAACCATAGAAAGGACATACTACACAATAAGCAGCTTGCTCTGAGCAACAGCAAGTACTCCTTTTCAAACTAATAAATGATTATTAGAATTTATTACTCTTTCAACATTCAAAATCCAACGCAATTTCAAATACAAAATCACACACACACTGACACAGTCACACACACACACACACACACACACACACACACACACATACACACACACATTACCACTCACTAGCTAACAAAACACAGAATGACTGATCAAGGTCATTATGTATTCACACATCCCACCAGAGCAGATTGAGTAGGGAAACCTGGAAAGCCTTGAAACTCATGAGGTGATGAAGTGGCATGCAAAACTTCACGCACACACACAATAACAGACACATGTATGCACACATAAAGTATGCATGTGATGTATGCATGATGCTGCACTCACATACACACACACACACACACACACACACACAATTATGCACCTGCCTAGATGGTAAAGTGTGGGTGCAATCCCCCTTTGTACTTTGTTAGTTTGTAGTTTGAAACTAAACTTTTCCCCCATCCACTAAACGCTGAGTGGTGGTCTAGGGGCTAGTCTTTGGGATGAGATGATAAACTGAGGTCCCAATATGCAACATGCATTCAGTGCATGTAAAAGGACCCACAGCAACAAAATAACTTGTCTGGCAACATTCTATATAATGTATATCTATAGATATAAAAATGCCACTGATACTCATAGTCATACTGTGATAGTCAATAATGCTAGATAACACTAACAGATTATAAATACATGATCCATATTATGCAAATGAGAAAAAAATAATAATGGGCAGCAGTGCTTTTGAGGTGATGCGTTTTCCCTGGGAGGAGCAGCCCGAATTTCATGCAGGAAAATCTGCTACTGCTATCACTATCAGTGAGCGCTCACTAAGGCTGAGGATATAGATCATACAATACCATGATGTATCCATACACACACACACACACACACATACACACTATAGATACAATACCATGTTGCATACACAAAACAACGACAACACACACAGTGACACACACACATACACAAACACAAACACACACAAAATCACATGAGTACTTATTCCATTAGATCCTTGACATAAATAGATTTTTTTTTAATCAAACAGATCAAGCAATAAATAAGTAAAAAATAAAACACACACACACACACACACTTGCACATGCATGTGACATTTATTGTAGTTTTTATACATGTACACAAACGCACGCACACACACACACGCACGCATCAATACACACAAACAGTACACACACACACAGGTGCACATGCACGCACGAACAAGCACGCACACACAAGCACTGGCTCACAGTCACACACACACACACACACACACACACACAAGATGTACATAGTACAGTATACATGTATCATTTGTATACATGTATGCTCCCCAATCCAATTTCTTAAAATTTAAAAATTTAGGGTTGCCTAACTATCAAATTTGTTATAAATGGAAAAACATTAAAATTGAAGACTGACTTGTAATTTAACTACAAAGTGCTTACTGAATACTTTACTAAACGTTTAATATAACTTACTAATTTAGATACAGGCCTTTTCTCATTATGTTAACCTTCTGATCAATGCAACAAACTGTCAAATCTAAATTTGGTAACTGTTCATGAATAGAATAATTAGAATGACTCCATCAATCTTTTTTTTAATTTTAAAATTCATTGTACTGAGCAAATGACCCAACAAAAACAACAACAAAAAAGAGTTCCAGTTTACTGAGTTTAGAGTTGAGGTAATAAATACTGTTCAGGTTTAAATCAACTAAGAAAGTGTCAAAATTACTTTCAAGATTACATTTGATTCCAAAATTGTAATCAACTTATCAAGAAAAATCCAATTTATCCATACATGTATATTACACTGCAACTGGTCTCCCCTATTCCAAACTGAACAAGCGTTCTTCTTACTATGAAGAAGCAATTTGTTCAGGGACTCCAAAAGGTATTTAAACTCATTCTGTCATCAATTGTACTGAACATCATTAGAGAAGAATGGTCCAAATTTTCTCCAGTTCATGTAGGGCCTATACAGTTTCACACACACACACACACACACAAGATTCAAGATTAAATTCCTTTCATCCCTTTTGGGGTATGGAAGACACACACACACACTGGCCTACAATGCCCATCCCCCAACACACACACACACACACACACACCTGCAGTGACATACACTGTTACAGTGATACACACACTGGTCTACAATGCCACCCTACATACACACACACATACACATGACACACACACACACACATGACACACACACACACATAGGCGTGCACGCACACACACACACATACACACAGCCCTACGGGGGATGGGATAGCCTGGTGGTTAGAGTGATGCATTCATGATCTGCTGACCCAGGTTCAAATCTCATTCAAGAGGATGTTTCCTCTGGAGTTAACATCAGTGCCAACTCCATTCTCCCCAAAATCCTTCGGATGAGACTATAAACTGAGGTCTCATGTAAAAACACACGAAGTACATCTTGTGCACACATTAACACTTGTTCCGCTTTTCGGAAGAGTAGGCCTTTGTGTGCTAGTGGGAACAGATGACAAAATTTACAAAACTGCATACACACCAGAACTGTATGGAAAAAAAGCACATGAGATGATGAGAGCCTATTCCATTATTCTGGAAATAAAATAATAAATAAATAAAACACACACACACACTACCAATATGACAATAGTATCATAAGTATGCTATGTGTATGACACATTTATTCTATTCCATATTTTTTAAATAATTGTTATTTTTGGGGGGTGCTGCTCTTTTTGGAAGGGGGAGTGAAAAAGTAGAGATTTCACTCTTAAAACTTAAGAGTTGTCGAACGTATTGGGCTTAAAGTATCTTTTGCTTTCACTTGTGATCTTCACCCCTCTCACATTCGGCTCCACCTTCTTACGACAAAGCATATGATCAGATGAAGTTAAACCTTAAACTGACTGATATGACGGCAAAACTAAATGCATGCGCATATGAACGGTCAATTTGAGCTACTCCTATGTGTTGCTGTCGATGTCACTGATTCAGAGTAGACCTAAGCGCGACACTTGTCAGCATTCACTAGCTCCTGCATGGGCATTCCGATCAATATATAACTAGTATGCAGTTCATAACACGAAGTAAGTCAACAATTTGTACATATAAATAGAACAAATACAATGGGAACTCACCAACACTGAGTGCTGAGAAAGCCGGAAAAGAAAACAAAACAAAGCTCGCAACGGTCGATCCAGGCAAACCACACGTCAACGAATCATGGCGGTGTGGTTGTCGTTTGCAATTTATAGGCTAGGTAGGCCTAGTTGTCTCCCTTCTCTGCTGGAAGCCCTTGAAAAGCTAGGAAAGAACTTCGAGGTAGGCCTAGCCTAATTTTAAAACTTTCTCAACCAGCTAATCGCACACTTACAGTACATGTGCACACATATACAAACATTCATGCATGCGTGTGCTCAGGTATATCAAAGGTGTAATGTTAACGAGCGAATGTTCCATACAAACTAACGTATTTTTATCAATCTGCAGTTTTCAGTCACTTGCGTTTTGTTTGGTTTTGGTTTGGAGGTGGTTGGAGAGATTTTTTTTTTTTTTTGGGGGGGGGGGGGGTTGTAGTTGCGATTGGTTTTTCTTAGGAGGATGGAGTGAGAGTTGGGGAGTTGGGAGTTTCTTTCTTTTTGTTGTTGTTTTGGTTTGGATTCCTTCTTTCTAGCTGGTGTCTGTGTATATGTTTTGTAATTTTTGTTCTTCTTTGGCGGCATTGTTTATATTTTGCATTGTCTTTTTTGTTGCTTTTTTTTTTTTTTTTGGGGGGGGGGGGGGTATTTCACCGTTTACAAGGGTAGATGATAATTCATAAAATTTCCGTCAACAAGGTAAATTCAGCAGTCACTGTTGGGCGGCATTGACTCAGAGCCGAGATTCAAACCTTCGACTCAGTGAAGGCTTCAGTTACGATGATTTTAAGTGAAACGCTGCGCACAAGTTATGTTATTACATTATCTTTTTTTGTAAAGAAAAGTTTGTGTGATACCACATCACAAAAATTACTTTTAAAGTAAAAAATGAAATTTATAAAATAAGCAAACAATCAAATAAATAATTTTAGGATGAAAGAAAGAAAGGAAGGACCCACAAACCAAAAACAAGGCGTAAATTACAGATAAATAAATACATCCATGCGTATATATCCGTACACAAATAAACAAACACACATAAACAGACAAGTAAATAAGAAAATAAAACTCAACACTGGTAGGCATACTAAAACAACACACACACACACACACACACACACACACACACACACACACACACACACGCCACAACACACACACAACACACACACACACACACACATAAACAACAAAAACACACTGGTGTGCGTATACATGTATGCATAAATATATACCATACACACGTGCATATACCACAGAGAGAGAGAGAGGTGATCATGATCATGATTGATGGTCATCATCATCATCATCTTTATTTCCAGGGGTGACAGATAAGCATTCACATTCTTTTTTCCAACAGGCCCTTGTACTAGAGAGAGAAGGGAGGTGGGGGGTGGTTAGTGAAGAGGAGAGGCACTGTTATAATTATTGAAAGAAACCCTTTCACCTGTACTAAGAACAACTGAAAAGCATGATAGCAGAAAAGACATTAAAAATTGAGCTTGCCATAAAGATGTAGAAAGCAAGAAAACTCTAATTCTGTTGTTGTTGTTGTTGTTGTTGTTGTTGTTGTTGTGGGTGGTGGTGGTGGTGGTGGTGTGTGTGTGTGTGTGTGTGTGTGTGTGTGTGTGTGTGTGTGTGTGTGTGTGTGTGTGTGTGTGTGTGTGTGTGTGTTGTTTGTTTGTTTGTTTGTTTGTTTGTTTGTTTGTTTGTTTGTCTGGGATATTTTTTAATCAAAAGTGATCAAGATGATAACATGGATATATAATTTAGCTCGGGGACCTTGCTTATGACCCGATAATTATATCACGGCCAGGGAAATATCATCATGACATCAACCAGGCCTCACGGACACAGACACCCGCTCCGTTGGTCATGTCATTTGATCAACACTCTCTAATTCACACAGTCATGTGAAATGGATATTTGCTGGCCTATGTGGTCCCGGATCTCCCAACCCGCACTCAAAACACACACACACACACACACACACACTCTCACACGCGAGCGCGCGCAGCACGCACGCACGCACACACACACACACACACACACACACACACACACACACACACACACACACACAACACCCTCCAATCTGGGTTACAGCCTGACGAACCCTATAAAGATGAGACGCTTCTGAGGCTGGGAGTGAAAGGTAATATTCCCTGCAGTCCCTACTCACCAGTACACAAACCAGTCGATATGTTTGTTATTAAGAACGATACTATTGATGAACAACAGCAAAAAAACAGAAAAAATAACAGCAATATCTCTGTCGCTGTGTCTACGTCCATCTGTCTGTCTGTCTCTCTGTTTGTCTGTCTGTATTTCTCTGTGTGTGTGTGTGTGTGTGTGTGTGTGTGTGTGTGTGTGTGTGTGTGTGTGTGTGTGTTTCTGTGTGTGTGTGTGTGTGTTTCTGTGTGTGTGTGTGTGTGTGTGTGTGTGTGTGTGTGTGTGTGTGTGTGTGTGTGTGAGTGCTTGCGTGCGTGCGTGCGTGCGTGCGTGCGTGCGTGCGTGTGTGTGTGTGTGTGTTTGTGTGTGTGTGTGTGTGTGTGTGTGTGTGTGTGTGTGTGTGTGTGTGTGTGTGTGTGTGTGTAAAATACCCTGTTTGATAGGCAGGGGACACGCAAGCATAAGCCTGAACAATAATGTTAAGAAAATTTCTGAAAGTTAGGTGTTATTGCTTGATATATACAAACACACTTATCATTTGCAGCCTAGGTTTTGTTGTTGTTGTGGGTTGTTTTTTTTACCAAGGCCAATGCAAAAATCAACAAACAATTCAAAGCTCAACAGAATAAAGCATCATATGATTATTATATCTAAACCAGCTGTGTATAGAGTCAGCATAATTAAGCATTATCTATATATTTAACCCAGCCAAGTACGAAGTGGGTAAGTGGAGTCTGATAAGAAATTACTTCTCTCACCAAAGTCTGGCGGACAACAGGGAGCTAAACAGCTGAATAGTCAGAGGGACTGTCTACTAATGGTATAAATAAGTCAGAGAACACGGGTCTTAGACGTCGTCAAGCTGTTCATTTGAAAAGGATTTGTTTTTTGGTATACTGCTTTCAGTCACGGCAGAAATGTGTGTAAAATTCTAGCCGCTCTCCCTGGGGAGAGCACGTCGCTGCTAGAGCAGTGTCACGCATTTTGTCTCTTTTCCTGTTCATGTATTTTGTTTCCCTATCGGAGTGGGGGGGGTCTCCTGAATTTTGCCAGGGACAGCTCTTTTAATATTGGTTCCTTTACGTGCGCTACATGTGTGTGTTGCACAAGGGACCGCGGTTTATCGGCTCATTTAAAAGACTAGCATCCAGACCACCATTCAAGGTTCAGTAGGAATCGAACATACGACTTCTCGCTTTCTGAACGGGCACCCCCGGGTTAGCTCTAAATCCCTAATCCACCATGATCCATTGGTGTTGGTGTTGGTTCCAACATGATTCATCTCCCTGCAGGTCTGTGGAATCATACTCTAAACTGATGGCTGGTGTGCGCATATACGCGTAGCATCTCTTGCACATGTTAAAAACTTAAACATCTAGTCAGATGAATAGACCAGTTGAAGATCACTGGCCGAATGACCCGATAATACCCAGCATGTACCTACAACCTTCTCATTCTTTTATTTCGAAGATGATGGAATAAGCACTTTGTGCTTTTTTTTCCTTTTTTTTTTTTTTGACATCTACTTCCCATGTGCATACAGTTTTGAAAATTTTGTCATTTGCTCCTATACACCGGTATACAATGGCTTACTCTTCCAAAAG
>CM054139.1:49031197-49033697 GCA_028751875.1 Rapana venosa | reverse complement strand
AAACCCCACCCCAAAACCTGTGTCATGAGAAGAAACATCATTCTTGCCAACTTTTCTGATTCAATCATTCTCTTTGAGTAACTTGAAGTAGACTATCTTTGCACAAAAAGCGTGTTGTATACTATAAAAGAAAAACAGAAGGAAAAGATGATAAATCATGGAGATGATGAAGGAAAAGTTAAAGAAAGAAGAAGAGGTAATGAACGAGAAGCAGAAAGGGAGAGAAGAACAAAATGTAAGGCAATAACAATACAGTTCTGAACAATAAGTGGGACAAATGATCAGTAATTTAAGAAATGACAAACATTTTAAGATGCAGGAACAAGTAGCAAACAAAGGCAAGGTCAAGCAAGGAAATGCTAGTGAGAACGGGAAAGAAAGAATAAATAAAAAGACCGAGATCGTTTCGGCGTTTTAATCAGATCAATTACCGGTTCTGTCCCAGCACTTTGACACTTGCATTCTCTTTGCCTGAGAAGCCGTCAGCTGGAGATCAGAAACCAGTTATATTCTTGGAATGCTTTGCTGCACAATTCTCATTGAAAGCTGCACAAAATGAAAAATATGGAAAAATGATAAATAAACTAAGAAATGAGAGCCAAGTGAACGTATCAAGATGCATCAGGTATCAAGCACGCGGACAAGGGGGGAAATAGTAGCAGCCTGTGTCGCACAAGGGAAGAAATAGTAGCAGCCTGGGTCGCTAGAGTATCTGTTTATCTCATTACTGGTCAGATCCAAGCTCGTCTCCGTCCTACAGATAAGACGATTGCGGTGCTTCCATCATGAGAGACTCTTCACACATGAAAGTATGACACCAAAGGGTTCTTTGTCTTCCGCTTGCTTCATTTTTTATTTGACAGAATGATCGGGGGAGGGGGAGGGGAGCAGCTATTCTGTCGTTGTAATCAGGTGTATGAGCACTATGTGAATGACATGTGTTCGTGATTGGTTATGCTTGATTTAGATGAGACAAAGTCTGAAAAAACAGTCTTCACATAGCTCAATGCAAGAACATTATTTTATAGGATTGAGTGTTCGTGTTTTATCAAATTTGCATTCAGTTTTTAAAAGTTGCACGATCGTCTATCTACTTCATACAGGCTTCTTTCCCCAGTTTCTTCTTCCAAGCTCCACAAATACAGACACATAAAGCTCACTTGTCCAACAAGAAAGGAGTGTGCTAACTTTCTGGTGTACCAATACCAACACCAATACTTTATCAACCCAATAACCATAGAAATTCATGTGGGTTACAAACCATATTGTTATAAGAACAATGAACAGAAAAAAAATTATCACATAAAGCAATAAAAATTCAATCTGAAACATTCTTTACACGCACACCCAAACATAAACATACAACCCACTCACACAGACGCCACAACCGAGGCACCCACGCACACATACAGCACGCAGACACGGGCGCATGCGCACACACAGCGCACACAAACACACATACCAATACACAAATGTTCCTAACATGTCTGAACTAAAGACTGCACGAAAGGCACGACAGGAATTGCAAGTCTTTCAGATACACTCTCAAAGCAGCTTATGGCCCAGACTACCAGAAAAGTAAGGGTAACCAACACCTGTGTCAAAACATGTCCTCTAACAGCCGTGTACATTTTGCATCAAGTTTCTATAGTGTAGTCTATTCAGATAGATATATCAAAAAACAACCGAGACTGTTGGTATTGATTTCTTTCTATACGCCTGCTTCCCTTAGCAAACGAAAGGCTTTATCAGGGTCCCAACTAGAGACAGAAGTGACAGCAAAGAAACATATTCCAGTGAGGGAAAGACACCGAAGATGTCCTTATGAAAGAGACAAAAGAAGATAAGGAAATGTGTAACTTAAAAAAGTACTGAAAATAAAACAGTACAATAAATGAAATCATTAGTAGCAAATGAACAAGCATTTCAGCAAAATAAGAACGAAATGAAAGCAAATTATTTTTTTTTAACGAAGACGGAAAATTAGAAGTTTTAAAAAAATCTACTGACTCTTTTGACATTTTCATCAACACAATTGCAACTCGATCCACTGCTTCTTTCTTCTTCTTCTTCTATCTTGCGTGTGTTTTCTTTGTCTGAAAATGTCTCGGGTGATGATGGGAACCCGTTTTATTGGAAACCTGTTTTATCCCCCCAACACTCTCTTGCAGACTTCAGTGCAGGCCAGAGGAAATCAAACGTGTGTTGCCATTGTATCTAGTAATCTCATTACCGACCAGTTCTAAGCCCATTTCCGGCCCAGGACACTCAAGGGGAAAAAGCAATCAGATTGCTTCCCTTGCAAGAGACTCTAGGCATGAAGGTATGGCGCCAAAGACATCCTGTGTTCTCTCCACTTTTGTATGTGGATAGTATTGGTATATAAAAGAATGTGATACGGGATATATATTATTATATATATATATATATATATATATATATATATATATATATAATTAAAAAAAATGTTTATACCACTTTAAGTCACAAGATTTGTCTA
>CM054139.1:49016197-49026197 GCA_028751875.1 Rapana venosa | reverse complement strand
CCTAGACAGCATCCCTCACACCCTAGAGAGCATCCCTCACACCCTAGACAGCATCCCTCACACCTAGACAGCATCCTCCAACACCCTAGACAGCATCCCTCACACCTAGACAGATCCCTCACACCCTAAAAGCATCCTCACACCTAGACAATCCCTCACACCCTAGACAGCATCCCTCACACCATGGACAGTATCCCTCACACCCTGGACAGTATCCCTCACACCCTAGACAGCATCCCTCACACCCTAGACAGCATCCCTCACGCCCTAGACAGCATCCCTCACACCCTAGACAGCATCCCTCGCACCCTAGACAGCATCCCTCACACCCTAGACAGCATCCCTCACACCCTAGACAGCATCCCTCACACCCTAGACAGCATCCCTCACACCCTAGACAGTATCCCTCACACCCTAGACAGCATCCCTCACACCCTAGACAGCATCCCTCACACCTTAGACAGCATCCTTCACACTATAGACAGCATCCCTCACACCCTAGACAGTACCCCTCACACCCTAGACAGCATCCCTCACACCCTAGACAGCATCCCTCACACCCTGGACAGTATCACTCACACCTTAGACAGCATCCCTCACACCTTAGACAGCATCCCTCACACCCTGGACAGTATCCCTCACACCCTAGACAGAATCCCTCACACCCTAGACAGCATCCCTCACACCCTGGACAGTATCCATCACACCCTGGACAGTATCCTTCACGCCCTCGACAGCATCCCTCACGCCCTAGACAGTATCCCTCACACTCTTGACAGTATCCCTCACACCCTTGACAGTATCCCTCACACCATAGACCGTACACCTCATACCCTAGACCATACCCCTCACACCCTGGACAGTATCCCTCACATCCCTGACAGCATCCCTCACACCCTAGACAGCATCCCTCACACCCTGGACAGTATCCCTCACACCCTAGACACTATCCCTCACACCCTAGACAGCATCCCTCACACCCTGGACACTGTCTGTCCGTTGCCTCTGCAGATGTTTCCTGTCTGTGATCGATATCTGCTGTGATTGTCAGGTACTTCAGACAGCTGTCTGGCCAATCGAGAGATCAGACAGAAAAATCGATATTGATTCGTTGCCCTATCAATGCGCATCTAGCTTCGCTCTTTAACTGTCTCTGTAGCGGTGTGTCCGTCGCTCTCGCTCTCTCTCTCTCTCTCTCCTCTCTCTCTCTCTCTCTCTCTCTCTCTCTCTCTCTCTCTCTCCCCCCTCTCTCTCTCTCTCTCTCTCCTCTCTCTTCTCTTCTCTCTCTCTCTCTCTCTCTCTCTCTCTCTCTCTCTCTCTCTCTCTCTCTCTCTTCTTATCTCTTATTTCTATGCTCTGTCTGTCTGTCTGTATGCCTGTCTGTCTGTCTTTTGCTTGTCTCTGTCTCTGTCTCTCTGTCCACTGATCTGTCTGTCTGCCACTCTCTTTTTTCTTTCTTCTTTGTTTGTTAGTTTCTTTCTTTCTTTCTTTCTTTATCCTTTTCTCTCTCTACTTTTTCCTCATCCTCCTCTCTCTCTCTTCTCCTCTCTCTCTCTCTCTCTCTCTCTCTCTCTCTCTCTCTCTCCCCACACACACACACAACACACACACACACACACACACACACACACGACGACGTCATATAAGACATTATAACGATGTTAGGGAATAGGCCAGAGTGATCACACAGCCAAAATAATTCAATGAAAAATAAGTTTCGCTTTAGCCAAGTTAGTTCCGACAAGTGTGTGGCAGTTGTCCTGACATCTGTAAGCTGGAGATGGTTTTTTCTTTCTGTCCAGTTATTATATTTTTCATCTCTGAGCCATCCCCCAAATCGAAATGCTGCTGCCTAGATGGTGGGAGTGGGGAGCGGGGAGAGGAGAGAGTGGTCGCATACACAAAAATCTGACCAGTGGTGAACCTTCGGAGGCTCTAGCTGAGGAACAGGCAACAAAGAAGAATATTATGTATCTGAGGTACGACTTGATGTAGGATCAGCAGTCCACACCTAGGCCTTATTTTTGTACTTGAATAAAACGGATAATAGGTAAAGGTATCTCAAAGCCTACGTACGTGGGTAGTTGGGTGTCAAAGACCTCGAATTCTCTAAGATTGGTTGCTAAAATTGTGCTCAATCAAAATGTGCAGCAACGCTCGCTGCTGCTGCTGCTGCTGCTGCTGCTGCTGCTGCTGCTGCTGCTGCTGCTGCTGCTGCTGCTACTACTACTACTACTACTACCACTAATACTACTACTATACTACTACTACTACTATAACTACTACTATAACTACTACTATAACTACTACTACTACTACTACTACTATTGCTGCTGCTGCTGCTACTACTACTACTTCTACTACTACTACTTCTACTACTACTAAGAAGAAGAAGGAGAAGAATAGTCAGGGTGCTGTGGAGGTTCCGCTAAGTATCTGACTCCTTGACAGGACTGTTCTGTCCGCTTCTTGTCGTAACATTCCTGAGGAGCTAGACACCTGGAGTGGCAGGTAGTCGGAGTAACACTTTCGAGTTCTGCGTTGTAGATATTCCTTGATTGTGTAGTCAGGTTCCAGTTTTTCCGTACAGCCCACAGCATACAAACTTTCTGTAGGAATGGACCAGATCCCGATAAATTCTACAAATACAAATGCGGCTCAACCGTGGTGGTGTCTACTCAAGTGTCCATTGGACGAACCAATACTCAGCACGACTGTGTATGTGAGGTCATAGAGCAAGTCAACCTATGATTTCGATTTCAAAAGGTTCAAAAGCCAAGTTCATGTGTGTGTGAAGCAAAATGAATATGTAAAACGTTCAGGTGAAGGGCTTCCTGACCTCCAGTGTAGTTCTCAAAGCACTTTCCCTGCAGAGTCTTGTGGTCGTTCTTATCAGCTGCCATTCTTCTAACTCACCAAGTCTTTTTTGATGGACAGAGATTTAAAGGTGTAATGTTTTTTTAGCTTTCTGCTAGAGCTCTGAGGTTCACCAATGGTGAGATTTTTGCGTATGGGACCGTTTTTGCCCTTCATGAAGGTAGCTGCATTTCGACCTCGGGCCACCGAACGCTAGTATGAGTTGCGGGATCTTTCACGTGAATATTTGATCTTCTGCATGTGTATAAAGGGAAATTAAGGCACTGGCATATCTACTCGAAGTTGACCTTGGAGATCGTAAAAATCCCCACTCTTAATTCATCAAACGCCGCCGAGATTCGAACCCACGACTTCATGGACCCATGGGACTGAATACGAACGGTCTTAACCACTCGGTTCTAGTGTCCCTCTGAGTTGTAGTAAAATATTTTATGTTTGTGAATGTGTTAGATGTTTTAAAGGATATTCCATAATTCAAGTGATAACATCTTTCATGTTTGTGAGCGTGTTGGATGCTTTCAGGGGTATTCCATATTTCAACCGTTTTGGATTATTTCCTCTGTATGAAATAATTATCAATGAGACTCAGTGGAAGTGTTGTGTTGACAGGCACAAGTCTGTCTGACATACCAGTGATTTGACTCTAAGGTAATATATTAACATATACAGGTTTTCAAAAAGCAACTTTCCACAAATTAAAGGGTATTCTATAGTGTTTGGCATCTGATTAACAATATTCTACCTGAGATCCAAGTAACTAAACAGGCCTTTAAACCTAAGCACCCTTCTTTATTATAACTTTGGCATGTTTAGAACATTCAGCAAGAAATGAATGTGCTTTTGAGTTAATGGTTTAAAATATTTTATTTTTTAAAGAAAGAAAGCATAGTTTCCAAAGAGGAAAGAACAGCCACACAGCTTCTCTGGAAAAGTATTTTTTCTTCTGATGAAATCAAAATGTCACTACAGAGAACCGCTCCAGCCTGACAAAGTGTTGCTCACGAACATTGAACATCAGAAACTTCATGTCTGCAACGACTGTCTTTCTTGTTGAAACCAGTCGGCCATTATCAGAAAATAATTGTCCAAGCTCATGACAAGAGTTGGCAGGCGACAGAAGCTTTTTAATGGCGACAATTTCTGTGTCTACACAGGCAGGTAATTGGAGAACAGGACGCCACACAAATCCTGAGATTGTTTGCTAAAATTGCGTTCAATCAAAATGTGCAGCAATGCTCGCCACTAGAAAAAGGCACAGTTGAGCTGTCAGATCGTTTTATCAACAATCTCAAAATAACAAAATGAATTCTCATCGTCTCTCTCTCTCTCCCCCCTCTCTCTCTCTCTCTTCTCTCTCTCTCCCTCTCCTGCCACCTCCCTCTTTCAATGATAAATTGAAAAGAGCTTGTTTCTGGAGTGTCAGATCTTTCAATCACATTCCCATAAAAGACTAACAAACTGAATCTCTCTCTCTCCTCTCTCTCTCTCTCTCTCTCTCTTCTCTTCTCTCTTCTCTCTCTCTCTCTCTCTCTCTCTCTCTCTCTCAATGCTGCTTAGGGGGGGGGAGTTTTGGGGACTGTTTGAAAAGGTTATTTCCTTGTTTTTATCGAGCTGTAAAGTATTGATTTATAGAGTGTATCCTAACGGCGGCTGGATGTAAAAGCATCATGGTGCTTATTCATTATCCTCGAAATAAAGAATTTGTCTCTTGTCCACACACACACACACACACACACACACACACACACACACACACACACACACACACACACACACACACACACACACTCACTCACACACATGCGCAGATGCCAATATCAGCAGAAGAATGCACAGATGGAGAAGGCATATGAAGTCAACAGATTTCAAAAGATAAGAAGAAATAATATCTTAGATAATAGTAAGTCCAACTTTGTCACCATTCCCGTGAGAAATGGAAACCCTCGGAATTGTTAACACCTAGGAAGTGGCTGCTGTTTGAGATAGGAAAGTATACATATTATGTGCTTCATTTTCCTGCCTTATATGATGCGATTTTCAAGGTTTCATAACATATTGCAGATAATATAATTTCAAAATAAGACAATAGGGTTGGCAATAAACTATTGCTTTGGTTAAGTTGCATAAGCGTAAAGCTTAAATTTGAATGAATGAAGGATTACTGCTTGTCGTTTTTCTTTTTGCATCCTTTTCCTGTAACGTGTGATTTTAGAGGAAAATGTAACACTGCCACTGACAAAATCAGACACTTTCTTGTAAGGTACCTTGTGATTTCTGCTATGTCCTGACCGAAGTAAACAATTGAAATGCTGAGTTAGGAGTCAGG
The DNA here is from genome assembly GCA_028751875.1 of Rapana venosa. Classification (NCBI taxonomy): domain Eukaryota; kingdom Metazoa; phylum Mollusca; class Gastropoda; order Neogastropoda; family Muricidae; genus Rapana; species Rapana venosa. The sequence goes on along the minus strand of CM054139.1, from coordinate 49,020,994 downwards.
ATGTCAATAAACCAATTTTCATGTAAGCTTCCGTCCTGGTTTTTTAATTTTTATTTTTTCCCCCAGTTTTCTTTTTCCATTTTCTCGAATTTTGGGTTTGTGTTTCCTTCCTTTTATCTCGCTTTCTTACATTTCAATTGCTTGCGTCTTTTTGTGGCTTTTTTTTTCCTATCTCCCTTTTTGTTCGTTTTGTTGTTTTTTTGGGGGAGGGTTGGTGTCATACTTTCTCTTTTCTTTAAAGTTTCTGTTTTTGCTTTTTCTCATGCTGTTTTCTCTTTTCCCCTACGCTTTCTCTGTTATCTGCCTTTCTTTTCTTTCTTTTATTATCTTTCTCTCGTTTTGTTTTCCTTCGTTTCTTATGTTTTTCTGTCATAGTTGTTTTCTTTCACTTTTCTTTGTTTTCTCTCTCTCTCTTGTTTTTTTTCTTTCCTTTTACTTTCTTTCGTTCCTTCTTTCTGTCTTTGTTTTAGTTTTCGTTCTTTGTTCTTTTGGCATTTTTTCCTTCGTTCGTTTCCTTCTTCTGTCTTTTTCCTTTGTAGTGAAGTGAAGTATAATTTCAATTATTATGATACTATAATGAATGTCTTTCTTATGAAGTCTGTTCCATTCTTTTTATCTTTGCAGCCAACAGGTTACAGGAACGTTTTCCTTCTTTTCTTTCTTTCTATTCTTTTTTCTTCTTTCTTTCTTTCTTCCTTTCTTTCTGTCTTTCTCTCTTCTTTTCTTCCTGCCTTCCTTTCTTTATTTTTTCTAATCTCTTTCTTCTTTCTTTCTTTCTTTCTTCCTTTCTTTCTTTGTTTTTTTTTCTCTTTATCTCTTTCTTCTTTCGTTTTTTCCATTATTTCTTTCTTTCTTTCTTCTGTCTTTCTATTTTCTTTCTTTCTCTCTGTCTGGCTGCTAGTCTGTACACTTATAAATGTATATCTATCTTTCTAGTGTTTATGCCTTTTAGTTTTCTTCTTTTTGTGATTTTTGTGGGAATTTTTTCTTTCCTTCGTTATTTTTATGTTACCTCTCTCTATCTCTCCCCCCCCCCCCCCCCACCCTCTCTATCTCTCCCTCTCTCCTTTCTTTTCATGCTGCTGTTGTCTTATTTTTTATTTCGACATATATTTTTTCTTCTTTTTTTTTTTTTAGCTTGTTCTTTCTTGTGTTCTATCTGGCTGGTTGTTGATTTGTTTTTTCTTTCTTCCTTCCTTCCTTCCCTCCTCCTTCCTTCCTTCTTTCCTCTTCTTCTTTCTTATAGCCCCATAAAACTTATCTTATATTCCAGAAATGGTATTCTTTGTGTGCTGTGCTGTAAGTATCCTGACTGGCTTTTATTCCATATTCCTTTTCCTTTCATTTCCTTTTTGTCTCTCTCTAACTCTCTAACTCTCTCTCTCTTTAAGTCTCTCTCTCTCTTCCCTTTTCCTTTTCTTTTCCCTTCTCTTTCTGTTCATTTTAAAATCTTTTTTCAGAGTAATCTCAATGTCTGTCGTAGGTCTCTGGAGAATGTCAATTGACAATGAGCCATTAATCTGTCTGACGGGAAATGGAACGTAACCCTCTTGGGGAAATCTGTGACTCAAACGGTAAGAACTCTTTCGCTTTTTCTGTTTTTTCCTCTGTTTCTGCCTGTATATCTGTATGTCTGTCTGTTTCTTGGTCTGTCAGTCAGTCTGTCTGTCTGTTTCTCTTTGTTTATTTCCCTCTCTGACTCTGTCTGTTTACTTGCCCACCCAGTCTATCTCTCTCCCTCCCCCTCTCTCTCTCTCTCCCCCTCTCTCCTCCCCCTTCCTTCCCCCCCCTCTCTCTCTTTTCTCCATGCCTCTTCCCTCCTCTACAATTCTCTAATTACATAAGCTCCCTAAATGGTTTTTAATCCCAAAGCTTTTGCTTGTCTAAGATCATTAAGAGATAGTTTTACCCAGGACTATGTTATCATTATTTATACGATAGTAATTAGCAAATGCTATTGACGTTAAATCACCCATAAAGCCACTTTGCTCAGGAGTCCCTGCATGGACTCATTATACATGCAATATATCCTATTTGATTGATACAGTTATCAAAACACACGCGCGCGCGCGTGCACGCGCACACACACATATCGCCTTTTTCATTCAAAAACATGCTAGAATAACGTTTATGTAAAGTTGTATTAATGACAAATTTGTAAAATATTGATTTTTAAAAAATCATAACATCAAATTACACATGGGATACAGAGAGCTGGTGGACAGATAGCAAGATAGCCAGTCAACCAGACAGGTAGCCAGTCAGCCAGCTAATCAGTCACACAGACAAGCAGCCAGACAAATAGTCAGACATAGACAAACAGACAAGCAGCTAGATTTTAAAAAATTCAGACAGACAAGCAGCCAGTCACACAGGAAGTCAGACAGACACACATCCAGACAGAAAGAAAATCAGACAGACAAACATCCAGACAGAAAGAAAATCAGACAAACAAGCAGCCAGACAGAAAGAAAATCAGACAGACAAACATCCAGACAGAAAGAAAATCAGACAACAAACATCCAGACAGAAAGAAAATCAGACAGACAAACAGCCAGACAGAAAGAAAATCAGACAAACAGCAGCCAGACAGAAGTAAATCAGACAAGCAAACATCCAGACAGAAAGAAAATCAGACAGACAAACATCCAACAGAAGAAATCAGACAGACAAACATCAAAGAAGAAATCAGACAAACAAGCAGCAGACAGAAGAAAATCAGACAGACAGCAGCGAGACATAGGGAAGTCACACAACAGGAGTCACCAGACAGGAAGTCACACAGACAAGAGCATGCAGACTGTAAGGTACAGACATGAATTTTAATGAAGAACAGACAACATCGATAAGATAAATTCATCAAAGAAGGAAAGCAGAGAGGTGTGCAGCCTGTTGTATGACGTCTTTGATTACTTACATTGGCTTTACTTACATTAACCACAAGAATTATTTACATACCTAAACTGTGCAAAATGATATCAAGGCCTGTAACTCGTACTCTATTTCATTTTTTTAAAACTTGAATCAATGTGATGATGTTGCCTGTTATTTTTGTGTCTGTGCTCTTGACTTTTGAGTATTCTAACAACAAAATGCAATCTTGAAATATATACTGAAAAATGAATACAAGTACTTATATTTTCATTCTTTAATATTTTTCAGTGTTCATGTTTGTTTTGCATGTGCACTGTTCTCACATCGCTGAAACAAAAGAGAACCATTGAAGAAAACATACACACAAATGTCATGTTATTACAAAATTCAAGTATCATAAAGAGGTAACATTTGTGCAGAGTACTTCATCACGGCCTCGCTCAGAATAGAGGCCTTTTCACATCTTGTGTCCATGTCCGGTTTTGATGACCCGTTTCAATTTCCTGCCATCTTTTTCATTATTCTTGTGACGAACGTTTTCATATCGTGGTCTTCAATTTTACATAATCTATGGAGAAATCACCAAATGGACGAAGCGAGGTGACAATATTGATTCGAGATGGAATTTTTAGCTCTTCAGAGATGCATCATTTTCACTTTCAATGGAAAACTGTTCTTTGTAGTGAAATGCTTGCATGCATTGTTGAATCTGAGCAAAATTCGATCTTAGTTTTCAATATGAAAATGACAATTTCTTTGTGGGAAGAAAACCCTGCCGATATGTGAGGTTTTTTGTAAAACTGTATGATAGTTTTCTATATTTTTTTTTATGAGACAGTCTCCTGGATAGCAATGGTGTAATTGATAAAATCATTTGAAGGACACATTTTACAATGAAGATAATATTCTGGAACAGTTTTGATAATGTAATATGTTTTTTTATTCCCTTATATTGCATGATTTTTTTGGGACGCCGTTCAACAATAGATGCTATTTTAGGAGACCTCCCACAGCTACTACCAAGCCAGTGACGTCTATTTATTCATTTCTTTATCTTATAGGGGCAGAGGGAAATAAACAAAACAAGGGTGATGGTAAGAGTCTAGTATCCACAGACTAAATATTCTTTTAGTGATAATTCTCTCTCTCTCTCTCTCTCTCTCTCTCTCTCTCTCTCCCTCTCTCTCGCTCTCTTTTCAAAGAATTCCACACAGAAAGGAAGGCCCTGCTTGTGAAAATTATGTCGTTCATTAATGACACGATTTTAAGGTTTATATAATTATTGTAGATTTATTCACCCTGTATCACATTGAAGTGGTGACGACATACTGTTGATTAGCTTGAAACTACAGGCTTGTGTCCACAAGTTAAACTTTAATACATGAAAGATTGCTGCTTGTTCATATGCCCTTGTGTCCTTCTCCTCTAAACTATGATTTCACATGAGATAAACAAACACTTCCACTGACAAAATTCTACACTGACTTACAAAATACCATGTGATATCCATTGTTACCTGGCTGACTTGAGAGATTTGAATGTATGGCCAGAAGTCAGTCAGGCTGTCAATGACCGAATTTCCATATTATGAGCTTCTTCCCTAGATTTCCTTTGTTTCCCACTTGTTTTCCCTTTTTCTGATTTTTCTTTCCCCTTCTACTTGACTTCCTTGCTCTTTCCCTTCCCGTCATCCTTAACATTCATGCTGTCTGGTCTCCTCTCGGTTTTTTCTTTCTTCCTTTTGTCTGTCATTTGTTCTTTCTCTTTTACTTCACCTTCGCTCTGTTTTATAGCTTTTTCTTTCACTCGTTCTCTGTTTTCTGTCTCATTTTCACTATGTCTTTTTTTCTGTTTTCTTTCTTTTCGTTTTCGTTTTTTTTGTTTACTTGTTTTCATTTCTTTTTTTCCTTTCTGTTCGTGTTA
>CM054139.1:49003697-49011197 GCA_028751875.1 Rapana venosa | reverse complement strand
GAAATGAAAGCGCTTTCATTTGGTTTTTACAAGATATAGCGGTATATAAAATCCATGGATCATTACCATTATTATCATTCTTAGGGTATGAATACCAGCAACAGTATAGAATGTAGGGTATGAATACCAGCAACAGTATAGAATGTAGGGTATGAATACCAGCAACAGTATAGAATGTAGGGTATGAATACCAGCAACAGATTAGAATGTAGGGTATGAATACCAGCAACAGTATAGAATGTAGGGTATGAATACCAGCAACAGTATAGAATGTAGGGTATGAATACCAGCAACAGTATAGAATGTAGGGCATGAATACCAGCAACAGTATAGAATGTAGGGTATGAATACCAGCAACAGTATAGAATGTAGGGCATGAATACCAGCAACAGTATAGAATGTAGGGTATGAATACCAGCAACAGTATAGAATGTAGGATATGAATACCACCAACAGTATAGAATGTAGGATATGAATACCAGCAACAGTATAGAATGTAGGGTATGAAACACCAGGTACACTATAGAATGTAGAATATGAATACCAGCAACAGTATAGAATGTAGTACATGCAAAACCAGCAATAACAGCAACAGCAACAGCAAATGTTGCCAGTGAATCGTGACGAAAAGCTCTTGTGTAAGACCACTCTTAATTTGATGTAGATTCAATCAGCCCTACCACAGAGCTCCAGAATTGAGTTTAACATGCCATCAGGATTGATTGGAAAGAAGCAAGAGAAAGGAAGGAGCGCAGGAGGAGAATGGGATGAAGGAGAGAGACAGACAGACAGACAGAAAGACAGAGGAAACAATAATGACGGAAAGAAGAATGAATAAAGCAAAAATCCATCCTTCTGTCCTTCACTCAAAAATTGTAGTTCTCTACTGGGTTAGGCTCCAGAAAAGGAAAGTGATGTCAAATGTCAGCACACTTAAAAATGCACACACGAATAAAAACATGTACATTTACACACCAGGAAAAGCACACACTCGTGCACACACGCTCAAACCACACCCACACAGAGTTGAAAATCCTAACAGAATTTAGTCAAGAATTCACAGTGAAGTGAGTAATTATACACACACGCGCGCGAGCACGCACGCACACACGCACGTACAGATACACACATACACAACACACGTGCACGTACAGACACACATACACACTCGCATACACACACATACATACACACACAAGCACACACAAGCACAGATCTCTCTTTCTCTCTCTTTCGCTCTCTTCTCTCTCTCTCTCTCTCTCTCTCTCTCTCTCTCTCTCTCTCCTCTCTCTCTCTCTCTCTCTCTCTCTCTCTCTCTCTCTCTGTCTCTCTCTGTCTCACTTTAATGTCTACAGCAAAGAAATAAAAACTTAAGTGCAATACAGTCTTCCAGCCTTCCAAACTGTTCTGGGATTTTATTTCTCTTGTTCCAGTTTTCTAAGTACGCAAAAAGCATTCAGCTTCACCTGTCTACTTTTCACAAAATATATTGTACATTTTCAGAACTTTTAAGCTCACACAGCACACTAGCTGTGTCTAGTTTTACGAAAACGCATTATATTGCGAAAATTCATGCATCGTCCATAAACACGGACACACAGACACAAATACATAGAGACAAACAGACACACACACACACCTTACACTCACGCACACAAACCAACACACACACACACACACTCAGAGAGAGAGAGGGAGAGAGGGAGAGAGAGAGAGAGAGAGAGAGAGAGAGAGAGAGAGAGAGAGAGAGAGAGAGAGAGAGAAAGAGAGAGAGAGAGAGAGAGAGAGAGAGAGAGAGAGAGAGAGAGAGAGAGAGAGAGAGAGAGAGAGAGAGAGAGAGAGAGAGAGAGCAAAGAAAACAGACAAGAAGAGACAGAAAGACAAAAAGGGCATGTATTACGCTTCATCTAATAACACGACCTTTTCTCATATTAAAAAGAAAACAAAAGACAAAAAAGTCCACTTTTCAACTTTTCAAACCACTCTTTGATCACTGCGCTATCATTCAGACCTCTCTCATCTTCTCAGTCTGTACAATTATTCCCTCTGTGCCAACGTTCACTTTCAGATACTCTCCAACACTCCTTTTTTAACGACAGATAATCCAGACATTAAAAGAAGAATACAGGCAATGGAGATGAGGTGAGGTGAGGTGTTTTCCTGTTGGTATCTCTTACATTAATGAGGAAGTGAAAACCAGAATTTAAAACGCCATCGGACCATATGAAGAGCTCCTGAGTTAGTGAAAAAAAAACCCGCAAACTAGGCTCTGTGTGCAAACGCATGCACGCAAAACATCTTGCACTCGTGTTAAAACCCGTTCTGCCTTTTGAAAGAGTGGGCCATTCGTGCCAGTAAGAATGTGTGTCAAGTCAAGTCAAGTCAAGTCAAATTTTTATTTCCAGATGGTACGGCCACGTCACACGAACATCTGGACTGGCCAAGACTGTCCTACAGGGAACAATACAAGGAGGAAGACGAAGAGGCAGACAAAGAAAACGATGGGAAGTCAACATCAGAGAGTGGACTGTCCTTAAGTGGAACGAATTGCTTCGGAAGCAGATGACCGCAGGGAGTGGAGGAAGCTGGTTGCAAAATCTTCATTGATGCCCCCACGGTCCACGGGACTACGGGATAGGTGAAGGTGAAGGAAGGAAGTCACTACATTTTTTGATACCAAGTTTCTGATGCTCGAAATAAGTCTGATATTGAAATCATAATATATGTCCCCCATTTGGCGGGCGAGATAGCACAGTGGTTAGAGCGTTGTACTCGCGATTTGACGGTCCGGATCAAGCCAGGGTTCGAGCCACCACGGAGCAAGACGCCCGTTCAAGGGGATTTTGTTTTCCTTGTGGTTAGTTAATATCAGTGCTGACTCCACTTCCCCGAAAGTCCTTCAGAGGAGACTATAAAGCGAGGCTCTGTAAGCAAACGCACACACGCAGAACATCTTGCGCTCATGTTAAAACCCATTCTGCCTTTCGAAAGAGTGGCCCATTCGTGCCAGTAAGAATGTGTGTCATGTCAAGTCAAGTCAAGTCAAATTTTTATTTCCAGATGGTATTTATTTATTTATTTATATATTTATTCTTTTATATCGAGCATAATGGATTAAGCACTCGTGTGCTTTTTTTACATCCAGTCCCCGTGTGTATGCGGTTTTGTAAATTTTGTCATCTGTTCCCACCGGCACACAATGGCCTACTCTTTCGAAAAGCGGAACAGGATTTAACGTGTGCGCAAGATGGTCTGCATGCGTTCGCACACGGGGCCTCGGCTGATAGTTTCATCTGAAGGACTTTACATTGAATAATCAATGCATTTGCTTTTTTTTCATCAAGCTATCAAGTGTGTATGTGTGTGTGTGTGTGTTGTGTGTGTGTGTGTGTGTGTGTGTGTGTGTGTGTGGTGTGCGTGCGTGCGTGCGTGTGTGTGCGTGTGTGTGTACGTGTCTCAGTGTGTGTATGTGTGTACTTGTGTGTAAGCGCGCATGTGTGTGTGTCTGTGTGTGTCTTTGTGTCTGTGTCTCTGTGTGTGTGTATGTATCTGTGTGTCTTTGTGTCTGTATTTGTGTCTGTGTGCATGCGTGTACTCATATCAGATGCTCATTTATCTATTATTTATTCTTCTTTTATTTCGAGGATAATGGAACAATAAAGCACTCATTGCTTTGTTACATCTAGTCCCCGTGTGTATGCAGGTGTTTTTTTCAGTTTTGTCACCCATCCCCACTGGCACACAATGGCCTACTCTTCCGAAAAGCATAACAGGTTTTAACGCGTGCGCAAAATGTTCTGCGTGTGTTCGCTCGCACACGGAACCTCGGTTTATAGTCTCATCCGAAGGACTTTTGGAGGGAGTAGAATCGGCACTGATGCTAACTCCAGGAGAAAATATCCCCTTGAACGAGATTCGAACCCAGGTCAGCAAGATCCCGGGTGCAATGCGCAACGCTCTAACCAACCAGGCCATCCCGTCTGCTCATTGATGCCTGCACGAAGAGGCGGGCATTGTCTCTGCAGCCCTGTAGGACAAGAGTTCTGATACAGTGTGATGGATGGTGTCTGGCTTTTGGCCGTACACTTCATATCAGCCTTGGGGAATACCAGGAGACTCACGATAGTAACACTTTTTTGGGCACACACACACACATTAACACACAACGTACGCACACACATACACCTTTATACATACACAGACACACACAGACACACACACACACACAGCCACAGCCACACACAGACCACACACACACACACATACACACACACATACACCAAGGAACTGTTGCCATAAAAAAATACTTCCAACATGCATAAAATAATATATTCTCTCTTTATCTAGTATGAAGTTTTACTTTAAAGAGAGAGAGAGAGAGAGAGAGAGAGAGAGAGAGAGAGAGAGAGAGAGACAGACAGACAGACAGACAGACAGACAGAGGCAGACAGACAGAGACAGAGACAGGCAGACAGACAGACAGACTGAGAGAGAGATATCATCTTCTGTTATTCTCACTCCTCCCCATGAAGAAAGTCACAAAGAGAAAATCCATCTTCCTACATCTAACTTTTCTTTTTGATCACTCTCATTCATTTTATACCCATTTGATTTTATCACTGTCGTCTTTACCCTTTTGATCTTCTCAATATAGACAATCCTCTCTCTCTGTCCGTCTCTCTCTCCCTCTCTTTCACTCTCTCCCTCTCTTTTTCTCCCCCCCCCCCTTCTCTCTCTCTCTATCCGTCTGCCTGTCTCTCTCTTTCTCTCTCTCTTTCTCTGTCCGTCTGTCTGTCTGTCTGTCTGTCTGTCTGTCTCTCTCTCTCTCTCTCTCTCTCTCTCTCTCTCTCTCTCTCTCTCTCTCTCTCTCTCTCTCTCTCTCTCTCTCTCTCTCCTTTAAACTCTTAAATACTCTTCAATATTCGGCACTCTCTTTTGCAATACATAATCCGACAGATCTTGTAATTTCCAAAAGAGTCTGCTCTTTGGAACAAGTTTCGTGTGGAAAAAATGTGATACTGCGACTGAAGATTTCTATTTCGGTCTTTTCATGTTTTCTTTGCTTCTCCTCAACAGTTGAATTAGTAGACTACTTGTTAATGCTCTGTTCTGAATGATGAGTAGGTGGTGGTGGTGGTTGGGGCGGGGGGAGGGGGGGGGAGGGGGTGGATATGGTGTGTGTGTGTGTGTGTGTGTGGTGTGTGGTGAGAGAGAGAGAGAGAGAGAGGTGTAGGTGGGTGCGTGTGTGTGAGTGGGTGAGTGTGTGTGTCTGTGTTTGTGTCTGCATATGCAAGCACCATTCCATGCATTTATGCATGTACGTACATCTTTGTTATCGAAGTACATGTGTTATTCAATGACCAAGAAGTAAAGCGAGTTCTCTGCCTCTACAGATATGCTAAGACGATTTATGACACACTCTTGGCAGGATGGAGAGAGAGAAAGAGACAGAGACAGAGAGAGAGAGAAAGAGAGAGAGAGAGATACAGAGAGAGCAAACCAAATCAAATCAAATTCTTATTTCAAGGAGAGAGAGGCAGAGGAGAAAGAGAGACAAAGACAGATACAGAGAGACAGAGACATACAAACGGAGACAGACAGAGACATAGAGAGAGAGAGAGAGAGAGAGAGAGAGAGAGAGAGAGAGAGAATGACAATGACAATGACAATGACAATGACAACGACAAATTCTTTTATTTCGAGGATAATGAATAAGCACCCACGTGCTTTTTTTTTACATCCAGTCCCCGCCCTTAGCGATATATACATTATGATAATAAAATAAAATATAGATAGAGCATCTCTTCTATGATCCCCACAACCTGAGGCACTGAAGGATAACTAAAAAGAATCCAAGATTTATTTTTTTTAAGTCCATCTTTCAACTTTCAAAGCCCCTTTTGATCGCTATCATTCACACACCTTGGAATCTTCTCAAAATCTCTTCATTCTTGCGTGCCACCAGTTTCTCACTCTCAGATACACTTCACACTTTTCTCACTTTCCTTTAAAAAAAATTTTTATTCCCTGGCTGAAATTCTGCCCCATCTCGTGTGATTGTCAAGAGTCTGCTCGGCGGATGGAGTACGTTCATATGGAAAGATGATATTGCGATCAATGCACATGTCTATTTTATTTTAGTTCGTTCACGTTTGCGTACCCCAACGGTTGAATCAGTAGGGCGTTGGTCATTGTTCTGATTTGAATGTGAGTGAGCGTGTTGTGTGTGTGGGGGGGGGGGGGGGGGATGTTGGATTTAGATGAACAGGCTGTGTGTGTGGGGAAGTGGAGTTGGGGGGAGGGGTTAAGGGGGGGGGGGGGGTGTTGGGTGGGTGGGGGGAGGTGTGTTTATTTATTTATTTTATTTTATTCTTTCATATCGAGGATAATGGAATAAGCACTTGTGTGATTTTTACATCCAGTCCCCGTGTGTATGCGGTTTTGTAAATTTTGTCATCTGTTCCCACCGGCACACAATGGCTTACACCTACGAAAAGCGGAACAGGATTTAATGTGTTTGTGTGTGTTTGTGTTTGTGTGTGTTTTAGTTTGTTAGTGTGTGTGTGTGTGTGTGTGTGTGTGTGTGTGTGTGTGTGTGTGTGTGTGTGTGTGTGTGTATGTGTGTGTGTGTGTGTGTGTTAGTTTGTTAGTGTGTGTGTGTTTGTGCGTGTGTGTGTGTTTGTTTGTTTGTATGTGTGTGTGTTTGAGAGAATGTGTATGTGTGACGGGGGAGGGGGAGGGCGGAGGTGGAGGGCGGAGAGGGTACGCACACACGCGCATGATCACGCATGTTGTTAATTGCATGTGTTTGTTCCTCGCTTTGTTTGTTAATCTGTGGTCTCTTAGCGAAGTTCAGCGATTTTGTGTCCACACACTTGATGGAGACAATTCAAGATACATATATGCATGTACACACACACAGACATGCACACAGACACAGACACAGACACAGACACACACACACACACACACACACTCATCATCATCATCATCATTATCATTATCACCATCATCATCGTGGTCGTCATCATGATCATGCAACTGTACCACGAGCATTCCGTAAGAAAATCTAAGATTAATATCTACGCGCTCTTAATACAGCATGTTTTCTTTTTTCTAAGAGAGACAGACAGACAGACAGACAGTGCCAGAGACAGACAGACAGACCGACAGATAAACAGACAGACAGACAGTGCCAGAGACAGACAGAAGCATACAGAAAGGCAGAGAGACAGATCATATTTCATCTTTTATTACCATCACTCCTTGCTGGGAAAGTATCAAAGATAAAACCCATCGTCTAACTTTTAAATCGCTGTCAGTCATTCTCTTTGATCTCAACCTACACAATTAGTCACTCTACCTTACCTGTTTTAGGCCCACTTCAGTCTTCTTTTTCTTCTTCTTCTTCTTCTTCTTCTTCATCATCTTCTTCGTCGTCGTCGTCGTCGTCTTCGTCGTCGGACGCTCAGACACCAACTATTGTTCTCAGTCACAAGA
>CM054139.1:48991197-48998697 GCA_028751875.1 Rapana venosa | reverse complement strand
TCTCACCCTTTTTTCTTTGTATACTTTGTCTTTCAGTGACTGGCTTGTTTTTTCTTTCCTCGGCTAGAGCTCCGAGGTTCACCACTGGTAAGATTCTTTCTATGCAACCGTTCCGTTCCCACCATAAAAGTAGTCATATTCCGACTTAGGGATGAGTGTTGTATTTACAGCAGGTGAGAGTCCTTAAGAATGGAAAGATAAGAGAGAAGTAGACATCAACACAGAGACAACATTTTGAAGTTTTGTTTCACGCAACACTGGGTCACTGTCGACTGTGAAATTAAAGACATCTCCCATGTCCACAACAACAGTTGACCAGCTTGCTGTTAGGCAGTAGAGGGGGGGGGGGGGGGTTCTACCTTCTTTAATGCTGTTCTTTTATTCTCAGCCTCTTGTCTCGTCCCTGCCTCAAATATTCATTTCCATCATGTAGGAAACACATTCTTTTGAATTCTGTAAGGATGGAGTATGGAATCCAGTGTGGTCAGATTCAAACGATCAAAGACGCATGAATCAGGTACAATTTTTTGACATCGTGACTGTAGTAGCAATCTTTTAAAGAAACACACCGGCCTACACCGTACTTCCGTTCCTGTTGGAGTGTGGCTCTGATTTCTAGATATTGGATTACAAGACGTTTTTTATCAGGATAGACACGTCATTACAGCCCAACTCGCTTTTGATTGACAAGAAACAAGGTCATGGCCCTGATTGGATCGGATCTGGAGCTGTTCTCTTCTGCGCCCCCTTAATTTGATGCTAGGCCAAGGTTAGATTCGCCTGTCGAATGCAGACGTGTTGTTACCATCCTCCGTACCCTCCCCCACCCTCACCCTCACTCCCCGAACGAGACGATGCAGAAAATAGGCTATTGATTCGACAGGATATTTTGTGACCTTCCCAGAGCCCTACAAACCATACGTTTTCTGGATAGGACAAGGAAAGACACTGTTATTCTGGGAAGCAATTATGTTGCAGGGGATGAGAGTGAGAGGGAAAAAACGAAATTAAACACACTCACTGTTTATGAGGTGTAGAAAGACGGCAAACGTCTGGATCAGGTGTGTGGTAGTATCCATGAAAGACTTGCAAAATGCTCTCTTCGTGTCACTCTGTCTGTCTCCTACTAATTCTTTTGCATGTCCTCCTCTTTGTTTGTGAACAGAGTGGTATTTTTTTCTTATTTACCATGCTGAAAGGCAGAGGAAGGAGTAGAGTGGTAGAGGGTTGGAACAGCCAGGTCAGGCAGGGAAAGGGGTTTAAACCAGGAGAGCTAGCGAAATAAGAAGAGTTGATAGTCTATCTGTTCCAAACACATTTTATGGTTGTTGTTTTGCTATTGTAGCTCTTGTTGTTGGTATGGCAGTGGAGATGGTGATTACTGTACTGTTGTTGTTTATTTTTGCTGTTGTTATCATTGTTTTTGAGGGAGGAGGTAAAGGACAGGAGGAGAAAAAACCAGAAGGAACAGAGAGTGACAGGATGCATTTTAAATTTCTTGGACTTCTCTCTCTCTCTCTCTCTCTCTCTCTCTTCTCTCTCTCTCTCTCTCTCTCTCTCTCTCTCTCTCTCTCTCTCTCTCTCTCCTCGCTCTCCATTTATTGCAAGAATCTATTTCTGATTTTTCTTCTTCCTCTTTTCCTTTTTTTGCCTTTACCATCCACTTCCTTGCTCCTGTTTTTCTCCTCCTGCTCCTCCGCCCCTCCTCCTCTTCTTTTTCTTGTTGTTATTGTTGCTGTTGCTGCTGCTGCTGTTGTTGTTGCTGCTGCTGCTGCTGCTGTTATTATTGTTCTTCTTCTTCTTCTTTGCATTCCTCTTCTTCTTTGCAACAATCCACTTGAACGGACACAGAGACATTAAAAGTAAAAGAAACTGAAACCCTGTCTTTAACGATAACCACAATCAAACAATCACAGACTTGCAACTTCATCTTCATGGCAAGATGGTGTCAACTGTAAAAAAAAAAATAAAAAAGTAAAAAGGCAATGAACATCTTACAGAAACAATACGTTTAGTGCAAGAATATAAGCCTTCTACCCCCAAAATGCATTTTTAAGAATCGAGTGAAGTTTTGGCTCTTTTGATGACACCACAGTCATTTGTTGACAAAATCAATGATGGCTACATTACACAAATCGATTCACCCTGTAAAAAAGAAAAACCCAACGTGCACGCCTCTGAGTCATAGCAAGAGAGGAAGAGAAACAGAACAAAGGGCAAGAAGAGGATACCAAAGACAGAGCAAAACATGACTTTTTCCTAAATCTCCAAACTTTACAATCAAAGGGGGGAGGGGGAAGAATGTCACTAGTGCCATTGGGTTTTAGTTGTCTCTTTGGCGTTGTGGTCTGGTTTTTTGTTTGATGGTGGTGGTGGTGGAAGTGAAGATAGTGGTGATGATGGTGATAATGGTGGTTGTAGTAATAAATATGGTGACGGTTTTTTGTGTCTTTCATGAGGGAGGGGATTAGTTATTTCTAGAACATAGAAAGGGCATAAAGTATGATGACCAATACAGTAGCTGGTTAGAAAAAGTAACAAGAAGTTGGGCAGAATTTATTTTCTTTGTCTCGGCACAAGAGCAGTAAAGTATGATGAAAGTTTCGGCTGTTGCCAGAAGTGACAAATGTATGGCTTACCGGCTTTGTAGTTTCGACGGGAAACACAATACATAATAATACTTAAGAAATACTTTTAAATAAGAAATTTCTAGCTCGGAATTTCCCGATAGAATGGGGAATACCTTGTATCTTGAATTATCCTTTTCATCCTTTTAGGCGACAATACAAAAATAGTGATGGCACTGATGCTGATGATATATATAGATGTTGAGAGGACGCGATTCAATTTTAAAATAAAAT
This sequence comes from Rapana venosa, assembly GCA_028751875.1. Lineage (NCBI taxonomy): Eukaryota > Metazoa > Mollusca > Gastropoda > Neogastropoda > Muricidae > Rapana > Rapana venosa. Next base: position 48,995,836 of record CM054139.1, on the reverse strand, counting down.
ATAAACCAGGTTTTTTTAAAAACCCTACTACTCTTGACTGAGAAGACAGACCCCCACACTGATATGTAGATCAGACTGAGGAATCTAAGAAATTGGAAGGGAAGTTAACCGTTCCCCCTTCACTATCTGATGTGTCTGGAAAGTGATGCTTTTCTTCCCTTTACTGTGTGGTGGAACCTAACCTTCTGTTGGTGACAGGCCCATTTCCGTGAGTGTAGCCACCAGTATTCACAGTGAGTCACCATCCATCCCCTCTTTTATTTCCCCGTCTCCAGTCTTTTCTTCCCAATTGTCCTACTGCTTCTAGTAACACCCCCCCCCCCCCCCACCGCTTCCTCCAACCACCACCACCACCACTACCACCTCATTCTTCCCTTTCTCCTTTTTTTCTTCCCATTCCTTTTCTTTCCTGCTGGTTGCTGAAACAGAAGCGGATTACTGAAGTTTTCTTAGAGGATATGTTGCCGTCTTTCCCCATAATCCATCTAAACCCTGACTCTCCCTCCCTCCCTTCAGCAGTCTTCCCTCCAGGGAAAGATAGTCTCAGTCTGTGTGTTGGGGGTATTTTAGAGGAGGTGAGTGAGGCGTCCTGGTGTATGCATTGGTTCAGTCCCAGGGGCTGGTTGTGCTGTGCTGTGCTGTGCTGTGCATGTCAGGGGTTTTGAGTGGGTTATTGGTCAGTAGTTTTGAGAGGTGATTTGCTCGTTGAGTGAATTTGGGGATATTTGAATCTCTCTCTCTCTCTCTCTCTCTCTCTCTCTCTCTCTCTCTCTCTCTCTCTCTCTCTCTCTCTCTCTCTCTCTCTCTCTCTCTCTCTCTCTCTCTCTCTCTCTCTCTCTGTGTGTGTGTGTGTGTGTGTGTGTGTGTGTGTGTGTGTGTGTGTGTGTGTGTGTGTGTGTGTGTGTGTGTGTGTGTGTGTGTGTGTGTGTGTGTGTGTGTGTGTGTGTGGCGCGCGCGCGTGCGTATGTGTGTGTATGCGCGCGCACGTGTAACATAAAGTTATGATTATAATTGATAGACCAACAAATGTATGTATGTATGCATGTATTTACGTATGTATACATGTATGCTTTTTCCTTGTGTGCCTACTATCTGCATCTGTGTGCCTGCACAAGCATATGTGAATGACAATATTTGTATAAGCATATAGCAGGTGTATCAGAGTGTACACACATCCCCGCTGTTCATTGATGCAGCCGCTTGGGCGTTGCTACTTTGAATGGTCCGCAGAATCCAGTTCTCTCTGCCTGGTTCCAGGAATCCATGTTCAAAGACTTTGGCCTGTTTACACACTAGACATTGGAGAGTATCGACTTGTTTGTGCCCCCCACACATACACTGCAGAGCTCTGTCCACTCTTGTGGCTGGATGTCAGCGTGATGGGAATGATACGGTTTTGTTGCTGTATGTTTCTTGCAATGTGGAAAACATGGCTGAGGAAAAACGCTCATTAGCTTATTTTGTTTTAGGAAAAGGTCAGGGTTTTTTCTCTTTAACAGATAGAACTGTTTTCTTGTAAGCGAAAAAATGCCTTGTTCTTTTTCCATGAATAGTCATTTCTTCTTCTAACTATTTTTTGTCCAGTTGTTATAGATTTTTCAACCTGAAATAAATTAAAAAAGAAACAAATTGAATTATGCACGTAGTGAAGTTTGCCCCCTGCCAGTAACAATTAGCTGAATGTCCATCCCCTGGTGGGAAACAGACAGGGGCCAGGGTCATAGTTAATTGACTTCAGAGGGGGGGGGGGGGGAGGGGAGGGGGTAGGTGGCTGCTCCATCGGTCACCTGACTGGCTGGCTTCTTGCACTTCCTTGCTGGATACCTCTCGGAGATGCATGTATCTGTGGATGCCTGTTGCTCTGTTCTGTGATTCGGCAATGGAAAGAGTAAGCTCTGAAGCATTGTACTGTCTCTAGCGGGGTTAGCGTATGCACTGTAGGCTGTCTTCTGGTGAAGAAGAAAACGATTTCCACTTTTGACGTATTTTCAAGAGTTATTCGACTTTTCAAAACTTTTTAGAATCTACAGTTCATCAACTGTATGGATTTCCCTCTTTCTACAAGTATCAAACACAAGATTATTTTTATGTACTTTAAAGCCTCCCTTTAATCATGGTCTTTTTCACTTCTTTCATCTATTCCAAGTTACGCCAATTCTTCACGCTATCTTTGTCTTTCAAGTCACCCCAGAGTCAATAATGACCATCCTGTCTTATCATCGGAAATCTGCCACTTCTTTTGATTTTCCTGTTCCCCGCTTTGGAAACAGTCTTGCTTTTGAAGTCAGCGCTCCGTTCAATGCAGTGCTGACACTTTTCCTTTTCATCTTCCACTGAATTGATGCTGGTCGTTGGCTTGATAAAAGTTGTAGGCCAGCAGAAAGAAAGGTGGCAGTGAGGAAAAAATGTGCATGTGTTGTGGGCTAATGTAGGATTCTTCACGTTTGAATGCTTGCTAAAATTTTAGCACCAACATGCAAAACACAAGATGATAAAATTTCACAATGCACACACACACACATACACACACGCACGCACACACACGCACACACACACACACACACATACACCACACACACACACACACACACACAACACACACACACACACACAGAAGCATGATATTCCAGGGAAGAGGCATACAGAGACCAAGGCAGCTGAAAGGGCACAGTGATACTACACAGACTCCAGTCATCGTCAAGACACATGCAGTAGTTAACCTGTCCTGCACTCTTTCATCAAATGTTATGTTATGTTGAGTCAAATGCTATGTTCAGGGTATCATACATTTTGCGGTTCTGTTATTTTTGTTGTGTGTTTTCTTTGTTTTCGTTTTGCATTGTATGAGTTTTTGTTGTTTTTCTTTTGACTCCAGTCAGTTTTGCAGCTGTGCTATTTGAAACGAATTGTTCGTGGAGTTCTTGATGAAAGGGAGTATTGGGTGTTTTGTTTTGTTTGGGGTTTTTTTTATAGTGGGGAGCTGAAGGTGTCCTTGTCTTGGGGATTCGTGGTTTTTGTAGTGTCTATTGTGAACATGTCCCAAGCAAAATTGCTCTGTGTGTCTCCCTCTCTCTTCGTGTTTCTTTGTGCCTGCCTACCTGCCTGCCTGCCCGTCTCTGGCTCTCTCTCATTATTTGTTTTAATTCTTTCTTTCTTTCTATCTTTACCTTCTTTTTTCTCACTGTAACCATTTTCGTACATACAATCACGTATGTTAGTGTATTACTGTCTCTTTGACCCGGTTTTCTCTATATCTTTGTGCACCTGTCGCTATCTCTCTCTCTCTGTTTCTATGTCTGTCTCTTTACTGCGCCTCTACCTCTCCATCCCCCCTCCACCACACCCGCTACCCCTCCCTCTGTCAGCCAGTCAAATTCAGCTGATGATCACGGTAAGTCAGACTGACACAGACTTCACCCTCATTAATGCAGACGACAGAAGCGGAGGGCGCTGGAGTGTAGGACCGCAGAAACAGACGTCATCAACCAATCAGCAGAGCTGCTGTCCATAATCACGTCAGGTTCTGCTTGATGTCTGATCGGAATGCAGCCAAGGGAGAGTCCACGCTAACTAGGTAGTGACCTGCTGGACTGGTCAGTTTAGGAGGTGGATTGAGGGTGTGGCAATAACTGTTGTGGTCGACACAGTGAGTTAGGGTTCTTTGATTGTGTGGTGGGTACAGTAGTTAAATTCTTTCATCATTGATTTTTGTGTGATCTGATGCCCCATATCATGAGTGACTATCAAAACAATTGAAAGTCATCAATATAGGAATATACATTTCTTGTATATGCAGTGTGTATTTCATCTGAAACATTGTATTGTATGGTGTTGTGATGTATTTAATTATTATAAGGAATGATATTGTATTGTACTTTCATAGTAGATTTCTTCAAGTGAAATGTGGGATGCTTTTTCAGGAGAAAAAAACCCCAACAACGATGACCTTGTAATATACTCTGACAATATCTTTTACTCGCATGAGTAATCCTTGTATTGATCTATTTGCTCTTTCATGCAGTGCATTTGCAGGTGTTTGTCTGCTTGTCTCTCTTGTATGTATGTGTGTATGTATGTATGTAGGTATGTATGTATATGGACCTATATATATGTACCTATGTATGTACCTATGTATGTGTGTTTCTATGTATGTATGTTTCTATGTATGTATGAAATTTTGTATCTTTGCGCATAATTATTATCTCTTTGTTGCTCGCACAAGTATATGCGAATGACACTACTGGCATAAGGAGAGAGCTTATATTCACCAGTGTGTCAGTGTCAATAATCCATTGCATATATTGATCAAAGCCACTGAGGTGTTGCAACATTAAACAGCCACAGAATCTAGCTCTCTTTGTCTGGTTCCAGGATTCCATGTTCAAAGACTCTGGCCAGTTTACACACAAGACATGGAGGGTATTGACTTGTTTGTGCCCCACACACATACACTGCAGAGCTCTGTCCATCCTTGTGGCTGGATGTCTGCATGATGTGAATGGTATTTTGTTGTTGGGTTTTTTCTTTTATGTGGAAAAACATCGTTAAGAAATCGTTTGTTTAATTTATTTGTGTTAGCGAAAGTGTTTCTTTTTCTTTAATGAAAAAGGGTTCTTGAGTGTCCAACAGATGGGAGCCT
>CM054139.1:48948697-48986197 GCA_028751875.1 Rapana venosa | reverse complement strand
GCCTCCCCATTACAATATACTAGCATAAATTTCCTTTTATTTACATATGAAAAGTGAAAGCAAGTCTATGTTTTTATATTGATTTTGTTGTCCACCCCTGCTTGTGTTTGTGCAAGTGTTTGTGTGTCTAGGTACCTGTGTGTCTATGGGAAATGCATGTTGGGATTTTTTAAAGGTGTTTTTCTTGAAAATTACTTTCTTTTTAGAATTTAGACTTGATAACATTATTGATCTGAATTCTGCTATTCCGTACGATTCCAACATAATAAATGAACGTAAAAATATATATGTATGTATGTATGTATGTATGTATGTATGGATGGATGGATGGATGGATGGATGGATGGATGCATGGATGCATGGATGCATGGATGCATGGATGGATGCATGCATGCATGCATGTATGTATGTATGTATGTATGTATGTATGTATGTATGTATGTATGTATGTATGTATGTATGTATGTATGTAAATATGAGTTTATTCAGCAGCGAAGTGCATCAACAAATTATAATTCTGCTGCCTGCTTATTTCATATGGAAGTAACTAAACTATTAAAGCATTACAAGTCTTTAACATTTTCTGCTGCAAAATTGATTCTTGTCACAAGTGAAGTAGTTTTCTATGAAGTTGTTTAAAATCTTCTGATTTCATATCCTGTCAGCCCCTATTTGTAAGCATAAGCTTCTGGGAACACAATCTTTTCCTTGAAATCTTATGAACAATCTGTTTATTTTATCCCATGCTCTTGTCTTGAACCTCTCTTGAGTATTTGTGTATTTTACCTTTAACAAAAGAGGGGATCTTGCGTCAGGAATTTGGTGAGACTACTTCTTTTGTTGCTATTGCTTCTCCAACATGCAATGACTGGTTATTGCAAACAAGTCTCGATTTCTACTGTCTAATATAACATTTCAGTGTTGTCGTTATTTGTATAACAAAGTAACTTATGGAATAGGTCATAACGGTTTGGCTCCAGACCAGACTTGAACCAGGAATCCCTAGCTTCATCAAGAAGTTCAAATACTTGTAGGCCACAAAACTTTTTTTTTTCACTCACAAATCAAGAGTTGGAAGAAGCGCTTGTGTTAATAACAGAGGCTGAAAAAACGATCAAAGATCTCTAGACATACAGCACAGAGAGAGAGAGAGGCAGAGACAGGCACAGACAGACAGACACAGACAGACAGACAGAGAAAGAAAGACAGAGACAGACAGAGATAGACAGAAAGACAAACAGAGACAGACAGAGACACAGAAAGACAGAGAGAGGGGGGTGGACAGAGACAGACAGACAGACAGACAAACAGAGATAGACGAAGAGAGAGAGACAGAGAGAAAGAGACAGAGACAGACAGAGACAGACAGACAGATATTCTACTTTAGCACGCAAGCCTTACACAACTATATGAACTAAGACACCTGAAAAGAGACGTAGGTTGAGAGGAGACGTGACCGAGAATATAAAGCATCCTTTCATTATCAAAATCTCAAAGTAAAGAGAAAAGAAAAGGGAAGGAAAGAAAAGTTTTAATCCTTTTGCACTTGTCTGAACTCTGTGTAACTTTTTTTCTTTGTGGTCGTAGGCACAATTTTCATCTCACTTTCACATCTTATGGCCTTTACTTTTTCTCAATTTCTTGTCTTTGGTTTTCTCTTGCAGTTTAATTTTTAACACAGAAATTATATATATATATATATATATATATATATATATATATATATATATATATATATATATAGAGAGAGAGGAGAGAGAGAGAGAGAGAGAGAGAGAGAGAGAGAGAGAGGAGAGAGAGAGAGAGAGAGATGACTGTGTGTGTCATTCAAAAAACCTGACTTCTTAACCTACACAAAGGTATAACAAAAAAATTAAAACACCTTTACATGCCAGTTCAAATAACGTCTAATAAGATTTTTTGGTCAATATTTAGATGGGGGGGTTTTGGAGGGGGGGGGGGGGGAATGGAAAGAAATAATAGCTAACAAACATAGAAATAAAAATAAAAAGCAACAGAGTTTAAAACTATATAAACAAAACAATGGAAGAGAAGAAGGGGGACAATGATCAGAACGGATAGGAAGCAGACGATTGGAAAACACAGGGCTGAAGCAGGGGGGGAACAAAGAAAAACGAAGAAGGAAAGTAAGAAAAGGAGAAAGAGGCTTCAGACTTTAGATTATCGACAGCGAAGTTAGGAAGTACTCATCTATAGCGGAGAGCGCGATTGTGCATTAATGTCTGATATACCAAGCCTAAATCTAGTCACTATGAATCGTAAATGTTTATCCGTGTTTAATGGGAGATATTTCTTGACCTCGTGTGTTCAACCATAAACTACGTATATGCTGATTCTATCGCTAGGATCAATACTTTTCCCTGTTTTGCTCATCCACGGTCTCTGACGAAGTACTTCTACCTTTGACGAAGAGTTTGTTTCTAATGTAAAATTTAATGTGCTTTCTTGTCCTACCCCTTGATATACCCATGCATACCAAAGCCTGGGTTTATAACACTATTCGTATATTAGATACCCAGTTGATATTACACCTTGTGGCTAAATAAAGCAGCATATCAATAGATATCACACATCATCATCATCATCATCATCATTATCATCATCTTCTACCCTGTTACAATTGTCTCATTGTCAGCTTTGTCTTTGTTCTCTCTCTCTCTCTCTCTCTCTCTCTCTCTCTCTCTCTCTCTCTCTCTCTCTCTCTCTCTCTCTCTCTCTCTCTCAATACTCGTTGTTATCACCATTGCGACAGCTACGTCCAAACTTTGTCGTTGTGCGTGGAAAACCATAATAAAAATCACATTACAATCTTGTGACTGGAATTGTATCCCATCTCGTTCTCATTACATTCAATCATTGTTATTGCGAAAGAATCCATCACTGCTTTTGCATCATCAGCTCCGTTTCTTCTCACCCTTAACTCATTATTACTCTCTTAATGTGTGTGTGTGTGTGTGTGTGTGTGTGTGTGTGTGTGTGTGTGTGTGTGTGTGTGTGTGTGTGTGTGTGTGTGTGTGTGTGTGTGTGTGTGTGTGTGTGTGTGTGTGTGTGTGTGTGTGTATGTGTGTGTGTGTTTGTGTGTGTGCGTGCGTGCGTGGGTGTGTTTGTGTGTGTGTTTGTGTGCCTGTTCGCGCGCGCGTGCGTGTTGTGTGTGTGTGTGTGTGTGTTGTGTGTGTGTGTGTGTGTGGTGTGTGCGTGCGTGCGTGCGTGCGTGCGTGCGTGCGTGGTGCGTGCGTGCGTGCGTGCGTGTGTGTGTGTGTGTGTGTGTGTGTGTGTGTGTGTGTGTGTGTGTGTGTGTGTGTGTGTGTGGTGTGTGTGAGGATGTGGGGAAGATGTGTTTTGTAGTTATTTGCAGTTTCATTTGGCTATTGCTTGATTGGACTTTCAAGAGCAAAAGTATTGATTTCCTGTAGTCATTTTTCGCAGTATCCTTTGGGATTGCTTTCTTTGGCTTTTCTGAACGGAAATTAGTTTTCCTTGTAGATGGTGGTTACGTAGAATTTAAAAGATGTTCAATTTCTAAATCGTTTTTTTTAAATTTTGAGAGAGAGGAGAGCTAGAGAGCAGAGAGAGATGAGAGTTAGAGAGAGGATAGAGAAGAGAGAGGAGAGGGACAACGGACACTTAGACCGAAAAGGTAATGTGGCCCCTTCACATTTAAGGTTATTTAAAACTCATGAAACAACACAAACCACACACCAAACGCATACACACACACACCGACCAACATACATAAGTCATACCAAGGTATGCACCACATGCCATGACCTGCACGCAAGCAAGCCCCACCCCTTGCACGCATCACTCACAAACAATACTGTGTGCACACATACAATATGCCCATATGCCTGAGCTTATGCACCTCCACCCACCCCCCCACGGCACACCACCCACCTCACACACACCACACACACCAACCACCACGCACATCTACATGCAGACATATCATTATCAAAATCGTCATCACCACTAGCCTCTTTTTCCCTCATTCTAACTTTGGCAGCTTCCTGGCTCATTTATGCTGAACCTGATCATCTTTCACAAATAGATTGATTGATATATAAACAAAAACAAGCGACTAAAGAAAGATAAATCAGGACAGCAAGCAAATTAAAACTCAGATCAATGTTTCAGCATAACAATTAGCCTGGATGGCTCGTAGAGAAATTAGAGATCTGAATTTCTAAATGGATTGCTTTTCAGCCATTGAAATACCCTGCCTCTTTAAGAATCCTCAGGAGACTAGACCGGGTAAAGTGGTAGAATGTGCTAGCGCCCCATGGGTGTAAAAGCAACCACATTCAGACAAGCAAAAACGTAAAAACAAATCGAGAGAGAGAGAGAGATATGCTTTAAAGAAAGAGTGCAATACGTTAGCTTCAGCATTCAAGTTTTTGTTTTCTTTCAATCTTGGCAGGCTTTTGAAAAATGCTACAAACATGCAACATTGTAGAACAGTCGTAAATTCCTTGTCGTATAAATGAATAGCAAACACGGGAATGAATGAAAACATCATTACCGAGAACCCATACTAAAATTTCAGCACAGAAATTGGAATTGCAGATTGATAGACATGGCAGTTATCTTCTGTGCTGTAAGGTTTATGAGAAGATCAATTTGATTTCAGCTGTGAATAGCCCTCACTACAGCTGGAGCCACTTTGAGGCTGTGAACTTTGCGAAATTATTGTCTGAATTTGGGTTCATCATGACTTGCGATCATTTTCTATTATCAAGTGTTCATTTGAACGTAAAGAAAGAATTCAAACAAAGAGATCACACGCAATTTGTTTTTTTATATCAGAAAAATAAACGGATGGTATGGGGATGTTACTTTAAATACAAAATTTGACATCTGCTGACAGTGTGTATTGAAGCTCGAATATTGTTTCATTATGCATTTACAACATGTAACTTGATGACGTTATAATACAGCTGAGTGACGGCAACAGTAGGAGAGGTACGTCACAAAAGATCAGGCAGCCAAACATATTGTACACTGACAATGTTTCGTGATGTATGGACAAAATGGTTGGTACATAGTTATACTCTTTATAAATGTTGAAACTTGACCAGCATAATGTTTGTAGGACACTATAAAAAATAAAACACTCCAGCGGGATTTGGACTGTTTAAGAATTGTAGCAATCATTCTATAAAGATGAGGAAAATCGATGGATACTTAACATCCATGTCACGTTATTTTCACTTGTAATCGAAGTCCTCTTGTTTACAGAATATCATCGAACGAAAACAAATTTAATACAGTGCACTGGGATGACCTCGCACGCTTCGAAAATAACCGACACAACACAACAAAATGTGTGATGCAATAAAAAGCAATCTGATAATCCAGCGTTTTCCTCACTAGTGATCAATACTGAACGAAAACCTGAAGTGTTTGGAAGATGAGCCCCAAATCCTGCCAGTGTCAAAATCGGATAAAAAAAATGTTATTATCATGCATTTTCTGAATTACACAGGATTTATTTAATCATTATCAACTTTTATATCAGCGTTTACCATTGTTCTGTTATTAACAGTTTTCATTGTTAGTTTTTCAAGGCAATGCCGCTGAGTGTGAACTGCTCAGCACAGGTACCTCACATCCTGTCTGAAACCCACGGAACCCATAACTGACAGAGGCATCAACACTGAGCTTCTGCTTCGTTAGGATGCGTGCTAGGAACTTGTGTATTATTGCTGCTCCTTGCCAAACTTGACATTGATTCATGGGATCTTTAACCTGCACACCTTATCTTCGGCATAACTGTAAAAAAAAAAAGGGATCACACACTGGTAGTTTGGAAAAGATGGTCAGATATTCTGTTTTCATGCCCTATATGTCACTATCACCCTGGCCAATGATTTCAGGACTCTTAAAGATCAGAGGGCTTGTGAATGGAAGTCATAGTTACCTTTTTCCTGGCAGCTCCAATACCCAGGCAAAGTATGACATACATACATACATACATACATACTTTACATCATACATACATACATACATGGAAGTCATAATTAACTTTTTCCTGGCAGCTCCAATACCCAGGCAAAGTATGACATACATACATACATTGCTGTTCCGTTTTCAAAAGTTAATATTCATGAGGTGGCTTAACTTCTCGCTTAACTCCTTGAGGAGTGAGTAGGGCATTGCACTAAACTTTGTTAGCAGTGAGGCAACAGGCACATGAAATCAAAATGAAAACATGGTGTCATCTGCTAAGTCATCAGTAAATCAATCAACTTTTTTTTTCTTTCAACGCATTCACTTCAAGCGTGAAGGAGGGGCGGGATAGTCTGGTTGGTTAGAGCGTTGCACATTGCGCTTGTGATTGCTGACCCGGGTTCGATTCCCGTTCAAGGGGATATTTTCCCCTGAAGTTAACATCAGTGCTGACTCCACTACCCCAAAAGTTCTTCAGATGAGACTATAAACTCAGGTCCCGTGTGCGAATGCACGCAGAACATCTTGTACACACGTTTAAACCTTTCCGCTTTTTGGAAGAGTAGGCCATTGTAGCAGTGGGAACGGATGACAAAATTTACATGACTGCATTCACACGGGCACCTGGGAGCTTATTCCTTTATCTCGAAATATAAGAATAAATAAGTAAATAAATAAAACAAAATAAATAAAAGGAGCAAAAGCACATGAAACTTAACTTCGTCAGGGATAAAGTGATTGTATTTTCAAAATGCGAACTAAAATGTGTCCCCAGTAAATGTGCTTACCTCTGTGTGTGCAATGTCTCCCTGTCTATGTTATTACGCATGCTTTACCACAGTGTAAGATATGTTTGTTGGCGGTAAGCATGGGTTCACTTCTGCTATGTACTGTTGACATGTTTTATTATGTATAGTATGGAATCGCGAAGTAAAAACAAAACCCCAGGAAGCAAAAATGATCTCGCCTATTGATAGAGGGAAACAAAACCATAATATCATGACACATCTTACGTACCCTCAGTTTGATCGAAAAATAAGTGGGGAGAACACGGTCTTGTTCATATCTGAATTTTTTCCCCTTAATCTACCAACTTTTGTTTAAAAATAAGGAAACGGTATTTTGCATCAAAGAGAACTCCAAGGAAAATGAAACTGCTTGTTGAAACAAAAACCGGAAAAGATTTTTTAATCTGTAAAGAAAAAGGATAGCTCTTTCGAACAGGTGATATCCAGGAAAACTTTCAAACAGGCGATAACAGGAAAACTTTCAAACAGGCGATAACAGGAAAACTTTCAAACAGGCGATAACAGGAAAACTTTCAGAACAAGGAGATGCAGAAGTCTGGGTTGTGTTGTTCATTACGTCTGTGATGTGTGTTGGATATTCTCCCAGCTGCTGTTTGCAGTGTCCCCACCTCCCTCCCCTTCCCTCCATTGCTGAGTGTAACTAGTTTTTCCTTCACCCTTGTTTTCAGTTTGCCTTGTCTGGTGCTCCTTTAGGTTGTATACCTGTCTGTTTGTTTATTTGTATGTCTGTACGTGTTTGTTTATTTCTGGGGGTTTTTGCTTCATCTCTGACTGTTAACTTGTCTAAAACACATAGTAGTGAATAGACATAGTCAAACCATGGAGAAAAGAAACTTACTTATCTGAACAACAATAACAGCAATAACACTTACAGCAACAATGACAACAACGACCCTCCTCTTTCTCATCCTCCTCATCCTCCTCATCATCAATACCATAGCCTTTACATCATCATGACAGAAAACAATCAGAAAAGCAACTGAAGAAGAAACATGTTGATCTAATCCTGATCAGCACCATCATACCTTCACACCAGCACACGACGACGATTGTGATGACGACGACAACGACAATGCCCGGGTGGATCGGTGGTCTAGAGGTAACGCATCTGCCTGGAAAGCAAAAAGTCCGGGTCTTATGCCCCCGAAACTACCCCCCCCCCCCCACCTCCCCATTTACTAGACTGTGAGTGGTGGTCTTGGTGCTAGTCTTTCGGATGAGGCAATAAACTGAGATCCCATATGCAACACATATTCAATGGACGCAAAAGAACCCACGCAACCAGACAGCTGTCTCTGGCAAAGTTATCTAAGTAAAATCTACTCTGGTAGGGAAACAAATACACATGCAGAGTGGAAGAGAAATTAATGGGTGGCGCTGCTCTTGTGGCGACGTGCTCTTCTCTGAGGGAGCAGCCCGATTTTCACGCAGAGAAATCTGCCATGGCTTGAAGTGGTCTTCAAATATAAATACAACACCGACGACTGGATGATAATGATCACATCCATTATCATCGTCATCATCAATGCCACCACATCATAAACTACCACAACCACCACCACAACCATCATCACCACCACTGACACCACCGTCATACCATCACCATCATCGTTGTTTTTTTTCAGCTTCTTTTTTTCTCCTTTTTTTTGCAGCCCCAACCCTAATTTTCTTTAGACGGGTGCTCTGAACAAGGAATAAACCGCTGGGTGTCTAATCCAAAGAGTAATGAGGTCATCAGAGTAAGACTCGGCAGCGCCTGGTGGATTAGCAAGGGGCAGATTTTTTTTTTACTGCCTCCCAGGCTAAATCATGTGCGGACCTGCCAGTGCCTTCTTAATCCCCACCATATAACAGATCGAGGCTATTCGTTCATCACGCTCTTATCCATGTCAGTGTTTGAGCGGCGTGCAGAAACACGCAGAAACAATCATGGATTTGTGTCTCTCTCAACACCATCTGTTCCATGGGTATCAATCACCCGCGGGCAAACTCTATGGCAGATGCAGATTAACGATTATAGAATTTTCTACCAGAAATTCATCTCCATGCGAAAAAGAAACTTTAAAAACTCAGTCCCGAGACTCTCCTGATATGATTAATCCCATCACTTTACCCCCTCCTTCTCCTTCCTAATTACCCTATCAGCTAATGAAGACAAAAAATCAAAAGAGAGGGCAGGGAATTGGAACTGGTGGCAGACAGGATGAGGAGGAAGAAGAAGACAGAAAGAAGGAAGGATGAGGGTAAAAGAATTAAAACGCGGATCGATGTTCCACAAAAAACAATAAACCTGGGGTAATTAGCTATTGGAGATCGCAGTATCTTTTTAAAAATGTAGCAGATTACTTTAGCGACATGTGAAAGCTCTTTGTCTCTGTTTAAAGTCTCTGGAGACCTGCGAGGATGAAGTGGCAGAATATGCTGCTGGGAAATGGGGGAGCATACCAGTGTTAGGTTGGTAAAAAATACACACATACGAATTTTATCGACAGAAGAGGGGAGGGGAGGAGACGAACACACACACACATGCGCGCACACGCACGCACACACAACACACACACAGAGCAAGAGGGAGAGACAGTGAGAGACAGATACAGAGGGAGATTGGAAGAAAGAACGCTGCATTCACTGCTCAGGACACAACTCCCTAGTCGCTGCCAGTCTCTTCCGGTACCTTTTACCCCATCCTGTCTACTTGTCAGGATTATTAAAAACCACCACCAAAACATGACTGCATGTTCACTGATGAACTGCTAAAAAAAATGCTCATAACAATAATTTAGTTACTATCAAAGTATTTTCATTTGCAGAGATCAGTATGAAGCTATCCATAACTAATTTGATGTTAATGAGGTGTAGTGAGAGCTAGGTCACAATGGTTTCTCACAAACACATGGTGCCACTGAAATATGTTCTGATTGGTTGCTTTGAAATAGAACTAGGTCAACAAAGGTCAAGGCAACCAATCTGAGAGTAGATTTTTGTGTATACTAGTGTGTTTGTAAGGTGTGTTAGTGACCAGTCAGTCCACTCGTGGCTCTTTTCTTCTTTACTTTCAGATAAGTAAGTAAATATGATAAACATCATACCATACATATCCTTTAACAGTTGTATTAAACGTAAGCAATGGTAGCCAGAAAGTAGTTCAGAATGTGATGATCTGGCTTAAAGGTTTGGTTTATAGTTCTTTACATTTCAATCCTAATACACCAGATGGCCTATGTAGACAGTTCATAAAGATAATACTGATAGCAATAATAATGTTTATCGATGCCGTTGTTATTCGTCTTCTTCTTCTTCTTCTGACTGATTATGAACATAAAGATGGTGGTACGGTTGTTGTTAGTGGCAGTGGTGAGGAAGAGGAGGTAGAGAAAGAGAAAAAGGACAAGGAGGAGATTGGGGATGGCGACACAAAAGGGGATTAAGTATGAATACAACACAATACTCATTCTCATTAATTTACTGTTGTGGCCGCTGTAATAATCATAACATATTTTTAACAACAGTAACGCCCGTTGTCGACATCTTCTTTTGCCTCAGAAAGATCATTGAAACACTGTCATCAAATCATTCAACATCATACACTGTCATCTAATCATTCATCATCACACACTTTCATCAAATCATTCATCCTCACACACACACACTGTCATCAAATCATTGATCATCACACGGTGTCATAAAATCATTCATCATCACACATTGTCATCAAACCATTCATTATCACACAAATTGTCATCAAATCATTCATCATCACAAGCTGTGATCAAATCATTCATCATCACACGCTATCATCAAATCATTCATCATCACACGCTGTCATCAAACCATTCATCATCACACAAACTGTCATCAAATCATTCATCATCACACACTGTCATCAAACCATTCATCATCACACAAATTGTCATCAAATCATTCATCATCATACGCTGTCATCAAACCATTCATCATCTCACACTGTCATCAAATCATTCATCACATTGCCATCACTATTGTCAGCTATGTGTTTGTTTTGCTCTCATTTTCTTTTTAGGGATCAGTGTTATCACTTGCAACAACTACTCCCAGTTTTGACATCATCTTTGGAAACACATAATCCAACTCTAATCATAACTGTGTCACTGGAAATTATTCCTGTCGTTCTCATCATAATCATTGCTATTGTTATTATTATTGCAGAAAGCGTTGATCACTGCTTTAACATCATCAGTTCCAGTTGTTCTGGCTTTCAGCTCTTTATTACTTGTATTAGGGAAAAGGTGCGTGTGTGTGAATGTGAGTGTGAGTGTGTGTGTGTGCGTGTGCGTGCGTGCGTGTGCGTGCGTGCATGCGTGTGTGTGTGTGTGTGTGTGTGTGTGTGTGTGTGTGTGTGTGTGTGTGTGTGTGTGTGTGTGTGTGTGTGTGTGTGTGTGTGTGTGTTCTTCTTTAATTTAACGTCTTTTCACATTAAATTGTGTGTGTGTGTGTGTGTGTGTGTGTGTGTGTGTGTGTGTGTGTGTGTGTGTGTGTGTGTGTGTGTGTGTGTGTGTGTGTGTGTGTGTGTGGTCTGTGTGAAAAGATGGATTAAGGTAGCTAGCAATCAACAAATCCCCATTTTATAACAATTTTCCTGTTATCACATCTGGACCTTCTGCCTCTTAACACGTTTTCTGAGCAGAAATACAGTTTTCTCCCTCATGATAGTTCCATTCATAGAATTTTGGCAATTGCTCATCCTTTATCTTTCAAAAGAGAGAGAAAAAGACAAAACAGACAGACATACAGACAAACAGACAGACAGCTAGACAGACAGTTCTTTTTCTTTCTGAGTGCTCTTTTATATATCAGCTATTGTCCTTTGCAGTCGAAGAAAAGTTAAAATGAAGAACAAACTAACAGGCAGTCAACCAGACCAGACTGAGACTGAGACAGAAATAGGTAGAAATAGGGAGCTTAACACTTCGATGTTTTCGGAAGAAAAGAAAGCAAACGAAAATCGACAAATACGAAAACAGAAAAGGAAAGCTTGAAACATCTACTGCATCATTAAGATATGCGCATATGTGTGAGAAAATAAGATTTTTAGCACCAAAAATGACAGGTCTCCGAAGACTACGATCGCTTGTTGAGGAAGAAGCCATTTTTCTCCTCCAAAACTGGTCCAGCAAAGCCTGTTTTCTCCATAACCATTTGCATGATTACACATCAACAGCCTCGTGTCTTTAAAGAGCTGTTTGTTTCTCCATCCTTTTGGATGATTTCCTTCACTATGTTCATATCAAGGTGCTTGCCTTCTTTCCTTCTCTTCCTTTCTTCCATCCCCTTCTCTCTTCATTCTGGTTTCTTTTTTTGTGGTCTTTTATTTATCATCCATTTTGTTTTGCCTTCTGTTGTTAAGTGTGCTTGGTGGAATGGTTATTTGTATTTGTTTTGTGTATTTCATTCAATTTCATTCCTTTGTTTATTTGGGGGGGGGGGGGGTCTTTTGGGCTACATGCCCGCTGTGCACTTGTCTGCCATGTTTGTTTCTTTTGTTGCTTGTTTGTTGTTGTTGTTGTTGTTGTTTTCCTTTCTGCAGCAGTCTCTTCTCTCTGTTGGTCTTTCCTCTCCAATTTTCAATGTAGATCCTCTTTTATTTCCCTTCTTTACAAGATAGATGCTAAATCGTGTTTAACAGAGGAATGGGCCGACTATAGTGAAAAGATCAGACGATTAATTTGAATGTAAATCTACATAATATTGTTTACCTGTGTGATAAGAAGATGATCATTTCTGCCGCCCCTTAACTACATAGACAGACAGACAGACAGACAGTCCTTCTTTTCTCTTTTTAAGAACCCTTAATACCTATCCTATACTGTCAATGCTTCGAGCGTGGTTACCAGTTGGATGGGTGACCGTTTGTGCGCCTTGGCTTCAGTACAGTTCCCCCAATTTACCCATCTGTAAATGGGTACCTACCCTCTTTAGAGTCTGGGAAGGTTAAGCAGCGAGGGAGAGGAGATGGGCGCCGCCCTCAATATGTTGGCCCCTAGAGAAGTGAGGTCTCTGACGCCTCGCTCCCCTATGACTTATAGGTTATGGGACACCTTTACATTTACCTTTTACTGTCAATAGAAATAGAAGCACGTCAAACTGAGGAACAGACAAACATGCAGTAAAGCAGATAGAGAATGATAAAGCTACAGATAGGCACACTTTATTGCTACGTATATTTTGTACAAAAAGTAACATAAAAGCCAAAGGGGATAGAAGCCAAGCTTAATTTTTATTACATCATTAAAATGCGTGCTCCGCATGCAAGAAAATCATATTTTTGGCACGAAACTTGACAAGTCCCCAAAGACTGTGCATGTGATCACTTGTTGATGAAGAAACCATTCTTCTCAGACAAAAAATGGCCCCGCATAGCATATTTTCCCCAAAACCATTTTGCATTATTACAAACCAACAGCGTCCTATTTTCAAAGAGGTGTTTATTCCTTCATATGTTTTGATGGTTTCTCTCTCTCTAGCTTTCTCTCTTGTGTCTTGTTTTCCCTTTCTCCCGCTCTATTCTCTTTCTACTCTAGTTTTCTTTCTCTGTTCTTGTGTACTTCTTTCGTTCCTCCTCCACTCAGTTTTGCAGTTCATTGTTAACTGTGTTTTGTTTGATTAGCTATATGTCTTTGTTTGTGTATACATGTTTATGTTTTCTTCTTTTGCTGATTGTTTTATGTAGTTTGGGCTGTGAGTCTGTACAGTTGTGTATGATTCTTTCTTTCCTTCCTTCCTTCCTTCCCCTTTCTGCTTTCTTTTTTCCAACTCTCCTGTCACTTTATTGCCCTTTTGTTTTCTTCTTTCTTTTCGCAACTATTGTTTTTTTTCCATTTCTAATGTCATGGCATAGATGTAAATTTCCTTCGGATACACGGAAGGGTAAATATCCCAATAAAGTTATATGAAATAATCCCTGAAGTAAATGAATACTAACACAGTTTCCTGTATATAAACACATTGATTCTACTGCCTGAGGTATGAAAAATAGATAGATAGATTGATAGATAGATAGATAGATAGATAGATAGATAGATAGATAATTAGATAGATAGATAGATAGACAGATAGATACATAGATACATAGATAGATACATAGACAGATAGACAGACAGACAGATAGATAGATAGATAGATAGATAGATAGATAGATAGATAGATAGATAGATAGATAGATAGATAGATAGATAGACAGACAGACAGATAGACAGACAGCTAGACAGACAGATAGATAAATAGATAGATAGATAGGTAGGTAGATAGATAGATAGATAGATAGATAGATAGATAGATAGATAGATAGATAGATAGATAGATAGATAGATAGATAGATAGATAGATAGATAGATAGATAGATAGATAGATAGATAGATTCTACCTTTTGTATAAACAGAAAGGATATAATATATATATAGAGAGAGAGTCTTTCTTTCTTTTTCAAGTGCCTTTTTACCTATTGGTTTTTTCCATTTTAAGAAGAAAAATTTTAAAATAAAGAACAGACAGGCAGCAGCTAATCTGTCATAGACAAACTGACATGGAAAGAGGTAAAGAAAGAGACTTAAATGCCTCAGTATTGTCTGGAAAAGAGATGAACCCCATAGGTGGCAGAGAGGAATAAGAAAACTTAAAACTGCTGTTCCATCATTGAAATAATTCTTGCACGCATGCGAGAAAATCAGATTTTAGGCACGAAAAATGACAGGTCCCTGGAGCCTGTGTGATCGGCTGTTGATGAAGAAACCATTCTGCTCCTCCAAAAATGGCCCGGCAAAGCCTGTTTTCCCCATAACCGTTTGCATTATTACGAATCAACAGCTCCCCATCTTTAACGAGCTGCTTCTTTCTCCATCTTTTTGGATGATTTCCCTGTCTGCGTTCAAGTGTCTTTTGCCTGTGTCCCTTTCTCTTCTTTCCCCAACTTCGTTCCTGTGGTGTTTTATGTTGTCTTTCATTCCTCACTTTGTTTTGACATCCATTATCATTACTTTCATCTGTTTTACTGGTTATGTGTCTTTGTTTTGTGTGTGTCTTAAAGCCATTGCATTCTTGTTTAGATTTTGTCTTTATTGTGCTACTTCATGGGTTTTTCTTAACTGTACGGCTGCACGCTACTCTGTGTGTGTTTCTTTCCTCTTTCACGTCTCTCGTTTCTTATTAATCTCTTTTCTCACTCCATCATAGTCTCATTTTTTGCACAAGTAGACATGTTTATTATTTTTTACGCAGTTGTCGACTTTTATTTTAAATCATACAACAACAAAAAATTCAAAAAATTGTCCCCAAAACTCGCACTGCTATTAGAGTGAAAACTTCGGTTTGACAAACACCATTCATGCATGCTTGGAAAGTTTCTAAGACAGAACAAGAACTTCTCAAAACTCGCTATCCTTCATCTAAGACTTTACCTCTTTCGGGTTCTATGTGTCTGTACTTTGAATTCTGGCGTGGTTTTCAAACACGCACATTACAAAACCCTGTATCAAATCCCCCAACGATTCACAGATGCACGTACCCTGGCACCTGTTTCTTCCTCTGCTGCCGTTCTCTAGCAACCCCCAATTATACACAAACCAACCACCACTATCAGTTCTGCCACAGAGAAAGGAAAATAAGAAATGTGCCAGTGCTAGCCTGAAGTTAAGCTGACTTCAAAAGGAAGACCTTTTCAAAGACTGTGGCAATGGAGAACTGAACAGAGCTGGCAGATTTGTGGCTGGCGATGAGAAAGAGTGGTAGTTATTGACTCAGCGGCGACTTGAAAGACAAAGACGGCGTGAAGAAATGGTATTAGTGTGGAAGATCAAAGAGGGCGAAAATGGCTATGATAAAAGAGGGATTGGAGAGTAAGAAGAAGGGTTTTTGTATTTGTTTTCGGTGAGAGTTGATGACAAGTGATGAAATGCTGGTTCTATAAGGTTGTTTAGGTGGGTTTTTTTAATACTATGAAATGTCACAGTACTATGTGTACATCATGTTGTTGTTCGTGTTGTAAGAGCATAACTGTTGTGTTTGCTGTTTGGTGACAGTATGCCATAATTTTCATATTTTATATAGTGGGGATACAATGTTTTGTGCTGTTCTGTCAAAAAAAAAATTTCGGTGATCAGATTAAACACAGAAAGAAAGTTGATATGCCAGCAATATGACAAACTTACACGATAATGAAGTATATCAGCTTTTTGTAAGGTGTTGAAATGCCACGGTTACACACTATTTTCATCCCCCACTTAACTCCATAGTGTTCAGAATCTCTCTCTCTCCCCCTCTCATCTGTGCCGACTCCACTCTCCCGCAGAACATCTTGCATACACGTTAAAACCTGTTCCGCTTTTCGTAAGGGTAGGCCATTGTGTGCCGGTGGGAACGGATGTCGACGTTTACAAAACTGCATACACACAGGGACTTGATGTAAAAAAAAAGCACATGAGTGGTTATTCCATTAACCTTGAAATAAAAGAATTCTCTCTCTCTCTCTCTCTCTCTCTCTCTCTCTCTCTCTCTCTCTCTCTCTCTCTCTCTCTCTCTCTCTCTCTCTCTCTCTCTCTCTCTGTAATAAGATTTATCTGCAGATATTTTTACCATCCTAAAACTGGCATGCTCCTCCATTTCCCAGCAGCATATTCTGCCACTTTATCCTCGCAGGTCTCCAGAGACTTTCAATAGAAACAAAGAGCTTTCACATGTCGCTCAAGTAATCTGCTACTTGTATAAAAGATCATTACGGTCCCCGATTGCCAACTGGGCCAGGTTGATTGCTATTGTGAAACGCTGATCCGAGTTTTAATTCTCTTATCCTCCTGCTCCTCCTTTCTGTGGTCTTTGTTTTGTCATCCTCCTGCCTTCTGCCAGTTTCAATGTCCAGCCACCCATTCTGCTCTTTTGCCGTTAGTGTCTAAGTGGGAAATCATGAGAGCATGAAGAAAAGAAAGTGATGTTGCTGAGGATATCATGGCAGTCTCTGGACTGGGTTTTTGTGGTAATGTTCAGCTGTGCATGTCATGTAGATGTTTTCCCTCATGGATTCTCTCATTCAGGCAACTGTACTTCTGCCAGAAAATTGGCACGCACATAATTAAATCCGCATGGAGAAGGGGTAGACTCGGATACACGAATGTTTCTACATGTTTCTGCAAAACCAACCGAACGCTGACATGAATTACAGTATACGAACGCCAGATTTAAACTTTTGCATGAAGAGGAACCAGGCACTGGCAGGTCTGCACATAAGTTGACCTGGAAAGTAGTATTTTAAAAAACCACATCTCTCCACTATTAATGGACTAGACATTGTCAAGTCTTGAACCGACAGCTTCACTGCTGTTTAGATTAGAAACCGAGCGATCTCTTCATTCGTCGGGGTGTCCACCAGCTACAGGGAATGAATCATTCAGGTTGTGGCTGCAAGCATTGGAACGAATTTGAAAACAACATTTGGAAGAGAAAGTGGAATAAGCAGAGAAAATCATGACAATGATGATTACGCTGACCATGACAGCATCGCCAATGATGATGATGATGATGATAAGGAGGAGGAGGAGGAGGAGGATAGACGTTGTCGTACAATAATCGTCATTTCTCTTGTCGTTTTCATTATCGCCGTCATCATGACCATTATCGCCATGTTCAGGTATGGGGCTAGTAATGGAGCAGATAAGCATCAGGATCGTCCTCCTGTTGCTTTTCTGATGACTTCTTGTCCATGATATGATGGTAATGAAGAAGTGGAGGAGGATTGTCTGTGTCGTTGTGTTGTTTCTGCTGCTGCTGCTGCTGCTGTTGTTGTTGTTGTTGATAGATGTTTTTTAGTCAGAGATTAAGAAGAACAGGTAAACAAACATAGAGACAGAGAAACGCACACGAAAAATCGACAAGCAGACATGCTACCTCGAGGAAATGCCAGACAAAACAAACTGAAAACAAGGGTGAAGGAAAAACTAGATACACTCAGCAATGGAGGGAAGGGGAGGGAGGTGGAGACACTGCAAACAGCAGCTGGAGAATATCCAACACACATCACAGACGTAATGAACAAACACACCCAGACTTCTTCATCTCCTTTTTCTGAAAGTTTTCCTGTTATCACCTGTTTGAAAGTTTTCCTTTTGTTCATAGATTAAAAACCTTTCCGGGTTTTGTTTCGAGGCCAGTTTAATTGTCCTTGGAGTTCTCTTTGATACAAAATGCCAGTTCCTTATTTTTAAACAAAAGTTTGCACATTATGGGGGGAAAATTCAGAGGTTAACAAAACTGTTGTCCTGTCTTCTTTTAAAATCAAATGAAGGGCAACTTAGATGCGTCACGATATAATAACTTTCTTTTTCTCTTTCATGTCTGTGGATTTCGAGCAGGATGTGACACGCATAGGCTGAGTGTTTTGCACTCAGTGGCGTTGCCTTTCAAAGCTAAAGAAACAAAACAGAAACTAAACACTTTATTTCAAAACAGAACACTCGGAAATTCTGATTTTTTAAAAGTTTGCAATAATGTAAATAAATGCAGCACAATTCAGAAAATTTAGAATAATCAAATCAAATCAACTTTAAATATTTGCAAGGTTTGGGCTCATCTTTCAAGTTTCGGTGTCACAGACAATTCAAACAGTTTTTAGTTCAGAAATAACTGCCATCTGAGGGGGAAAAGCTTGTATCAGATTGCGTTCATTGCATAGCACTTTTGCAGTGCTGCTTGTTTTGCGCTGCCAGTGTTGTGTTGCAGAGTGTTTGAGATTACCCCCCTGCATTGTATCGAAAGTTGTTTTCAAATTATTATATTTTGTAAACGAGAGAACCTTGATTATAGGAAAGGTGTACCTTGTTTATGTAAAAGAAGCATGAAATAGTCATCGTGTTTTAAAACACCATTAGGGGAGAGGGGTCACGGTAGCCTAGTAGTTAGTGTGCTGCGTTCGTGGTCTGTGGGCCCGGGATGGACCCACCACCAAGGCTGCAACGCGAGGGGTTGTCCCTCTGGAGTTAACATCAGTACTGACGTCATTCCCACCGTAAGTCCTTCGAATGCACGCGAAACATCTTGCACGCATGTTAAAAACCCGATTCACCTTTCAGAAGAGTAGGCCTATTCGTGCCGGTAATAAAGAGATGACATTTTTTTAATGTATGCACACCGGAGTTGTGTTTAGACACCATCCCTGAAGTTGGGTGGAGGGTAGAATCTGCCCCGCACACAAAACCTCGCCCTTGGTGAATCTCAGATATCTAGCAGAAGAAGGACAAAATCCAACAACACCTTTATAGAATAATTGCTGCAACACTAAGACAATCCAATCCAGCTGGAGTTTAGCTTAGTGTTGTTTGACGCGTCCTTTAAACAACACTATTCTAGCCCTGTTTTACAAGTCCTTCGGATGAGACTATAAACCGAGGTCCCGTGTGCGAACGCACGCAGAACAACTTGCGCACACGTTGAAACCCTGTTACGCTTTTCGGAAGAGTAGGCCATTGTGTGCCGGTGGGAACGGATGACAAAACTGCATACACACGAGGACTGGATGAATAAAAGCACATGAGTGTTCATTCAATAATCCTCGAAATAAAAAATAAATAATAATAATAACAACAACAATAATAACACATTCCTAGAACAATACAACTATGTCCTTGAGCCAGCCATTTTTGCCAGTACATCACGAAACATTGTCAGTGTTCAGCTGATTTGTGTTGTTTTTGCTGCTTTACCCTCTGTAACATACATCGCCTGTTGTTCCCGCCAATAACAGTGTATCGCTACGTCCTCAAGCCCACATATTGCTAATGCATGTTAAACCATTTCAGAGCTTCATCACACCTTGTGAACAGATCGTCAAATTTTCTTATCAAATACCATCCCTAAATCACTTTAGTCTGATACCAAACAACAAAACAAGCGATAGTTTTGTTAGAATATGTCTTGATATTGTGTTGAACATAAAGGACAGGGGGGGGGAAATAATAGCAAGCCATGATGAACCCGAATGCGGACGAAATAATTATGTCGCAAAGTTCGCAGCCCCAAAGTGGTTTCAGCTGTAGTGAGGGCTATTCGCAGCTGAAATTAAATTGACCTGCTCATAAAACTTCCTGCGCAGAAGATAACTGCCATGTTTCGTTTATCAATCTGCAATTCCAATTTCTATGCTGACTTTTTTTTAGTACGGGCTCTCGGAATTAATGCTAATATTTTCATTCACGTGTTTGCTATTCATTTATACAATATAGATTTATTTCTGCTCTATAGTGTTACATGTTTATAGTGGGTTTTTTAAAGTGTCGTCCGGGATTGAAAAATAAACAAAAACTTGAATGCTAAGCTCTCTCTCTCTCTCTCTCTCTCTCTCTCTCTCTCTCTCTCTCTCTCTCTCTCTCTCTCTCTCTCTCTGTCTGTCTCATTAGTTTGTATGGGGTTTTTTAATTGTTTATTTTCCTGAATATGGTTGCTTTTACATCTATGGGCAGTTAGCACATTCCACCACTTTACCCAGACTGATGTCTTGTCGCTTCTTGTAGATTCAACATCTTTCTATCTATTACCATTTTTTAAAAAGCAGTTCATACCCACAAAAAAACCTAAGATCTCCAAGTTGTAAGGGAGTCATGCTAATTCTTATGCCAAAATATAAATATTGGGTATTTTTTATATTTGTGTGGCGTCATTACAATTCTGTCCCTAATTTGTAAACCTTTTTCTTCTTCCAACTTCGTATCTCAAAGGTGTTATGGTTTTAGGTGTAGAGGAGTCTAAAGAGCTGATCAGATTAGAAGCAAAGAAAAATATTGAATGGCAATTATTATGTAAATGGTGAAAATGACAATTACAAACAGCGCGCGCGCGCGCGCGCGTGTGTGTGTGTGTGTGTGTGTGTGTGTGTGTGTGTGTGTGTGTGTGTGTGTGTGTGTGTGTGTGTGTGTGTGTGTGTGTGTGTGTGTGTGTGTGTGTGTGTTTCTGTGTGGGTGTATTTCTGTGTGGGTGTGTTTCTCTGTTTGTGTGTATGTATCTGTCTATTTGTCTGTCTGTATATGTATATATCTGTCTGTATGTATGTGCATAACAAATCAAAGTTGATATACACTTTTGTTTTCAAAGGCATAATTTAAAAAAAACCACTTGGTCATAACAAAATTAACTGGCTTTCGTTTTATACGTAATATGATCTAAAGATATTGCATAGATCCTATCATCCTCTTTGCTGATCTTAGTCTGCGGTAAAAGTCATGTGGAAATATCCCATGTCGCAGACACAGACAAATAAACAGTGGTTCCCTGCTGACCTGGCACTCGGCTTCATATGAAAACGCTATGTATAAAAAGACGTGTCAATATCGTTTGCTGATATGTCAGGTCTCTGCAGACAAAAGAAAACAAACAAGACTGCGACTGCCCACCTCTCAGAGGACTCAACTTTGCCACAAAGTGACTTGAAAACTTTTTGATATTTGTTTTTTTCAAAGAGTTTATGTTTCTGGGGTCTATGTGGGAAGAAGTTTGTTCTTAAACACAAGCGCGCACACAGGCATGGTGAGTTGCTGCACACGCGCACACAGACACTCATGCAGAAATGTAGGTGTAGGTGCATGTAAACTCACACGTTTGCCAGAGCACAAACCCACGCACGCGCATACACACACACACCCACACTACACCACACCACACCACATCATACACACACACACACACGCGCGCGCGCGCGCGCGCGCGCGCACGCACGCACCCACACCACACCACACCACACCACACCACATCAACACACACACCCCCCACACACTACACCACACTACACCACACCACACCACACATCACACACACACACACCCCACACACTACACCACACTACACCACACCACACCACACATCACACCACACACACACACACATGTACGTACATGCTCGTTCACCCTTTCAGCTTTAACATCAATGCCTACTTCAGTAACCAACCTCACCAGTGGCAATGATGTATCAGAGAAATTCAAAGTGGGCGAGAAAGCGTCTGGCACCACACTGCTGTGGTCAGAACAAGGCAGGGGAGATAGTCGGTGGTGAAAATGACATCTTCATGTCGCCTGATATGGGTTGAACTCAAAACCTACAGAAACCCAGGTACTGGTGGCCACCTCTTCATCAACGCAGAGGCGGCAGAAGCAGACTGCGCAGCAGGAGTTAAGGTTTTAACTAATCAAAAGAATCGCTGACCGTAATATTGCGTTGTAGTCCTTGCTGTGAATCCAGTAGTGTGACTGCATAGACAACACCGTACAGATAGTCGGTGGTGAAAATGACATCTTCATGTCGCCTGATATGGGTTGAACTCAAAACCTACAGAAACCCAGGTACTGGTGGCAACCTCCTCATCAACGCAGAGGCGGCAGAAGCAGACTGCGCAGCAGGAGTTACGGTTTTAACTAATCAGAAGAATCGCTGGCCGTAATATTGCGTTGTAGTCCTTGCTGTGAATCCAGTAGTGTGGCTGCATGGACAACACCGTACATCTGTTCCCTTCTGTTTCTGTGGCTGCATAGACAACACCGTACATCGGTTCACTTCTGTTTCCGTTACACACGTGGAGATGTTTCCTTTACGCCTCTTCTTGTTTTGAATGGCTTGTGAGAAATAAATGGAAACTCTCAGTTTGAGACAGAAGCTGTGACAATACGCATAATTATTGGCTTGTATACATTCACACCTGTGTGTGTGTGAGTGTGTGTGTGTGTGTGTGTGTGTGTGTGTGTGTGTGTGTGTGTGTGTGTGTGTGTGTGTGTGTGTGTGTGTGTGTGTGTGTGTGTGTGTGTGTGTGTGTGTGTGTATGTGTGTCTGTGTCTGTGTCTGTGTCTGTGTGTGTGTGTGTTTGTGTGTGTGTGTGTGTGTGTGTGTGAGTGTGAAACATTTTTCGTAAAAAAGAAAATCATCCAACAGAATCAGACCCAACCACTGATCACCCCGATATACACCATCAGCCATCTCATCTCACAGACAGGGGGACGGGATAGCCTAGTGGTTAGAACATGTCGCTCGCAATCTGACGACCCGGGTTCGATTCTCGTTCAAGGGGGATATTTTCCTCTGGAGTTAACATCAGTGCAGACTCTACTCTCCCCAAAAGTCCTTCGGATGAGACTATAAACCGAGGCCCCGTGTGCGAACGCACGCAGAACATCTTGCGCACACGTTAAATCCTGTTCCGCTTTTAGTAAGAGTAGGCCATTGTGTGCCGGTTGGAACAGATGACAGAATTTACAAAACCGCATACACACCGGGACAGGATGTAAAAATGCACATAAGTGCTTATTCCATTATCCTCGATATAAAAGAATAAAATGCAAAATACAAATACAAAAAAGACATCATGTCATTGGTGGAGAACAACAAAAGTAAAAGACACTGGTGCGAAAGAAAGACGGAGGAAGTGAAACGTCAGCCAATCAGAATTGTTTGTTGCAAACCTGCCTCAAAAAAACTGGTAAAGGTTTGATCTGAATTCCTCACAGCAGGACCCCAACAGTAACATGATACAGCCGTATACTTTGATTCTTTCTCTTTTGTAACACTGCCTGAGGTTTGTACCGCCATGTCTGTATGGCTAAAATAAAATGTAGGGTGATGGCTTGAAAAGAGCTCAGGGGGGTGGGGGGGGGTTGTCTTCTTTAGACACTTTCCATGATCTGCTAGTAAATGCTGTTTGCACTATAATGAAAAAAACATTTCACTGCCATGATATTTTGAGAGTATGAACTAGTTAAAAGAGTTTATTCTGTATTTTTTGCTTCAGTTTTCATTGTTCTGTGTCTTTAGATCACATATGTATTTAAGCTGATGTGGTCGGTAAAGCATTCCGAGCTTAACCTTGGGCACTTCGCTGTAAACGAAAAAACAAACCCCAGTATTTTTTCACCTACTAAATCTTAGATTGATGACTAACAGTCTTATTATTCGTAGAAATGAAAATGAAGAAAAGTACGCATCTCTCTCTCTCTCGCTGTCTCTGTCTGTCTGTCTGTCTGTCTGTCTGTCTGTCTGACTGACTGTCTGTCTCTGTCTCTCTCTCTCTCTCTCTCTCTCCTCTCTCTCTCTCTCTCTCTCTCTCTCTCTCCCTCTCGCTCTCTCCTTATGGAAAAGGTCACCCAAGAAGAATCAGGCTCAATCAGCAGAATCGGCCATCTCTCAAACATTGCCCCCGATAACGAAGAGGACCAGAGGAAAAGGCATTGGCGTGAAGAATTGGAGGGGGGATGGACACAGTGTCACAAGATTGGGGAATGGACACAGCGTCACAAGATTGGGGGAATGGACACAGTGCCACAAGATTGGGGGAATGGACACAGTGTCACAAGATTGGAGGAATGGACACAGTGTCACAAGATTGGAGGAGGAATGGACACAGTGTCACAAGATTGGAGGGGAATGGACACAGTGTCACAAGATTGGAGGGGGAATGGACACAGTGTCACAAGATTGGAGGGGGAATGGACACAGTGTCACAAGATTGGAGGGGAATGGACACAGTGTCACAAGATTGGAGGGGGAATGGACACAGTGTCACAAGATTGGAGGGGAATGGACACAGTGTCACAAGATTGGAGGGGAATGGACACAGTGTCACAAGATTGGAGGGGAATGGACACAGTGTCACAAGATTGGAGGGGGAATGGACACAGTGTCACAAGATTGGAGGGGAATGGACACAGTGTCACAAGATTGGAGGAATGGACACAGTGTCACAAGATTGGAGGAATGGACACAGTGTCACAAGATTGGAGGAATGGACACAGTGTCACAAGATTGGAGGGGAATGGACACAGTGTCACAAGATTGGAGGGGGAATGGACACAGTGTCACAAGATTGGAGGGGAATGGACACAGTGTCACAAGATTGGAGGGGGAATGGACACAGTGTCACAAGATTGGAGGGGAAATGGACACAGTGTCACAAGATTGGAGGAATGGACACAGTGTCACAAGATTGGAGGAATGGACACAGTGTCACAAGATTGGAGGGGGAATGGACACAGTGTCACAAGATTGGAGGGGGAATGGACACAGTGTCACAAGATTGGAGGGGAATGGACACAGTGTCACAAGATTGGAGGAATGGACACAGTGTCACAAGATTGGAGGAATGGACACAGTGTCACAAGATTGGAGGAATGGACACAGTGTCACAAGATTGGGGGAATGGACACAGTGTCACAAGATTGGAGGGGAAATGGACACAGTGTCACAAGACTGGGGGAATGGACACAGTGTCACAAGATTGGAGGAATGGACACAGTGTCACAAGATTGGAGGGGGAATGGACACAGTGTTACAGGCTGTCTGTCACTGCCTTGCGTGCTGACTGGGTCTTTTCTAAACTCATTAAACAGACTTCACAGGACATACGATACATCCATCCTGTTTGACTTCTTTGTGCTTTCAAAGGACATATGATACATCCATCCTGTTTGACTTCTTTGTGCTTTCAAAGGACATATGATACATCCATCCTGTTTGAATTCGTTGTGCCTTCCTTACGTGAATGGCTTGTCTGGAATGTCTGTGTATTTTTCGAATGTTGTCCAACACAGTACGTTTCTGATCGATAAAAAAACCCACTACGACTGAAATGGTGCATAGAATCGATGACATCTCTCTCACACACACACACTCACTCACTCACACACTGACTCACTCACTCTCTCTCTCACACACACACACACACTTAGAAAAAAAATCTCAATTCAACATAACCACGCATCATTAGAAATCGATAGAGTTGTTATGTTCACAAGTTAAACACCTCAAAATTCACCACACTGGATGCATCATCCATCTGATCTGATTCCCTCAAACCAAAGACAAAAATCCACAAAATACTGACAGCAGAAACAGAACATTCTGGCCACGTCTTCGGCAGTTGATTGCGCTGGAACAGAATCGCTTGCTGTTTCAACCTTTTGATCACAAAACGTGACCATCATTACAATAGGTTTTTCTGTTCTTTTCCGTCCGCCATGACAGTATAGAATGATCCTGTCTATGTGGAACTGTGTATGAAACAGAAATGTGTGAGGGTTGTAGGTGCACCACATAAATCCACACTAGTGTCTTAAGATATGCTTCGAGTTTGCTTTGTGATTTTATTGTCTTGACTTTTAGTAAGTGTTGGACCTACCGGGTGTTTTCATTTACGAGATTATTTTTCAGCCGTTCCTCGGTTGGAGCTCTCGGGATCATAATGCAGAGATTTTATGGTATTGCCGTTTTTTAGGTAGCTACATTTCGACTTCGGGGATGGTGTCTAAACGTGACATAAACTTTTCGTTTTTGTTTTTGTCATCCGTTCCTCTGGGGACAAAAGGGCCTATTCTTCCCAAAGGCAGAACGGGCTTTCAACCTGTGTGCGAGATGTTCAGCGTGCGTGCGTTCGCAAACAGGGCCTCAGTTTATAGCCTCATCCGAAGGGCTTTTGAGGGGGAGTGGAGACAGTACTTACGTTAACTCTGAGGTAAAATGCCCTGAAATGAGCGCCTGCGTGGTGGCTCAATCCCGGGCCGTCAGATCAAGAGCGCAACGCTCTAACCACTAGGCTATCCTGCCCCCCCCCCCCCCCCAACCCTCCTTTTTTGTGAGATGAAAAAGTTGTCTTGAGCCTTGAGTTGGCTTGGGTCATCTTGAGTCTTGAGTCCTCAGGCAACATTCTTGGATGCATCTCACTACTTGGGCAAGTTATTGAACGACATGACAGGATCAGGAATAAGGAATGACTAGGACAGATGAAGATGACTTGAAGTGTATGGAAGCGCGGAGGTGAGGAGGAGTGGGGAGGGAGGGGGTCACAGCGCGCAAATCCATCAGAACTCAGTCACGGGTCCAGGGCTCCTGCTAAACTCAGCGCTCCTCTTCCTGTTACCAAGTCCAGGTGTGGTCAGTTCCTTCCGTAACCATGATCAGCGCCAGCTGGGGTGGCATGGGTAGCAGCTGAGACCAGCCACAAATGGGGGAAGCTGACAGCTGCTGGGGTATGGTAGTCAGCAAACATCACAACATAAACATAAGACATGAACAAACTCAGACTTCCTAATACTTTCTCAACAAACGAGGTTTTCTCTCTCTCTCTATCTCTCCTCTCTCTCTCCTCTCCTCCTCTCTCTCTCTCTCTCTCTCTCTCTCTCTCTCTCTCTTCTCTCTCTCTCTCTCTCTCTCTCTCTCTCTCTCTCTCTCTCTCTCTCTCTCTCTCTCTCTCTCTCTCTCTTCTTTCTTTCTCCCTCTCTCCCTCTCTCTCTCTCTCATATCCGATCACAAAGGAATTTTTTTTTCTTTCTTCACAGACTGAAAAGTCTTTGGGGAGTTTTAGCCAGCTTCTACGTTTCTTTGATACCAAAGCCTTGTCCTAGTTTGGGTGTGTGTTTTTTTAAGTTTCCTGTCTGTACAGAGGAGAAAAAAAGATGAAACCAAGGCTTTCATGTTCAGTGATATGTTATACAAACATACGAGCAGTGAATTTTGTGGGTTTTTTTTTTTTTGGGGGGGGGGGGGGAGAGAGGGGGGGGGGGGGGCAACGGACGTGTACATTTTAGTTCTTAGAACGAGAAAGTGTGTGTGTGTGTTTGTGTGTTGTTGTGTGTGTGTGTGTGTGTGTGTGTGTGTGTGTGTGTTTGTGTGTGTGTGTGTGTGTGTGGTGTGTTGTGTTGTGTGTGTGTATTTGTATGTGTGTGTGCGTGTGTGTTTATGTGTGTCTATTTATTTATTATGTACTTATTTTTTTATATCGAGGATAATGGAATAAGTACTCATGTGCTTTTTTTTACATCCAGTCCCCGTGTGTATACAGTTTTGTAAATTGTGTGTGTGTTAGCGTGTTCGATTTCATTTTACGTCTCTTCACATATAGTAATATTTTACAAAGACGCGCACACGCACGCGCACGCACGCGCGCACACACACACACACACACACACACACACACACACACACACACACACACACACACACACACACACACGGATGAGAATATAAACCGAGGTCCCGTGAGCGTAAACACGCAGAACATCTTGCGCACACGTTAAATCCTGTTCCACTTTTCGTAAGAGTAGGCCATTGTGTTCCGGTGGGAACGGATGACAAAATTTACAAAACCGCATGCACACGGGGACTTGATGTAAAAAAAAGCACATAAGTGCTTATTCCATTATCCTCGATATAAAACAATAAATAAATAAACACACCAGAACAGCACGGCCTTCTCTTCCAAAAGGCTATAAAACAGGATTTTGATGTGTCAGCAAGATGTTCGGGTGATCTCCTTCAGAGAACTTTGGAGGCAGTGGACTCGCTACCCATGTCAACATCAAGGGAAAATCACCTGGAACGGGCGCCTCAGTGGTGGCTCGAACCCGGGCCGTCCGATTTTCTTCTTCGCTGAACGCTCAGACAGCAACTATTGTTGTCTGTGATATGAGCGAAAATGCGTCACGCTGCCGTTAAGCGCCTGACAAGTCAGGCCCAGCGCATCCGACTTCGGCACAAGAGAGAATAGTTACCTTTAAGTTCTTTCTGGAAAAAAAAGGCAGGAGAATGGACCAAGAAGGCAGAAAATAGACAAGAAGGAGGTGACAGGAAGAAAAGGAACAAGGCAGAAACAAAGAGAGGGATAGAAAAGAGGAAATTTCTAGCATAGAATTTCCAGAATGTGGGGATGCTATTTATACTGATAGGCCCCCGGCATCCCCGCGGGGGAGGGCCGTCAGATTATGTGTACAATGATTCAACCACTGGACTGTTCCGCCCTCCGAACTCGTGTATTCATTACAGGAATCTGTCTACCTGTCTGTCTGTCTGTATGTTTGTCTGTTTATCTGTCTGTCTGTCTGCCTGTCTGTCTGTCTGTCTGTCTGTCTGCCTGGCTGTCTGCCTGCCTGTCTGCCTGCCTGTCTGTCTGTCGGTCTGCCTGCCTGCCTGTCTGTCTATCTGTCTTGTCTGTCTATCTGTCTGTCTACGTTTGCTTTTCTCTAGCAAAAAGCAGCAGGCGCAGTTATCTTTATTATTTGTTTAACTCAACATTAGATAAATAGAGACACATAGACATACATATCAGTCCTTTGATTATTCTGCTCTTCGTGGTTTTGCCCTCCTGTGTATTAAATGCGATGATTCAGCACCCAGCTGAGAAAAAGAATGAGAATTGAAAGAAAGCAGGAGTTGCATAAAGGAAGAAGAACGCTAAAGGGCAGCCGACTGAAATGAGAGATGCAGAAAGAAAGAAAGAAAGAAAGAAAGAAAGAAAGAAACAAAGAAAGAGGGAGAGAAAGAAAGAAAGAAACAAAGAAAGAAACAAAGAAAGAAAGCAAGAGGGAAAAGAGAGGGGGGTGGCAGACAAAGAATAACAGACAAGCCTACAGCCGTACAGCCCAAAAGACATGAAATAACGCAATAAAGTAAGAAAATATAAACGAACACACAAATAGATTTAAAAATTGACAAAAACAAAGAAACATACCTAATAAAACCTGCATGCATAACAATGGATTTCAAAACAAAGTGGGAAATCAATAGAAGACAGAAAGAATATCAGAGGGGGAAAAAAACCGAAAAGAGAATGGAGTTGGAGAAGAGAATAGTGAGAAATAGAAAGGCAAAGCAGAAGAAAGAAAAGAGAAAAATACATTTGAACATAAGAAAATCATTGAAACAGAGGGAGAAATAAACAGCTCATTGAAGATATGAGGCTGCTGATTTGTAATAATGCAAACGGAGGGCAAAACCACGAAAAACAATAATCAAAAGACATATGTGTATGTTTTATTGTATATGCGTATCTATTTATCTAACATTGAATATAAATGGCTGTTGATTTGTAATGATGCAAGTGGATCGGGGTCTAGAGGTAACGAGCATGCCTAGAAAGCAAAACGTCCGGGATCGGAAGAGTGCGGTGGTTTGAATCCTGTTTGGGCGGAAACTTTTCACCCAGCCATTAGACCTTGAGTGGTGGTCTAAGTGCTAGTCTTTCGGATGAGACAATAAACCGAGGTCCCGTGTGTTACACATAATTAATTATCGCAAGTAAAAGAACCCACGGCAACAAGAAAGTTGTCCCTGGGAATATTCTGTAGAAAAAAGTCACTTTGATAGGGAAACAGTTGCAAACAGGGAAAAAAAAATAGTGGGTGGCGCTGTTCTTGCGGCGACGCGCTCTCTCCGGGGAGAACAGCCCGAATTTCACGTAGAGAAATCTGCCGTGACTTTAAGTGGTATGTATAAAAGTGGTTATGGGGGGGGGGGGGGGGGCATGCTTTGCTGGGCCATTTTTATAGGAGAAAAAATGTTTCTTCATCAACAACCGATCCCACAGTCTCCAGGGACTTGTCAGTTTTCGTGTCTAAAATCTCATTTTCTGGCATGCATGTATGAATTTTGTTGATTCATTACAAATTTTCAATTTTCGGGGACATTTTGTGGGCCTCGTCCACTTTTTTTCAGCAAGGATTTCAACGTTGAGATGTCATTTGTCTACCCATTTCTGTCACAGTGTCTGTCGGTCTGGTTCACTGGATTTTTGTTCTTTATTTTAATGCTTTTTTTCAACATCCAGCGACATGAAATGATTAGGTTAAACATACTCGGAAAGGATAAGCTCTCTCTCTCTCTCTCTCTCTCTCTCTCTCTCTCTCTCTCTCTCTCTCTCTCTCTCTCTCTCTCTCTCTCTCTTCAGCATCAAAATCAAAGAATGAAAATGTTCTAAGTTCTATGGATGGGCCAATAACAAGCGAGGAAACCATGTTTCTGTTCAGAAAGGCAAAGAAAGGCAGTTGGCCAAGACGAGATAAATAGAAAAATTGCCACAGAAATCAGGATCTTTTGCTCCGTTTCTCTGATCCATCTTCACCCCTACACCTCCCCCCCCCTCCTTCCCACACATATACGCACACACACTTGACTCAAGTAATAATGAGTTTAGGATCAGAATAAGTAGATCTGATGGTAAAGCAGTAATCAAGACTTTTGTAATAGTGATAATAACAACGATTATAGCTAGAACGAGATGCAACACAATTACATTGACACAATCGTGGTTAGCTTCTGAGTCTGATTTTCAACGGATAATGTCACGATTGGAATTATGTTACAATGATACTATCAATGATCATGAGAGAGAGAGAGAGAGAGCTGACAATGAGGACAATGATAATGCATAGTTTGATGACTGTGATTTAATGATCTTTTTTTTTTTAGATGGACTGAATATCAATGATGATTGTTGATTTTACAAGGAAGATTATGGTGATCATATCAGCCATAATGATAAATCCTAAACAAAAAAACTAGCTGTTGTACTGAACTTACATTTAGTCCCCTTTTCTTCGTTACCATCTTCTTCTCTTTCTTTCATTCTTTCTCTTTCTCTCCCTCCTCTTTTTCACTATCACCATCAACAACATCCCCACCATCACCTGCAGTATCATCCTTGGTCAAAACAACAACAACAATAGCCTCAACACATCAACAACGCCATTCATTAACATCTCAGCATTATTTGTGCTATCAGTATTACCATCATGATGTGTTTGCTTACGCCAGCTAGCGTATCTGAATTGAAATGTAGACTGCAAACTCTTAAGCCAAACCAACACATTGTTCACCACTTTTCAGGCTACTAGTGATTAGAACATTGTGCTCGCAATCCGACGACCTGGGTTCGATTCCCGTTCAAGGGGATTTTTTTCCCCTGGAGTTAACATCAGTGCAGTGCATCAATCCACTCTCCCCAAAAGTCCTTCGGATGAGACTATAAACCGAGGCCATGTGTGCGAACGCACGCAGAACA
This sequence comes from Rapana venosa, assembly GCA_028751875.1. Classification (NCBI taxonomy): domain Eukaryota; kingdom Metazoa; phylum Mollusca; class Gastropoda; order Neogastropoda; family Muricidae; genus Rapana; species Rapana venosa. The sequence goes on along the minus strand of CM054139.1, from coordinate 48,954,607 downwards.
TCTTGCGCACACGTTAAATCCTGTTCCGCTTTTCGAAAGAGTAGGCCATTGTGTGCCGGTAGGAGTATGACAAAATTTACAAAACTGCATACTTACGGGGACTGGATGTAAAAAAGCACGAGTGCGTATTCCATTATCCTCGATATAAAAGAAGATATAAAAAAAGAAGTATCTCTCTCCACTCATCTCCTCTCCTCTCCACACCCCCTAATGAATTTATCTATCGGCAGACATTTTTACCAGCCTAAAACTGGCATGCTCCCCATTTCCCAGCAGCATATTTCTGCCACTTCATCCTCGCAGGTCTCCAGAGACTGTCAACAGAGACAAAGAGCTTTCACATGTCGCTCAAGTAATCTGCTCATTTTTTAAGGTATTACGATCTGCAATTGCTAAATGAGCCAGGCTTAATGTTATTGTGGGACACTGATCCTAGTTTTAATTCTCTTATCCTCTTCCTCCACACGTACGCGCGCGTGCGCACACGCACACCAAACACACACACACAAAACACACACACTCACACACACACACACACACACACACACACACACACACACACACACACACACACACACACACACACACACACATGATTATGCCCTACACCAGTTTCAGTCCCCAGCCCCTCGCTTTTGCTTATTTTTGTTGTCATTGTCTGGTGTAGATGCTTGTAAGGGAATGGGAGGATAAGTGGTGGAATTGGTAATGTACAGGGAGTCTAAGGACTAGGTTTTTTCTTTCATTTTCAGTTTTGTATGGAGAGATCTCCCTAGTAGAAGAATACTCTACAATCGCAAATCTACATCTGCCACAAGATTTGCCTGCAGATAATCCATCAGCATGGAACTGCTGTGCTGGTGAAAACATGAAGATATGATTCTTTCTGCACCTTATTTTCTGCAAACCACCCACATGATGAATTGAAGAGCTAGTATACTGATCGTACAGTTTTGATCTCTAGTTTCATGGGGATTAGGCACTGGCAGATCTACACATGGTTTAACCTGGGAGACAGTAAAATCTCTCCCTTTATCCTTTTTTTATAAAAAATTCCTTTATTTCGAGAATAATGGAATAAGCAGTCATGTGCTTTTTGAAATCTAGTCGCCGTATGTATGCAGCTTTGTCAATTTTGTCATCTGTTCCCAACGACCCACAATGGCCTACTCTTCCGAAAAGCGGAACAGGTTTTAACATATGGTTTTAACATATGTTCTGAGTGAGTTTGCACACGGTACCTCGGTTTATAGACTCATCCGAAGGAATGGGGGGGGGGGGGGGGGGGGAATAGAGTCGGCGCTGATGTTAACTCCAGGGAAGGAAATCCCCTTGAACGGGATCTGAACCCGGGTCAGCAGATGACGGGCGCAACACGCAGCGCTCTAACCACCAGGCTATGCCGTCCCCCTGACAATCCACCAGGCGCTGCCGAGTCTTGCTCTAATGGCTGCATTGTTCTCTGGATTAGAAACCCAGCGGTTTATTCATTGGGTCAAGGCGCCCATTTAAAGGCGATTAGGGTTGTGGCTGCGATCCTTTTATCAAATTTAAAATAAAAATTTGGGAGAGAAACAGCAACTAGCAGAAAAAATTATAACAATGATGATGATGATGTGGTGGTGCTGGTGTTGACGATGAGGATGTTGGTGGTGGTGGTGTTTTTGATGATGATGATGATGATGGTGATGATGATGACGTCGACGACGACGACGATGACGACGATGATGACGATGATGACGATGACGGTAGTGGTGGTGATGGTGGTGGTGGCAATCATCATCGACCCATCATCTTCATTCGTCATCGTCGTTGTCATCATCATCGTCGTCATCACTATTGTATCGTGCGCTGGTATAATGGTAGTGCTGATGCTGAGAATGATCAGGATCACGATGATCGTTCTCCTGTTCCTTATCCAATTCCTTCTTGTTAATGGTGATGTTGTACTTGCTGCTATTGCATGTTTCCCAGATTAGTACTCTTGGGAATCACCAGATGATGTACTGTGACTCTCTTACCCCACCTGGAAATCACTGCTAGACCGTAAGCACACACCTGACGAGAAGTCTGCGTGTATGACTGGGTTCAAGTATCTCGTCACATAGGCAGCCCTGCTCCGACTTCAGAGGAGTCAATAGTGATAGCAATAATAAAGATTATGACGCTAAAAAAAAAGTAAGGAAAGGGATCATTGTTATTGTTGTTGTAGTTGTAGTTGTTCACAGGTGGGCAGTCAGAAATAACGAGAATCAGAAAAAAAGCACACAAAAACACAGACAAACTCATTTGAAAAAAACAAGACAGACAGGTTTGCAGCTCGAAACACATGCTGGACGAAACAGATGGAAAACAAGAGTGACCGGAAAACGTATATCATTGAAAAGAACAGGAGAAGATGGGGGGTGGGGAGGGGTGGGGGTTTGCTACAGGCAGCAGCTGGGAAAATAGCCAGCAGACATCACAGACACCAAGAGCAAACAACCCAGACTTCTTTATATCAACTTTCTGAACTGGAAGAGTTTTCCTCATATCATGTTGTTTGAAAGAGTTGTCCTTTTTTTTCTCCAAATATCAGAATCTTTCCGGGTTTTGTTTCACCAAGCAGACTAATTTTCCTTGACACTCTCTTTAACAAAACCAAAAAAAAACCTGATCGTTTTAAGCGTGTAGATTTTTTTTGTTGGGGAGGGAGGGGAATGGAGATGTTCACAAGGTTATTTTGCACATGTTGCAATAACAAAAAAATAATGGATCAGTGGTACATGATATATGTAGGCATATGTTGAGAGCAGGGTTTTGAGGGGGTGAGGGAGGGAGGGAGTCTTTTTTTTCATGTAATGTACTATGCTATGATGCTTAACTGTAATTTGAAACTATGTTGCAGAAATAGATTGAGCATATCAGAAGATATCTCTAACATGATAAAACACTGATCATCACCCCGATGTGCTCACACTGACGCATGCAGGTATTTTTTCATTCTCATTATGTTAATCTTTAACTTTAATCACCAGTTTCATCCACAATAAACTGTACTCGCTTTATACCTCCGACAAGTTTTCAGTTGTAAGTGCTTTTTAAGTCTTTAGACTGCCAATGAATGTGTCACAAGAAGAAATAAATAACGACTGACAAACTCAAGTCAATAAACTAAACCTGTGTCCTCATTTTGATCTGGTGCCTGTTGCATGCAACACACCCACTGTCTGAAAACTTCAGTGCCATGCACCAACGACTCCTGAAGAAGTGCAGACAGAAATCAGGCCAGGTCACCTGATGAATGCTGCACTTATAGAGAAATCAGGCCATGCCATCTGATGAATGTGACACTTTGAGAGAGGTCAGGTCAAGTCATCTGATGAATGTGACACTTTGAGAGAGGTCAGGTCAAGTCACCTGATGAATGTGACACTTTGAGAGAGGTCAGGTCAAGTCACCTGATGAATGTGACACTTTGAGAGAGATCAGGTCAAGTCACCTGATGAATGTGACACTTTGAGAGAGGTCAGGTCAAGTCACCTGATGAATGTGACACTTTGAGAGAGGTCAGGTCATGTCATCTGATGAATGTGACACTTTGAGAGAGGTCAGGTCAAGTCATCTGATGAATGTGACACTTTGAGAGAGGTCAGGTCAAGTCATCTGATGAATGTGACACTTTGAGAGAGGTCAGGTCAAGTCATCTGATGAATGTGACACTTTGAGAGAGGTCAGGTCAAGTCATCTGATGAATGCTGCACTTTGAGAGAGGTCAGATCGTCACCTTATGAATGCTGCACTTTGAGAGAGGTCAGGCCATGTCATCTGATGAATGCTGCACTGTCAAAAACCGAAATAGCATCAGAGCTGTATTAATTTGTACCCTAACTTAAGGGTTAAGAGACCTACCAATAAAAAAAAAAACTACCTGCTTCCCACTCCCAAGTTTTTGATACGTAAGAGTCCTGAAGTCACCAGTGTGAGTCATGGAGGCCAACGACATATTTTCCCATTTCGTAACCCTGTTATTGTTTCATTGTTTCCTCCTCTTTGTTCAGTCATGCAGAAGATCAGGTGTGCACGTTAAACACTCCATGTTTTATGTCAAGATTGGAGGGGTGCAAAAATACAAACATATCCAGCACACATTCCAACGCTTCACAAGTTGAATGTTGGCACCTCAACCAGTTCTGTCCTCTGTGGAGTTTAGGAAGGATGTGACACACATTCGCTGAGTGTTTTGCACTCAGTGACGTGCCTTGTAAAGCTAAAGAAACAAAACAGAAACTGAACACCTTTTTCCAAAACAGAACACTCGTAAATTTTTTTTTTAAGTTTCTAATAATGTAAATATATGCAGCACAATTCAGAAAATGTAGAATAATCAAATCCCATCAACTTTAAATATTTGTAGGGCTTGGATTTATATATCAAGTTTCAGTGTGACAAACAAATTTTAAAAGTTTTTAGTTCAGAAATAATTGCTATCTGAGGGAAAAGCTTGTATCAGATGGCGTTCCTCGCATGGCACTTTTGCGCTGCCAGTGTTGTGTTGCAGAGCGTTGTGCTTATTTCCATGCACTGTTTCGAAAATTGTTCTGGGATTATTATATTCTGTAAACGAGAGGACTTTGATTAGAGGAGAAATGTATCTTGTTCATGCAAAAGAAGCACAAAATGCTCATCGTTTCAACATTTCTATAGGTTAATTGCTACAATGCTTAATCCAATCTGGCTTAAGCTTACTTTTTAGTGTTGTGTAGAGTATTCTTTAACCAAACATTATTCCAGTCCTCTTTAAGCATTCACAAAGAATACAACTGTACGCGTACCTACAATTTCCTTTTCAGGATGATATCACAAGACATTGTCAGTGTACAATGGCTGTTTCTTGGACTGCCTTACACCTTCTGTGGCGTACCTCTCTTACCCTTCCTGCCACGTACCTGCATCACTACCACATCAAGTTGCTGATGCATTTCTAAACATTTTCAGATCTTCATTACACCTTGTCAGCAGATCGACAAATTGTATGATCAAGCTTCATCCCCATACTGCTACCTGTGGCGGGTTTGTTTTAAAAAGAAAACAACCAATTTAGCTATCTTTACGTTTGAATTATTTCTTTACGTTAGGCAGGAGAGGGGATGTTTGCAAAGTCATGATAAACCCAAATTCAGACAACACATATCGCAAAGTTCATAGCCCCAAAGTGGCTCCAGCTGTAGTGTGGGCTATTCACAGCTGAAATTAAATTGATCTTCTCATAAAACTCAAACCACAAAAGATAATTGCCATGTTTCGTTTGACCGATCTGCAATTCTAATTTCTGTGCTGAAGTTTTATAGTATGCACTCTAAGAAATGTTTTAATTCACGCGTTTTTGCTATTCATTTATACAAGACATTCATTTCTGATCTACAATGTTGCGTGTTTGTAGATTTTTAAAGCATGACGGGTTAAGAAGGAAAACAAAAGGTTTCATATAAAAGTTGATATATAACACTCTCCTTGAAACCCCCCCCCTCTCTCTCTCTCTCTCTCTCTCTCTCTCTCTCTCTCTCTCTCTCTCTCTCTCTCGCTCGCTCGCTCTCTCTTTCTCTCTCTCTTCCAGTCCACTTTAAGCATTCACAAAGCATTCTCATTCTCTGGGGACGGGATAACAGCCTAGTGGTTAGAACATTGCGCTTGCAATCTGACGACCCGGGTTCGATTCCCGTTCAAGGGGATATTTTCCCCTGAAGTTAACATCAGTGCAGACACCACTCTCCCCAAAAGTCCTTCGGATGAGACTATAAACCGAGGTCCCGTGTGCGAACGCACGCAGAACATCTTGCGCACACATTAAATCCTGTTCCGCTTTTCATAAGAGTAGGCCATTGTGTGCCGGTGGGAACAGATGACAGAATTTACAAAACCGCGTACACA
>CM054139.1:48928697-48938697 GCA_028751875.1 Rapana venosa | reverse complement strand
ATGTCTAATCATGCAGTAAGCTGAAAACAAAGTAACTGGCACACTGACAGATTTTTAAGAAAATCATAATAAATGGAATTTATATAGCGCTATATCTTGCCGAGACAAACCAAAGCGCTTGCACAGAACTCATTTTTACACAGTCATGCAACCAATAACAATTAATAGTTCTAACAAGTCCAAATGTGCACGTTCGCACGCGTGAGCACGCACACACACACACACACACACACACACACACACACAACACACACACACGCACGCACGCACGCACGCACACAAAGGTGTGAACTCAGAAAACCTACAAACTGATTTAACATGGTAAAAGGAGGTAAAGGAGTCCCATAACCTATAAGGTCGTAGGGGAGCGGGGCGTCAGAGACCTCAGCTTCTCTGGGGGCCAGCATATTGAGGGCGGCGCCCATCTCCTCTCTCTCGCTGCTTTACCTTCCCTGACCCTAAAGAGGGCAGGTACCCATTTACAGCTGGGTGAACTGGGGGAACTGTACTGAAGCCAAGGCGCGCAAACGGTCACCCATCCAACTGGTAACCACGCTCGACGCTGCTTAACTTGGCTGGGGGAAAGCGAGTGCTCCGACCACTGAGCTATCCCGTCCCCTGATTTAACATGATTTAATACAATCTTCTACTATTCCGAGCTTGTCTTGAAGAAAGCAGAATCAAACACACTTACTTTTTTTCTCTTCTCTTCAGGCGCAACCACAAACTAATAATGTACTAACATATATTTACTGGTTTTATCAGGGATAAGAGATGTTGTTAATGGTCCCATTACTGCTAACGCTATAAACAGGCTCCTGAACCATCTTTCCTTTCGAGCCGTTGTACATCATTTTCATCTCTCAATGTCACTCTCCCCCCATCTTCTAGATCATCACTCAACTGGCTCTTTAGTCGTTCTTACAGACAGTCTCGCCTATTGAAACATCACAGAAAACGACAGCCACGAGCGTGTTACTTTTCTTAGGGTCTACCCGCACGAAAAGTATTGTTGTTTGAAGTTAGTTCAATGGATACTGTCGAAGATGCGTGTACCCCAGAGACCAGTCTTTTCAGAAAGGAACACTGTTACCGGTTCGTGGCAGACTTTGCGATTGTGTGACTTTTATCATTTCATTAGTAAGTCTGTCGGATAGGTGGAAAGACTAACTGTCTGGGTAATTTTCACGATGTCTTATTGCCATCGTTAACTAAATTGTCTTCCTGTCAGTGTTTACTTTGTTATTTTTGCACTACACTACACTACACTGTACTATACTACACTACACTACACGGGGACGGGATAGCTCAGTGGTCAGAGCACTCGCTTTCCCCCCAGCCAAAGTTAAGCAACGTTGAGCGTATTTACCAATTGGATGGGTGACCGTTTGTGCGCCTTGGCTTCAGTACTGTTACCCAGTTCACCCAGCTGTAAATGGGTACCTGCCTGTTTAGGTTCGGGAAAGGTAAAGTAGCGAGGGAGAGGAGATGGGCGCCGCCCTCAATATGCTGGCTCCTAGAGAAGCTGATGTCCCTGATGCCTCGCTCCCCTACGACCACTTAAGTTAATGTACACCTTTACCTTTTTTTTTTTAATACACTACACTACACCACACTACACTACATTGCACTACACTACACTACACTACACTGCATTGCACTACACTGTACTGCACTGCACTACGCTACACACCACTCCACTCCACTACACCACACCACACTACGCTACACTACACTACAATACACTACACTACATTACACTACACCGCACTACACTACACTACACCACACTACACTACACCACGTTACATCACACCACACCACACACACTACACTACATTACACTACACCTCATCACACCACACTACACTACACCACACTACATCACATGACACCACATTACGCTACACTACATTACACTACACCACACAACACCACATCACACCACACTACACTACATCACACTACACTACACTACACTACACTACACTACATTACACACACTACACTACACTACACCACACTACACCACACCACACTAACCACAGTACACCACACCACACTACACTACACCACGTTACATCACACCACACCACACTACACTACACTACATTGCACTGCACCACATAACACCACAATACGCTACACTACATTACACTACACCACACTACACCACATCGCACCACACTACACTACACTACACAACACCACATCACATCACACTACACGACACGACACGACACTACACTACACTACACTTCACCACACTACACTATATCACACTACACTACACTACACCACACCAAACTACACTACACTACACTACACCACACCACACCACACCACACTACACTACACTACACCACACCACACCACACTACACTACACTACACCACACTACACTACACCACTCTACACCACACTACACTACACCACACCACACTACACTTCACTATACCACACTACACTACACTACACCATACCACACCACACTCATCATCATCATCAGACCCGTGACCTTGGCGGTCGTGGGGGAGACATGAAAGACGATGCCGTGGTAAGCCTCCTCCATCCATCTCGGTCCTCGGCTCTGCGCAGTAGTGCCGAGTCATTCATCCTGGTCCATTCTTTGATGTTGTCCATCCATGACTTGTTCTGTCTTCCCCTCCTTCTGCCACCTTCGAGTGTTCCCTGCAGTACTGTTTTGGGCAGAGTGTTGTGGCGGGTGACGTGGCCGAACCATGTCAGCTTTTTCTTCTTGACGATGGTGAGAAGGGGTTCCTGTGGACCTGCTAGCCGTGTTATTTGACTCTTGACAAATTCGTTGGTCTTTCGTTCTCTCCAGGATATGCCCAGTAGTTTTCTATGGCATTTTGTTTCGAATGACTGGATTCGCTTTGCTGTTTCAGCAGTCAATGTCCAGGTTTCACTTCCGTACAGCAGGATCAACTGAATTAGGGCTTTGTAGAGCTTTAGTTTGATTGGGAAACTGATCTCTTTACTTTTCCATATGGTGGTGAGTTTTGTCATGGAAGATGTTGCCATGGCTAGTCTGACTTTGATTTCTGTCGTCGATCGCCCGTCCTTTGTGAGTGTAGCGCCGAGGTATTTAAAAGCGTCTACCTCCTCCAGTTGTTGGCCGTTCATGTAAATTTTAGCGGTGGCATTGCTCGTGCTGTTCACAAGTACTTTACTTTTCTCCGAGCTCACCTCCATCCCATATGCTCCAGCTCTGTTCTCAAGTCTGGTCGTAAGATCTTGCAGCTCTGTGTTACTTCCGCCCATGAGGTCAATGTCATCGGCAAACCGTAAGTTGTTGAGGGGTCTGCCGCCAATGGAGATGGTAGGGTGGAAGTCATGGAGGGTCTCTCTCATAATGTTTTCCAAGAACAGATTGAACAGGACTGGAGATAACAGGCATCCTTGTCGGACCCCAACTGTGGTTTTGAAGTAGTCTCCGACCTGATTGTTCAGAAGGACTGCACTGCTTGCGGTGTTGTATAGTGCTTGAATGGTTTGCACTAGTCCTTCTTCAATGCCAAACATTCTGAGGACCTGCCACAGGCCTTCGTGCCATACTCTGTCAAAAGCCTTCTTGAAGTCGATGAAGTTGTGGAACAGGTCTCTCTGATGTTGAAGATGTTTTTCCATCATGATGTGGCAGTTAAAAATCTGTTCGATTGTGCTCCTGCCTGCCCTGAACCCAGCTTGTTCCTCTGCAAGGTGTTCTTCTGCCTCCTTCTTGAGTCGATTCAAAATAACTTTGAGCATGATCTTGCTGGCGTGGCTGATGAGGCTGATTGTTCTATAGTTTTGGCATTGGCGTAAATTCCCCTTCTTGGGCAGGGGTATGATGAGTGATTGTGTCCAGTCTGTTGGCCACTGTTTTGTCTCCCAAATCTTCTGACAGATAGCTGTCACATATGTGATGACTGTTTCGCCACCATGCTTGAGCCACACCACACTACACTACACTATATCCCACTACACTACACTACACCACACCACACTAGACTACACTACACTACACTACGCTACAGTACGCTACACTACTCTACACTACACTACACTACACCACGCCACTCCACTACACTACACCACACCACACCACACCACACTACACTGCACTACACTACACTGCACCACACTACACTACACTACTCCACACCACACTACACTACACTACACTACACCACACCACACCACACCACACTACACTACACTACACCACACCACACCACACCACACCACACCACACTACACCACACTACACTAGTCCCTTAGCAGAGGGTGGTAGTGGGGTTGCTGCAATGAAGAGATTGCCAGTTTTCTCCATTTTGTTGTCGTCAGGAGCCAGTGCATGGGTCTCAGCGAAGCTCTTCGGAGTCTATTCAGTGAAATTCATCTATTTCATTCTAACCAGTGAAATCCATTCAATCCAGTGAAATCCATTAATTTCATTCTCTCCCTGCCTTTTTTTTTACTTACACCCCATACCCCTCCAGAAATAGAAATCGAATTGTACTTCAATGCGACCAATTTGAATAGGTGTTAAATCAAATTGAATCAAATCAACTCACACACGCAACCAGTGCACACACACATACACACAAAGATACAATTGCAGGTACAGTTTCCATAAGAAATGGTTATATAATTTAAATCAAAAGAGAGAGAGAGACAGATAGGCAGGCAGACATATGCAGACATATACAGACAGACAGACAGGCAGGCAGGGAGACAGACAGACAGACAGACAGACAGACAGACAGATAGAGAGCCTGTAACAACAACAACAACAACAACATCAACAAGAGAAGGAGCAGCTATTACACTACATATAGACTAAAACGCGAAAGAAAAAGAAAGAAAGAGGAGGAGAAAAAGAGATGTAATGCATAGGCTTCGTTTTACAGTCCTTCTTGCTTATATCAGTACAGACGGTATATAAATTGCCCCGTCTCGATTTCTGTGGCCACCAAAGGTCAATAAGTAGCATCGTTACTGCAGATCCCCTGTCTGGGGTCTGCGGCTACTCTTGCTTATCAAGCTGATGAATCACCGCAACTTCCTGGTTATAGTGCTCCTATCATAAACATATTTTTCAATCAAACACAGGGAAAGTTTTAAAAACGTGAGAGGTGTGTCATCTTTTTTGAAGTTTTAGGTACAGATTAGGTCTTCAGACACAGAATGGGGGTTTTTTTTCAATGAAAGGATATTGGTGAATATGTTTAGTAAGTTCGTATGGATGAGGGGGAAAAGTGACAAAATGGCTAAGACGAAAATCGGTTTCATCAATGTGTATCTTTCCTGAGCTCGAGTCCCGAGGTTCATCAATCGTAAGATTTTGTATTTGCTACCTTTTAACTCATCTTAAAGGTAGCCACATTCCGACTTCGGGGATCAGTGGGTTTGGTTTTGATATGTATTAATCGTTTTGTCAGATTAACAAGGTTAGAGCATTCCAAAAACACACATTGATGCTATATGGTGGATCGGTGGTCTAGAGGTAAAGCGCCTGCCTAGAAAGAGAAAAGTCCGGGTCAGAAGTGTGCTGTGGTTTGATACCCGTTTGAGCCAAACACTTTTCCCCCATCCGTTAGACTATGAGTAGTGGTCTGGGTGCTAGTCTTTCGGATGAGAGGATAAGCCGAGGTTCCGTGTGTTACACATAATTATTTATCGCACGTAAAAGAACCCACGGCAACAGGAGAGTTGTCCCTGGCAAAATTCTGTAGGAAAAAAGTCACTCTGATAGGGTAACAAGTACAGTTGAAGACTGGAAAAGAAAAATAATCATGGGTGGCGCTGTTCTTGTGGCGACGCGCCCTCCCCAGGGAGAGCAGCCCGAATTTCAGGCAGATAAATCTGCCTGATCTAAAGTGGTATATAATATTTTTTTTAAAGAGCATGAATTTTAAAAAATATGAGTACAAACAATGTATGCATGAAAACATGTTTATAAAAAGCATATTTCTACAAAAACACAAACAATATAAACATGAAGGTTACATTATTTCAACAAAAAAATCTTTGCTATATAGATACAAACAACATAACTATAAAAAGATTCCATAAAAAACTATAATTTTTGCTAAATAACACAGAAAATAGAAGCATAAAAGAAAAGAAAATATCAGCCATTTTCGTTGGCTTTTTTTTTTGTTAGTGGAATAATCGAATGTACCGCACATTTTATGCAAGTTGGGCAGTAAGCCTCACATCTCAAGTCATTAATGAAAATGTGCTTTAATACATTGAACTTATGTGATTGTTCCAGAGACAGAATCCTCAAAGACAATAGAGGTGACTTCCTTTTATATCCATGGAGTTGGAATGAACAAAGACTAGGCTGCCATATCATATGGCTTGTACAAAGCAATAGCCCTTTAAATTAAAAATAAAAAGCCTATACATTTTAGAGCCATAACTCCTAAGATAAAGGGTTTCATGACAAAAGACAATGTAGGCCTCAGTCATAAAACCTCTGATAATGGGGCCACTTATGTAAGATTCCTGATATCAAAAGGCAACTTTCAAACTCTATGACCAGGAAAATCGATATTCAGCTATACACACACACGCGCGCACACACACACACACACACACACACACACACATACACACACATGCATACACGAACGCACGCACGCACACATACACACACACACACACACACACATACACACACAGATAGACAGATCCGCAAAAGCTGCAGAATATCAACTGTCACTTACATAGATTTTTTTTAAAAAGAAACAGAAATGTTCATTCAACAAAACTGATGAAGTAGTCATCATTTTCTGAGGACCTTCCTTACATAAACTCCGATAACATTATCATTACGAACCGGTCTGCCTTTGATATTTTTCTGTAGATTGTGTGTCTGGGGTCTCCGAGTACTCTTGTATGTGTCATACAAACCATTGCAACACCCTAGTTATGTAATCTATTTTATAGACAGCTATTTTCTTTGTACAACAAAACACAAAGACAGTTACTTATCCCAGAGACTTGTCTTTGGCTCATGAAGTTTCAGGTGTGATTGACTTTCCCCCTATTCCTTGGCTGTTGGCTACGAGGTTGACCAGTGCTGACATGTTTGCTTCTGCGGCCATTTAAGTTTCAACCATGAAGCCATCCTTTGGACAGAAAATAGTTATTTCAGGAAAAAAAGTGGATTATATAGAAAATTCATTCTTGAAAAACGTAAATGAGACAAACTGCCTACCACAGAAATAAGTTTTTCTGGATGTGCATATGTATAAGAACAGAGACTTCTAATAATCACGCCAAGAAAACATGGATAAACGATACATACACACAACTGTGATAAACAGGGGTGGCAATACTAAATGGGAAATTATTGACTTGCTGTGTTACTTTTTAAAAAAAGAAAGATAATCGCTATGTGCTATTCAATTTAGTAGTTAGATAACATACTGTGTCTCAAATGATATCAAACACTGATTTGTTTTTTATTTGAAATAAGGAAGGTACTGTGTGCATAAAGAGTAATGCTGCCTGTGCCGATTAGATTCTTTGAAAAACTTAAATAGAAAATATTTGACACTTAAACTGGGTGAAAAACAAACACTGATTTCTTGCTGGTGGAAAGAGAGTTAAACTTTGATACTTCTTAATTTGTTATAAATAGAATTCCAATTTCAATAAACCTCCATATTACCTACATTATTTTTTTTTTTAAATTATACAGTTAAGTCTGCTCGTAACAACAGTACTTAAATGAACAAAAACAGAGAGTACTGAATTGAACCAAAAAAAACAGATGATCAAAAGACTGTATGAAAAGAGTATATTTTTATAGCAGCAACTCCTAAGATGGAGAGTTTCATGACAAAAGACAATGTAGGCCTCAGTCATAAAACCTCTGATAATGGGGCCACTTATGAAAGATCACTGGTATCAAAAGGCAACTTTTTAAGTCAATGACCAGGGAAATCGATATTCAGGTGAACACACACACACACACACCACACACACACACACACACACACACACACCACACACCACACACACACACACACACACACACACACACACACACACACACACACACACACACACACACACACACACACACACACACACACACACACAACACACACACACACAGAGTGGCGGCAGCAGCTGCAGAACAGCAGCTACAGCACAAATAGAATTCTAACCCCCAAAAATGTAAATTTTGTCAAATAATATTTCATCAGGCGGAGCTTCGTTTTCTGACCCACTTCTGTACATCAGCGCAGACAACATATAAAACTGATCTTCCACGATTTCCCTGGCCACATAGGTGAGCAGGTACTTTCCTTACAGGAGACTGTCTGTTTGGCATTTAAGAGTACTCCTTTCTCCTACCACTCACTGTGACTTCCTGATCATGCTTATAGTGTCTGTCGCAAAAAGATATTTTCTCCATACAACACAACACAGAAAAAAATGTTCTTATGTCAGAGGATTCTATTACCCCTTTGTTGATTAAATTTCAACTACAAATCCATGCAGAAAGCACAAAATGATTATTTTAGAAGAGAAAAAAAGAAACTCAGAAAATTCATACTTCAGAAAAAATGACTTTACTGCAGGAATCAGTATTTCTGGATATGCATGTGCGTATGAGAATATTCCCAGCTAATAGTTGTACCATGAAAACATGGGTCAAATGACATATTTTGCTACAGAAGCACAATTAAGATGATATTGGCGGCAATAATGAATAAGTGATCTCTATTTTCTTGCTGAACTGCTTTTATTACCATGGGAAAATGAACAGATGTTATTTGGTAAATACCACTGTGGGGATGCAAGAAGCCTGTCAGTATCAATGGCATCCCCCACCTTCTGGAAATTCTGTTGCAAATTTTCTACACCTCCATTTGTTTCTGCCTTGTTCTTCTTCTTCTTTCTTTTACCTCCTTCTTGTCTATGTTCTGCCTTCTTGGTCCGCACTTCTGCCTTTCTTCCCACAAAGTCTAAAATAAAACAGTTCTCTAAGGGAGAAGACTTGGCCCCCTTAATGTGCAGGGCCACTGGTGTGTGGATATACTCTGGTGCCTAGGAGCCAGGCCTCAGGTAAGGGCTAAGCACCAAGAGGACCACCCAGTGGCGGAACAGGCGGAAGAGGAGGACCGGCCTCCCTGTGCTGTGAAGGCAGAGGAGGAGGATGGCCTCCCTGTGCTGTGAAGGCAGGAGGATGGCCTCCCTGTGCTGTGAAGGCAGAGGAGGAGGAGGATGGCCTCCCTGTGGCTGTGAAGGCAGAGGAGGAGGAGGATGGCCTCCCTGTGCTGTGAAGGCAGGAGGAGGAGGATGGCCTCCCTGTGCTGTGAAGGCAGAGGAGGAGGAGGATGGCCTCCCTGTGGCTGTGAAGGCAGAGGAGGAGGAGGATGGCCTCCCTGTGGCTGTGAAGGCAGAGGAGGAGGAGGATGGCCTCCCTGTGGCTGTGAAGGCAGAGGAGGAGGAGGATGGCCTCCCTGTGGCTGTGAAGGCAGGAGAAGGATGGCCTCGAGGTCGATGAGACTCTGCAGCTCAGTGACAGCAGCCAGTCTACAAACATGACCACTCTGATGTACAGGCAGCTGCCATCAGATGCGCTGGGTCTGAGCGTTTGATGAAGAATGTTGTGAAAGATAGAAAAAAAATTGTACCTTATGTAATGTTAAACAGTGGTGTGATTTTGTTTGCAAAAAAGAAATGTACTGTGTGTGTAAAGTTATTAAAATGCCTTGTGTGCGTAATTTTGTCGTAGGAGTGAACAGTAGATGGTGATATTGTTACAGGTGCAGAGAGAGTGAAATTGTTTATACCTTTTATTCTTTTATCAAAGACATTTTCATCTACATGAAATGGACATTATCTAGAATCATTACAAAACACTCTATGTCAATTTTGCTTTTATATGACAGAAGGGGAAAGCACAAAAACTAGAGTATCAAACATATGGCTTGTACAAACAATATTCCTTTAAAAATGTTTAAGC
>CM054139.1:48921197-48926197 GCA_028751875.1 Rapana venosa | reverse complement strand
CGAAAAGCAATATATTCATATTCAGTATTTTGGAAATGAGAAGGGGGAAAAACAGCTGGAATCTTTATTTGAAGAAAAAGACTATAGCATCAAGCAGGGGTTTTTTTACTGGTTCATGGAAAAGAAAGATAATCCTAAAAAAGAGCACGGGGAGTTAAAAGAAAAACCAACTCTTCTGAGCTCGTGCGAGTGATGTGTGTGTGTGTGTGTGCACGTGCGTGCGTGCGTGCGGGTGTGTTCTTTTTCTTGGTTTTTATTTGTCTTGCTCCTAATCTGGCTTGCTTTGCTTTTTTGGATGTTTTTTTTTTTGTTTATTATTCTCTACATTTTGGGGGTGTTTCCCATTGTTCGGTTCATTTCCCTTTGTTATATGTCTACTGCTTACTCTGTGAATGTCACGATACATCAATAGTGCTATGGTGGGCAGAGCATTCCAGGACATTGGTTGCCTTTATGCTGTGTGCACTGCCCAAGGAAATCTACTGGCATAACTGGTAGGGGGGGGGGGGGGGGGGGGAGGAGGGGTCGTTCCTCGGTTAGAGCTCAGAGGTTTACCAGTGGTGGGATTTTGCGTATGTAACCGTTTTTGCCCGCCAAGAAGGTAGCCACATTCCGACTTCAAGGATGTATACTTGGTAGTTTCGGGTTTCTGTAACTCACCGAACGCTGACATGAATTAAGGGATCTTTAACGTGTATGTTTTATCTTTCGCATATATACATACAGGAACGAAATTAAGGCACTGGCAGGTCTGCATTTAAAGTAGACCTGGGAGATCGTAAAAATCCCCCACGCTTAATCTACCAGACGCCGCCACGAGGTTTGAACCACGACTTCATGGACCCATGGGATGAAAGTCGAACGGTCGTCACTACTCGTCCAAAGCGTCCGTCGATCACTGTTTATAAAACCATTTTGAAAGTCGTGATGTTCATCCCCATAGAAGTATCCATGCATGAAAGCTAGTCTGGGTCGTTCCTTTTATGTAGTGGTGTGTGTGGGAAAGTGTGTGTGTGTTGTGTGTGTGTGTGTGTGTGTGTGTGTGTGTGTGTGTGTGTGTGTGTGTGTGTGTGTGTGTGTGTGTGTGTGTGTGTGGTGTGTGTGTGTGTGTTGTTTTGTGTGTGTGGTGTGTGTGTTGTGTGTTTGGGTGTGTGGCGCGCGCGCGTATGTGTTTGTGTGTTGTGGGGGAATGCTATTACACAAGTGTAAGAATCACACACACGTACATGTACACGAACGTGTGTGTGTGCGTGCACACGACCACACGCTCGCTCTCACACACACATACACAGACACACACACACAGACACATCAACACAGACACACACACACAAACACACACACACAAACACAAAAACACAAATCCACACACACATACATACACACTCACACACATACACACATACACATACACACATACACACACACTCATACACACACACTCTTTCTCTCTCTCTCTCTCTCTCTCTCTCTCTCTCTCTCTCTCTCTCTCTCTCTCTCTCTCTCTCTCTCTCTCTCTCTCTTTATTTCACTCTCTTCATACGCAATGGACTCAAGATTCAAATATGTGGGGTTGTGGGGTTTTTTTTTAAGAAAACGTCCTTAGATTGCTTGTCCAAACTACAGCGACCAAAAGAACGACTGAAACACAAACTGCCGGTCCGGAGAATGAGAATTACTAAAGAGATGATTGTGAGAGAGGAGAGAGAGAGAGAGAGAGGAGAGAGAGAGGAGAGAGAGAGAGAGAGAGAGAGAGAAGAGAGAGAGAGAGAGAGAGAGAGAGAGAGAGAGAGAGAGAGAGAGAGAGAGAGAGAGAGAGAGAAAAGAATGATCAACCTGATCATTCACTTTTCCGTGTCATGCAGCCATTGTTTCTAGGAAACGGAGCGAAGGGCAAATCACGATTGACAAACGGTAAAACAAACAACAACAACAAATTTCATGTCAAATCGAAGTGCTGAAGTGTAAGGAAATGATTTGCGTGCTTAAAGAGACACATTGAAGCGTAGAGGAGAGAGAGGGAGAGAGAGGGGGGAGAGAGGAGGGGGAGGAGAGAGAGAGAGGGGAGAGAGGAGGAGGAGGGGAGAGAGAGAGAGAGATGGACATCAAAAAGGAGAGAAATAAAATAAAAACTGTCGAGTTTGGTTATTTTCAGTTAACTTAACATCATTGCTCTTAACAATGCCTTGGTAGTGGTGTGTGTGTGGTGTGTGTGTGTGTGTGTGTGTGGTGTGGTGTGTGTGTGTGTGATGAGTGTGTGTGTGTGTGTGTGTGTTGTGTGTGTGTGTGTGTGTGTGTGTCTTATTTCTTCTTCCTGTTTATTCTGTTTGCTTTTTTTCGTATTTGTTCTTTCACTGTCTTTTCTTGTGTGCCTTTCTCGTTTTGCTGCTGGCTGTGCTGTGTGCTGCTTGCTGCTCTGCTGCTGTGCTGCTGCTGCTGTGCTTGCTGCTTGCTGCTCGTTGTCTGCTTCCTTCTCCTCCTCCTTCTCCTCTCCTCCTCTTCCTCCGCCTGCTCCTCCTCTTTCTCTTCTCTCTCTACTACTCTTTTCTCTTTGCATTTTCCTTCTTTCTTCTTCTTCTCTCTCTTCTTCCTCCCTCTCTCTTATCTTTCTTCTTCTTCTCTCTTCTTCTCTTTGCATTCTTCTTCTTCTTCTTTGTTCTTCTTCTTCTTTCGCATTTTTCTTCTCTTCTTCATTCTTCTTCTTCTTTGCATTTCTCTCTTCTTTCTTCTTCTTCGCTTTTTTCTCTTCTTCTTCTTCTTCTTCTCTTCTTCTCTTCTTCTTCTTCTTCTTCTTCTTTCTTCTTCTTCTTCTTCTTCTTCTTCTTTCTTCTTCTTTCTTCTTCTTCTTCTTCCTCGCATTTTACTTCTTCGCATTCTTTTTTTTTGTTTGCATTTTTCTTCTTCTTCTTTTTCTTCGCGTTCTTCTTCGCATTCCTCTTCTTCGCATTCGACTGTTTGCCTTTATATAGTCGTTAACATCGGCATTTTCATCATCTTCGTCGTACTGGATTCTTTTCCTTGGAATCTCTCCCTATGCTTATTGTGGGGGAAACAGACCAAGACAGATTGGCCCTCAGAAGCAGCCCAATGTACGTCGTGCACCCGCTTCATAACCGGAATAGTGGACAGCTCACAGTGTTGGTGGGGTGCGGCTACCCACGCAAGTGGACTGGTCACTGTATGTCCTCTAAAGCAGAGAAGATCTCCAATGAAGACCTACTACGGAGATGCAGGCAAGAAGACATGGGAACCATCATCACCAGACGACGGTGGAAGTGGATTGGGCACATCCTCCGAAGAGACCCACAGTCAGTCAGTCACAAGAACAGCATTGCACTGGACCCCAGAAGGAAGGAGAAAGAAAGGAAGACCAAAAGCAACGTGGAGGAGGAGGACTGTAGAAAGTGAGATGAAGGCCATGCAGCACTCTTGGGGATCAGTGACTAGGTTGGCTCAGGATAGGCAGGAGTGGAAGCGCTTTGTTGCTGCCCTACACACTTCTGTGCCGTCAGCGCCTGGGCTTTATCACAGTTCTTGATTAAACCATTGACGCTGGGGGCAACAGCAAAGTGAGAGGCTGTATGACCAGTGGCTTTCCCACTCATGGAATTCCACTTTACAGCTTAGTCTTTAGTGATCGACTATGACTCTCTAACTAGGAGGCTTGACTCGCACAGTCCTTATGTGCTGCAGCCCTGGGGGCTGGTTGGCCTTTGGAGAACATCTCCAACGCTGACTGTCCTTATGCCCACTTGGCCGAGAGAGTGGGGATGTACTGTGGGCAAGGCATCTCCACTATAATCAAATTTCTGCCCAGTTTCCAAAACAGCAGCTGCCTCCTCTGCTGTTTTGGAGGTCATCGTCGGACACGACGGACAAACATACATATACATACATACACACACCAACCAAAATAGGTCTTCAAACTAAACTGAACAAACTGCAAGAATACTGTTCTAATTGGGGTTTAAAGATAAACAAAACAAAAACAAAGGTAATAGTCTTTACGAGATCACCTCCTAAAATTCCAATTCATTTTAAATGTGGAGAGCATGTAATTGAAACAGTAGAAACTTATAAATATCTAGGTGTCGTTTTTCATCAGAACGGGAAATTTCAAGCAACACAAGAACATTTAGTAAAACAAAGCAACAAAGCAATATACGCCTTTAAAAGAGCAATTCATGGACAAAATTTAAAGACTACTATAATAATGCGTTTATTCGACTCACTGATAACCCCTGTTTTAACCTATGGAGCAGAAGTTTGGTTTCCTTTTTGTTTTAATGGGGAGACAGAGTTTCATATTGATAAACTGTTCAAGGCATGCTTATCCAATCAGTTTTTGTATGAGAATTTCCATGTAAAATTTTGTAAACAAATGATAGGAGTTCATAAAAAAGCAATAGTACTACCCACTTTGGGTGAATTAGGGAGATTTCCACTGACCCTTAAAATCATATGCCAGATAATATCCTTTTGGATTCATTTGACAGAATCAAAACCAGACTCTTATATTAGAATAGTATACGATTATTTGTATCAGAATAATACACACGATAAATGGATAAACACAGTGAAAAATATTCTGTACACAATTGGATTCAAACATGTCTGGAAAAACCAAAGCACTCTTAATGTTCATCGGTTGAGTTATGCTGTTAGAAGAAAACTTGAGGACATGTATAAAACATTTTGGATCTACCAAAAGAAAGAGTTTGCAAAACTAAAATTTTATGATTTTGCTACCAAAGAATACAGATTGGAACCATACTTAGTAAACTATGAAAACAAAACTCATAAGAAGACATATTGTAAATTTCGCACAAGCTGTCACAATTTAATGATAGAGAAAGGGAGACACCAAAATATATCCAGAGAGGACAGAAAATGTAGACACTGTAACAAAATTGAAGATGAATTTCATTTACTTGATGAATGCATTTTATATGATGAACTCAGAAATAATTTGTTATTAAAAATCAAAACGAAAGACAAAG
>CM054139.1:48913697-48916197 GCA_028751875.1 Rapana venosa | reverse complement strand
GTGGAGGTATGTGGTGGTTTGTGGTGGTGCGATTACGAGCTGACGACGACGAAGTTTGATGATGGTGATGATAGATGAGAGGAGAGATGGATGGAGGAGGAGGATGTGAATGATGAGGAGGAGATGAGGAGTGAGTGAGGAGATACATGGAGTGGTTTGGTGGATCGAGTTAATGACGAACAACAAATGACGATAAATGGGTGACTGTACGTCAACGATCGTAGTCGAGCGTTTAGAAATTTGAGATGATGACGGATAAATGCATTTGAACCTCGACGACACGGACACGGTGAGTGTTGGTGGATGGTGGTGATAGGTGGTTGGTAGATGATGAGATGATGATAATGATGAAGAGATGATGATTAAGGATCAGTATGAGAAGTAGGAAGAAAATCAAAGAAAATAACAGTTTACTAAAGAAAGATATTATTTTCTTATTCTAGATAACAGGGTGGGGTTTTTTTATATTTTCTTAGTTTTCCTTGTCTGAGTTTCTTCTGGGTTTTTTTGTTGTAGATCATTTTTATTATGCATTTTCTTCTTATCACAATAGTGTTGTCTTAGATTAGTTTGCTTATATATTTGCATCATGTCACATAACGTTGTTGGCGCATACTGGGTGAAAGGTTCCTTCACTGACTGACAGTGCCTCTCTTTTTCTTCTTTGATGCCCATTTCCCTCTTGGTCACTTGACTTCATTTCATTTGCTTTTTGTTCTCTGATGGGTTTGTTTCTTCTTGTCCTCCTCTTTGCCCTCTTTAGTTTTCAAGCATTGAAACAAACTCAAGCTGGTGTTTACAAACCATCATATCAGTTTGTGGGGAGAGAGGGGGGGGGGAAGGGGAGGGAGGAAAGGAGAGAGAGAGATGGACAGACAGAGACAGGGACAGAGACAGACAGAGAGAGAAGCTGTATGTGCTAGTGGACACACACATGTGGGAGTGCGTGAGGAGCCAGGATACACACACACACACACACGACGCGCGCACACACAACACACACACACACACACACCACACCCCACACACACACACACACACACACACACACATACACACACACAGAGAGGTAGAAGGAGAAAGATACCGAGACAGAGAGGGGGGGCAGAGAAGAGCGCATACACAAACTGATCAGTTTTGCAGAATGACTGGTCATTGATCAGGATGACAGCAGCCATCATCTGCCCCTGCATCCATTCCTGAAGCAGACTGCTGATCTGTTGACAGGACAACCACACCACTTCTCTCTGCCCGGGGAAAGGGGGGGTCTGCTTTCAGCCGCTGTTTGTCTACCGCTGCCTCCCTACCATCCCCCACCCCCACCAGCGTTTTGTATCTCCTATATCATGAAAGGGAATAACAAGCATCACAGTGAGACCTCCTCGAAAAATTCCCTGGAATTTTCTTGCCGTCTTCTAATGTCTGTCTATCAGTCCTGAACTACAAGGTTATATGAGGCATACGCTGAGATTTATTTTATTTTATTCCACTTTAAGTCACGGCAGATCTCTCTGCATGAAATTCTGGCTGTTCTTCTCAGGAGAGCGCGTTGCCACAAGAGCAGCGCCACCCACTATAGCGAGAGAGAGAGAGTTATCAAGATTATTGGATTTTTGTTCGTCTTGGTGGTGGCTGGAACCTAGGTTTAATCCCAGGCCGTGTAAGTGCCAGCACAACGCTATAACCACTAGGCTACCCCTTCCCAGCCTGTGATGGGAGTATGTAGATAACAGAGGATTGGGGGCAAAGACACTTTGCTCGTTTCGTTTTCATTGACTGAGGGTTTTTCTGTTTTGTTTCTTAAGTCTTACTACTTAGTGTTCTCTGAATGTGTTTTCTTTCAGTGTGTGTGTTGCTGTTGTTTTACTTTTACTTCTCTTTTTTGTCAAACATTCAGACAGCAACTGTTTTTGTATGTCATATGAGTGAAAATGCGTGGCACTGCCGTTAGACACCTGACAAGACAGGCCCAGCATATCCGACTTGGGCAAGACTTTTATTTTAATTTCTTACGGCTTCTTACTGCTTTGTTTTGGCTTGCTATAGTGTTAGGTGACTTTTTTTTAAAATATATATCTTGTTGTATATTATTGCTTTGTTTTATACTATCTTATCACGTGATTTGTTTCTCTTTCTGGATTTGCTTCGAATATTCTTTTCTTTTAACGAACTCAAAAAAGTATTTTCTAGTATATTATTTCGTTTAATTTTTCTTTTCTATCAGATATTTTCTTTTGGATAATTGTTGGGGGTTTTTAATATATTCTTTTCTTGTTTGTCCGTGGATGATAATTTTACTAACTTTCCTTTCCAACTTCTTTACAAGCAAAACACTTCCTGGTTCTCTTTCTCTGCACCCATATTTGAATTTTAAAATAGCACGACCAATTGATTCTTTTTTCTTCTTCTTCTTTTTTGTCACTTGGTACCAAAGTCGTCTGACCTTTTGCAAAACCAGAAGTATCAGATTCTGGTTGGGGTTTTGTTTTTTTATCAATGC
>CM054139.1:48886197-48903697 GCA_028751875.1 Rapana venosa | reverse complement strand
TCCCTCTCCCTCTCTCTCTCTCTCTCTCTCTCTCTCTCCTCTCTCTCTCTCTCTCTCTTTCTCTCTCTCTCCTCTCTCTCTCTCTCTCTCTCCTCTCTCTCTCTCTCTTCTCTCTCTCTCTCTCTCCTCTCCCTCTCTCTCTCTCTCTCTCTCTCTCTCTCTCTCTCTCTCTCTCTCTCTCTCTCTCTCTCTCTCTCTCTCTCTCTCTCTCTTTCTCCCTCTTTCTTGGTTTGGAAAGGACGGGACAGTGGTGTCTTCATTTGCCGGGGGCATGCAAACACGCAGACACACACAGACATTGCCAGCCTTGTGGTAGTCTGCAAATATATTTAAGCAGTCTGGAGAAACAGGGTTTTTTTGGGGGGAGGGTTCTTTTTTCTTCTATCAAGCTGTCTTTCTTGTGTGTGTCTTTCCTAGTGTCTTTTCAAGGGTGTGTTTTCTGTTCTTCTGTTTTCTTGTCGTCATTTCTGCTACCTTTTATTTTTCTTTGCATTGTCTTGTTTGGGGGTGAAGGAGTTTGTTTGTTTGGGGGATGCTTTTTGTTCTTGGGGTTGTTTTGTTGTATTTTGGTGTGGGTTTTTTCTGGGGGTGGAGGGATGGGGTTAGTTCTCATCCACATAAATTTATCTGACCCGTTTGTCATTGCTTTTTTTCTAAAACTTTTATTTTTATATAGCAAAGGAACATGGCAGAATTACATAAATGAATATTTCCTTTTAGTTTACATTTAGAACGTCCCCAATCATACTACAAGAATAATTACAGCAGTCAAGCGCTTTGTATAATCTATATTTAAACTGTTCTGGTGGTTGATAAGGGACATGGATACCTCTGTAACAAGGACAGGTCTTTTGTTTTCATCGGTACTGAAGGCAGCCTCTGAACAGGGAAAACCCAAGTTTGTCTGGAAGACCACTCTTCACTACGTAGTCTAGAGACTATGTTCCATCAAAGGAAATTGCCTTATCACTCTCTAACTTCCTAACTCTCTAACACAAGTGAGTCGTGGTGGCTTGGCCTGCAGTTTCAGCTTTAAATCAAGTCCAGTTATCTTTTGAGCGCGCGAGGGAGAGAGATCACGTGAAAATGGATAGTCCGGTTTTTCAATCTTCCCTTTGGCCTTTCCTGTTCCTGTCAATGTCGGCTCTCATGTTCTTCCGGCTCGTTGGTATTTGGCAGCGTAATTGGAGAAAATTATTTTGTAAAGTATTGTTATCAGTGAGGAGGTGAGAGTATAGGGAAGGGGGGAGAGCGGGAACAGAGATAGGGGGTAAGGAGGTAGGGGTAGAGTGTGTGTGTGTGTATGTGTGTTTATGTGTGTGTATGTGTGTGTTATCACAAAGTTGCTATGAGCGTTTACACACACACTCTCTCACACACGCACACATAGATAGATAGATAGATATATAGATAGATAGATAGATAGATAGATAGATAGATAGATAGATAGATAGATAGATAGATAGATAGATAGATAGATAGATAGATAGATAGATAGATAGATAGATAGATAGATAGATAGATGCGTACACAATGCAAGATACACACTGATCTCTTCTATAAAAAAAAATGTATAAAATATATTCTGAAGAAGAACTGCACAAAGGAGATGCAACAACTTAAAAGAGAAAAATGCGTATTGCCATAAAAACTGCTGAACTCTACACACAAAATTTTTTCCCCAAAAAATCCATTCTAACTCAAATAAATTGAGGAACCAGGACTCCAACACTCACATACTGAATGTAGAACAAAATCGAACAAGAACGTGTCCGATTTGGAAAAACAAGACCAGCAACATACACGTGAAGAAAGGTGCAGAAATATCACTCTAGAAGATGCAGAGGAGGAATAATGTCTATCAGAAATACATGAAGCAAAATTTATGTCAACATGGGCATCTCTTGTTCACGCACAACTATCATTAGCTATACAGAAGGAGGGGTGGTTTGGTCTTCTTGTTCTTTCATCCCAATCACCAGATATGCAATTACTCTTTTATTTTCTACCTAATCTGACAAAGAGAGGAAAATGTACATGTGAGGGTTTGAGATTTCTGCTTTAGTTCTACTATTTCTTTTCTTCTGTGACAAAATAATTGATTTCGGAATTCTCTCTCTCTCTCTCTCTCTTCTCTCTCTCTCTCTCTCTCTCTCTCTCTCCTCTCTCTCTCTCTCTCTCTCTCTGAGTGTACACATGTATATGTGTGTGCATGATGGCTTGGGTGTGGGCGCACATATGTCTGTGAGAGACAGACAAACATAAAGCAGGAGTTAGAGAGGTACAGAAGGAGACAGATATAGAGACAGAGAAAGGAAAGGCAAAGACAGCTGGGCAAAACAAAACTAAACCTCCCAAAAAGCAGGAAAGAAAACACCTTCAGTAAAATAATCGTTATGACCCAGAAAACGTTACAGTCTGGAACTACTCTTGGCTGTACTGTACGTACGTATCTTCTGCAAACCACTGTGCGAACTGCTGTGATCTGTGTGACTGCATTGATAGTTCACAGTCTACAGCTCCCTCCCTCCCTCCCTCTCTTCCTCCCTCTGCACGTGGCCGTAAAGATTGTATGGCTGGTTAGTTAGGAGTGTGGTGTATACAGTCCCCTAGCGTGGGGTAGGGACAAAGTCAATCTTTGCCTGTCGTTTCCACTGTGGTTGGTGAGTTAGTAGCGTGGTCTCCTATCGTGTTGTAGGGACATGGTAAAATTCTGCCTGTCATTTTCACTGTCGATGGTTAAAACTAGTAGTGTTGTGTATACACAGTCTGCTATCCTGGTTTAGGGACATCATAAAATTATGTCTGCCTGCCTGTGGATGATTAGTTAGCAGTGTGTACACAGTCTGTTGTTGTTGTGTAGGGTACATTGTCAAACTTTCTTTGCCTGCCATCCATTTTTTACCCCCAGTTGTTCCTCTTGTCTTCCCTTCAGGCTCTTATGACACACATTTGCTCATAATTGGAAGTGTGCACGTGTTGGCAACTTTGTGTTTCAGTTTTTGTTTCTGTCTCTATTTTTCAGCCTTTTCTGCCACGTGGTTACCACTTGGATGGGTGACCGTTTGCGCGCCTTGGCTTCAGTACAGTCCCCCAGTTCACCCAGCTGTAAATGGGTACCTGCCTCTTTAGGGTCAGGGAAGGTAAACCAGCGAGGGAGAGGAGATGGGCGCCGCCCTCAATATGCTGGCCCCTAGAGAAGTTGAGGTCTCTGATGCCTCACTCCCCTACGACCATATATATACCAGTGTATCCTTATAATATATAATATATATATATATATATATATATATATATATATATATATATATATATATATATATATATCCCGGCAACAAAATTTTTAAAAAGCTGATAGGCCAAAATGTACCAGAAAATCTCTTTTTGTCGTGTAAACTGATAATTTGAAAAAAAATTAAACAGAAAACAATTCTCCAAACACAACCCCCCCCCCCCCCCCCCCAAAAATACAGAAACTTGCAGTGTATCCTTAAAAACACCAAATGGAGAACAAATAGGCGAAATTATTATCATTGACAACAAAACAACAACAACAACAGCAAATAAATGAAAAGCGCACACACAAATATGAAAAGTAGAAGAAGAGGAAGAGCAGAGGCCGAATGACCCTGAAGGGAAAGCAGGGTTGCTGTCCACATTGGCATTCTTTGCTCACGCACAGCTATCATTACCCACCTTCCTTTTGGCTTTCTTTATTTCTTTCTTTTGTTTAGGGATGTATTGTCTTTTTGTGTGGTTGGTTTTGTCTTTGTCTTAATCCCAGGATTGGCTTTTTCTGTTATATTTCTGTATCTGTTCTTAAAAATGTAATAGATAGATAGATAGATAGATAGATAGATAGATAGATAGATAGATAGATAGATAGATAGATAGATAGATAGATAGATAGACAGATAGATAGATAGATAAATAGATAGATAGATAGATAGATAGATAGATAGATAGATAGATAGATAGATAGATAGATAGATATAGTGTACATGTTACAATTCAAAATTTCATCTGTAGCTTGATTATTCTTTCAACAAGTTTATCGATTGTCCTTTTTTTAATTTTCTCTCTCTCTCTCTCTCTCTCTCTCTCTCTCTCTCTCTCTCTCTCTCTCTCTCTCTCTCTCTCTCTCTCTCTCTCTCTCTCTCTCTCTCTCTGGACGGGGACTGGATGTAAAAAAGCACATGGGTGCTTATTCATTATCCTCGAAATAAAAGAATTTGTCATTGTCATTTGTCATTGTCTTTGTCATTGTCATTCTCTCTCTCTCTCTCTCTCTCTCTCTCTCTCTCTCTCTCTCTCTCTCTCTCTCTCTCTCTCTCTCTCTCTCTCTCTCTCTCTCTACGAGCGCACATGTATGTGTGTAAATCTGTGTGTGCGTCAGGGGGAAGATTCCATGTTGAGGGGATATGTATCACGGGGGAGGATGGGGGTGAGTCTTTTGTTTTGATTTTGTTACTTTGTTTTAGTTCATACTTTGAAATAGACCTGCATCTCTAAAAATGGCAAGATTATGTTAAGGTTACTGAAATAAAATCTTATAGATTCACCCCAGACTCAGCTATGCTCACGGCGTCTATAACTGTGGCAATGGAACAATTGTTCATCTTTTCCCAACTGCACACTAACATTTGAATCCATGACTGTCTGTGACTTCTGACAGCATTGCTATAACCTGCGGTTTACTCTATACTTCAGTCATAAAGACGTTGGATCGCTAGTGTGAGTAGAATCCTGCATTGTGCAGCACGAAGATCAGAAATGTGTAGTTGTCAGGGTGTACACGGTCTGACACTGTGTAGCATGAAGATCAGAAATGTGTAGTTGTCAGTGTGTACAAAGTCTGGCGTGTGTAGCATGAAGATCAGAAATGTGTAGTTGTCAGTGTGTACACAGCCTGGCATTGTTCAGCAGGTAAAATATGTAGTTATCAGTGTGTACACAGTATGGCAATGTTCAGCAGGAAGATCAGAAATGTGTAGTTGTCAGGGTGTATAAGGTCTGACGTTATGTAGCATGGAGATCAGAAATGTGTAGTTGTCAGTGTGTACAAAGTCTGACATTATGCAGAGTGAACATCAGAAATGTGTAGTTTTCAGTGTGTACAAAGTCTGACATTATGCAGAGTGAACATAAGAAATGTATAGTTTTCAGTGTGTACAAAGTCTGACATTATGCAGAGTGAACATAAGAAATGTATAGTTTTCAGTGTGTACAAAGTCTGACATTATGCAGAGTGAACATCAGAAATGTGTAGTTGTTAGTCAGTACAAGGTCTGGCATGTGTAGCAGGAAATTCAGAAATGTATGGTTGTCAGTGTGTACAAAGTCTGACATTATGCAGAGTGAACATCAGAAATCTGTAGTTGTGAGTGTGTACAAGGTCTGACATTGTGTAACAGGAAGATCAGAAATGTGTAGTTGTGAGTGGGTACAAGGTCTGACATTGTGTAACAGGAAGATCATAAATGTGCAATTGTGAGTGTGTACAAGGTCTGACATTGTGTAACAGGAAGATCATAAATATGCAATTGTGAGTGTGTACAAGGTCAGAAATTTGTAGTTGTCAGTGTGTGCACAGTCTGGCAGTGTGTAACAGAAAGATCTGAAATCTGTGGTTATCTGTGTGTACACAGTCTGGAAGTGCATTGGAGGTAAGATCAGAAATCCATCTGCCACTTTTTTCTCTGTCTTTCTTTTTTTTCTCTGGTATCCTCGCTAGCGTCTTTGACATGCCATGCATTCCAACACAAGTGTAGGTGACTCTCCCTGTCTTACTTCCCATTTTCCTCCGTCTCTGTCATTTCTCTTTTGTTTGTTTGTTTGAGTTTTTGATGTTTATGTTTCATGTTTCATGATATTTTCATGTTACAGCAATTGACCACGTGTGTGTGTGTGTGTGTGTGTGTGTGTGTTGTGTGTTGTGTGTGTGTGTGTGTGTGTGTGTGTGTGTGTGTGTGTGTGTGTGTGTGTGTGTCTGTGTGTGTGTGTGTGTGTGTGTGTGTGTGTTTGTGTGTTTGTGTGCGATCTTCTTCTCCTCTTCTTCCTCCCCCACCTTCTTCTTCATCTCTCTCTCTCTCTCTCTCTCTCTCATCTCTCTCTCTCTCTCTCTCTCTCTCTCTCTCTCTCTCTCTCTCTCTCTCTCTCTCTCTCTATCTCTCTCTCTCTCTCTCATACACACACACCAGTTCCTCTTTTCAGAAGAGTAGGCCGGTGGGAATGGATGACAAAATTTACAAAACTGCATACACACGAGTGCTTATTCCATTATCCTCGAAATAAAAGAATTTTAAAAAATAATTAAATAAAACACACACAAACACACACACACACACACACACACACACACACACACACACACACACACACACACACACACACATACACGTGGTCAATTGCTGTAACATGAAAATATCATGAGAGGAGTAAAAAGACAAGCGCCACCAAGAAACTGAACATTTTGTTTTCAATATGGGAAATAAAGAAGCTCAGAGCTATCATACAATAAGCAAAAATGAAAATATATTCATGCTCTCCAAAAAAATCAGTATGATGCATCACGATTTTTTTAAACCGCTTGAAATATAAACAAACATTATGTACCTCAAAAAACAAACATGCACTGTAAAAACAAGTAAACACAAACAAAATCTACATCACAGGTTTAAAATTATTTTGCCTTGTTTCACACAGCTCGTCTCCTTTAGGGAACGTTAACTCGCTGAAGAAATAAACTTACAACAAAGACAAAAGATCGGAAAAAGCAAAAACAACAACAACAACAACATATTTAGAAAAATATAATATAAACATTGATGATGGAAACAATAGGGTCGAATTTTGCTTGATGCGTACAAAAAATGGATTTATTTCTCAGAAATTAATCGTGAATCCATGTTTACAGGACTTATTTTGCATCTGTTTATTCATATCCTATGTAAAGTAAGGTTTCTTTCCATGGTGTTAACTGTACATGCACTATATATACAACTACCAGTCAATCAACTGAGAACAAAACCAGGACTTTCAATGAAGCAGGACTGTTGGAAACAATGGGCAAATGATATAGTATAGCTATCATAGAAATAATGTTTAAAAAAATCACTTATCAAAGTGTTTTCTTGAGTTTTCAAATCTAGGTTATACCACCTAGTGTAGAAGCTAGTCTTGTATGTTCTTGTCTCCCTTTTCAAGTCTGTGTTATAGCACCAAGTGAAGATGCTAGTGTTGTAGGTCCTTGTCTCCCTTTTCAAGTCTGTGTTACAGCACAAAGTGAAGATGCTTGTGTTGTAGGTTCTTATCTCCCTTTTCAAGTCTGTGTTACAGCACAAAGTGAAGATGCTTGTGTTGTAGGTTCTTGTCTCCCTTTTCAAGTCTGTGTTACAGCACAAAGTGAAGGTGCTAGTGTTGTAGGTTGTTGTCTCCCTTTTCAAGTTTGTGTTACAGCACAAAGTGAAGATGCTAATGTGTAGGCCCTTGTCTCCCTTTTCAAGTTTGTGTTACAGCACAAAGTGAAGGTGCTAGTGTGTAGGTCCTTGTCTCCCTTTTCAAGTCTGTGTTACAGCACAAAGTGAAGGTGCTAGTGTTGTAGGTCCTTGTCTCCCTTTTCAAGTCTGTATTACAGCACAAAGTGAAGGTGCTAGTGAGTAGGTCCTTGTCTACCTTAACTCCCTGAGGAGTGGTTGAGATACAGCACTGCATTCTTCAGGCCCTATCTCTTGGGCAAGTTGAGCCAGGCTAAGGCCATACTTCCCCATATTACAGGCACATGCTGGATATGCTTCTGTTTCTGTAAGCCATCGAACTTTGACACGAATGACATGATCTTTACCATGTATACTTGATCTTCTGCATGCGTATATACACGAAGAGAATAAAGGTACAGGTACGTCTGCACTTGTGTTGACCTGAGAGACCTTAAAGTTCCCCATCCTCGATTGACCAGACACAACTACCAAGATTCGAACCCACAACTTCATGAAGCCACTGGCATTGAAGTCAAAAGTTCTATCCACTCAGCTGTGGCGTCTGTCGGTGGACGATAACAAACTCTGCCAAGTCGTTTTCGAAAGAGTGCAGGAGCTTCTCTTGTAGGTGACCCTGTTGCTGCGTGGCGTCAATGCTTCTGTTTCCTACAAAGGGTGTGGAACTATGGTGAAATACGACAGCTCTCCAGCTCCAGATTCCCCTTACTGTTACCATGTTTATGTATGCCATGAAATGTTGGCATGCCGTTGCGGATGCGTGGAAACAGTTGATACTCCTCCAGAGGCTGGAAGTACTTTTGACCAACTCATTCTTTGTTGGTCGCCTCGCAGAAATTAGCAAGTCAGAATAAGCCAGAGTCTACTGAAAGCATTCTCCCTGCGATTTTAGATGAGGAGCCCCAGCGATAGTTAATAGAATATTCTAGTCTCTTTAAAACAAGAGAAGTTTCTTTAAGTGAATTCAGACTTAGAGGATTGTTTAGTAGACTTTTTTTATTGTTACAGTTAATGGATTTCTTGACCAACACGATATATGAGATAATCACACAATTTCTCTGTTTGTTTCTATTTAGGTTGGCATCATCTGTGTCTTTACATCTGTCCACCTTTTGCTGTGTCCTTTCCTTTTCTGTGTTTCAGTTTTCTTTTGGTTGAAAAGGATAGACGAAATAAAATTGACTTCACTTTAATCCCCAATAAGAATTAGTCTACATGAAGATCTTGATTTGTATAGAATTGTATTGTAATATTATGCATTTTATTTCAGTGGAGGGGAGTGGAGTGGAAGTCTAGTGTAGTCTAGTGTTGGGTCACGTTGCGTTATATTGGATAGAATTGGGCTGCATTAGACTGGATCTGATTGTGATGTGTAGTGCTTCAGTGACAACACTTTCTCTGCACGCTATTCAAGCTGTTTTTCCCAAGGAGGAAAGCATATCCTCCTTGGTCGTGTTTAGCTATGACAGCAAGTTTTGTACGCCATGCTTTTGCATTGGAGCAACACTTTTGTTGTCGGGGTTTTTTTGTTTGTTTGTTTGGGGAGGAGATTGTTTTGCTGTTGTTGTTGTTTTATGTGACTTAGATATGTAGCACCTCTATTCGTCATTTCATCTCAAAATTAATCATCGAGACAAACATTCAAAGTATAGTGTAATGTGAGGAACAAATCCCCATTCAAACAAGGGATTCAAATCACACAGTTCTGGCTTTGCATACGAGTGTAGGTAACTCTGTAATCCACTTTTGCGTACAGACCGAATAAAGTTGCACTGCCCTTTGCTCATGGCCCAAAGAGGTCAGACGTGTTGATGGCAAAGCAAGGAAGAGGCATTTCTTGCTGGTGAGTTAATGTCCACTCCATTCGCTTTCATCACGGCGATGGATGCATGTCTGATTAGATTGGTCCCTGTTCCTTAAGTTTTATGGCTTTTTTATTCACCACCCATTCCTTTTCAGCCATCCTCTTTTTTTCTGTGCTCGGCATTATTCAACAGTTGGAGTTGGTTTTCTTCGTCGGGTTTTTTCTCTTTTCACACAGTCTAAGAACTATCTTAAGCCCCCACCCCCTCCCCCGCCCCCACTCCAATGTAAAGTTTCAGAATTGTTATTAAGCTTTCTCATCTTTTACATTGTTTGAAGTTTTGATCTTATTTCTTTTCTTCAATTTCCTTTGGAAATGTAGTTGATTGAATGTATATTTTTAGTTTTGCTTTCTTTTTTTATGCTTTTTATTTTCAGTTCTTGTTGTATAAGGATCTTGAGCTCGTTAAAAAAAAGTAAAAAGAAACTTTCTTTTTGTTTAGGTAAGTCAGGTCACACTTTTGCCTCTAGAAAAGTCCTGACTTTTTTCCCTTTGATCTGCTCTGAAGTTTATAGAATGTAAAGGAACAATGGGACTGCTCTCTCTCTCTCTCTCTCTCTCTCTCTCTCTCTCTCTCTCTCTCTCTCTCTCTCTCTCTCTCTCTCTCTCTCGCCCTCTCCAAATTTGGTTCTGTTCTGTTCTCTCTCTCTGGGGCGCAATGAGAAACTCCTGGATGACACAGGGAGGAAGCAGCATCTTTTTTACTTCTATGTTAATGTTCAGTCTGCTTCCCTGCATCACGCTACTGGAGACATGGCTGATTAAATTGGTGCCTGCCTCTAAAAGTCTGGGGCCTCATTTGCATAAGCTACTCCCACTTCTTCCGGGCAGTCTTATCTGAAAACAGACACTCACGCCCGTACACGCGCTAACTCGCACAAATTCAGACAAGCTCGTATTGCTAAAAAATGTATAAGTATTGTTAAAAATAGAGTGGGGGCATGACAAACAAACAGAAATGTTGTTACTAAGAAGCAATTCTTGTTTTGTTTTGTTTGGTTTGTTTTTTTTGTTCCTTGTTTGTGGGGGGGGGGGGGGGGAGTGGGTTTTTTTGCTTGCGCTAAAAAGTTTATTACCGTGTTCATCATTTTTGACGAAATTATCATGCTGAAGTCACGCTTGATACCCCAGGACCAAGATATCTAGAGTGGCCCATTTGCGTGCTGAAGGAAAATGAGGTTAACATTAAGTGCCTTTTCCTGACTTTGCCATCAACAAGTCTGGTCATGCTAAGGTGATTTATGGATGAGAATTTACTTCTTTCTTTCTTTCTTTCTTTCTGTCCCTTTCTTCTGGAGACAAGGAAGAAGGTAGGAGGAAGGGGGAGGAAAGAAAAGGAAGATGTATAAAGGTGAAGATGATGTCTACCTTGGCCTAGAGAAAGGTAGAGCTACGTGACTGTCTTTCAGACCAAGAAGCACTTTGCCAACTGGTGGCCAGGGTAGCCATGAGAAGAAAAGTCAACTAAGGCCTAGGCTTACACACACTTTTCTGTAGATGACAACATCGAGCAATCCTTTATCTAATTCACTCTGCAGTCATTTTTAATTTACAATCCTCTATCTAGCAATAAAAGCCAAGGAAATATACCATCCTTTATCATCAAGAGTTATTTTTCTGTTCTTATTCCGAGTCTGACTCCAGTGTATCTTCCTGATTGGCAGTTCTAGTTTGGGGGGGTGGGGGGGGTGTTCGGTCAGTTAAGTTTGCAGTATTAATCCGAACACTTTGCAAGGCAAATTTTTGAATGCCAGACATGTAAAGAAGAAATAAACCTAAAAGAAATTAGGGAACAATGTTTTATCTAGTTCTTCATAAAGAAAAGTGCTGTGCCCATGAGTCTTTCAAACCCGTAACAAAGGAAGAACACGAAACATCACGTTGATGTCTTTGTTTCTTAAGACGGTATCTTTTGGTCATGGTCGTTTATGTTTTACGAAATCAAAGATAGGAGTCAGTGACCAAAGAATTAACAAAAAAAACATTATTTTACTGTCTTTGTTTATTGAGAAGATATTTGTGTCATAGTCTTATCTGTCTTTTACAGAATAAACGAATACATAGATGACCTGTACTTTCTTAAGAGACTGTAATTTGGACACGAACCTCTGTTTAGCTCTGACTTTTTTTATTTCTTTTGTTTCTTTTTCCTTCCTGCCCCGTTCTTCCTCTCCACTGTCTTTCCTTTTTCGTTTTCTTTCTTTATTTCATCACTCTTGTGCTCATTTCTTTTTCTTCTTTATTTTTTTTCTCGTAGACTGAAAATTATTTCCTCGGGTTATTTATTCATGTGTTTCTTTATCTTTTCTCTTCTTTCATTATGATATCAGTTCTATCTTCCTTTCTTTGTCTATTATGCCATTAAATATCCCCTTGAGGATGCAGCAGTGAGGAAATTTGCCAGGCTTGTTTTGTTCATGTATTGTTTTCTTTGTCTTGATAGCGGGTTTTATTTTCGTTTTGTTTGATTTTTTTCGGTGGGGGGGGGGGGAGGGTTGCTTTGTTTATATGATTAATTGGTCATTATCCGTTTATTTATTTCTTTAACTATCTGTTTACTTATTTATTTAATTGTTGTTCTTTATTCACATATTGTATAGGCCTACATGTTCACCATTCATTTCTCGATATTGTCACTATTTATTTGTTTCATTTATTTACATTCTACGTATCTCTATTTCTTTTATTAAGTTTTATTTTCAGCTTCTTATCCCGATCCTTCACACACACACACACACACACACGCACACACACGCACGCACGTACGCACATACGCACACACACATCACACACACACACACACACACACACCACATCGCAAACACACACACACACACACACACCACACAGCTACACCAGAGCTCATTCTGTTGCACTAACAGAGCCAGAAAACTCTATGGAGAAAGTCATCATTAGCTTGCCGTCATGAGGCCACCGTCAAGAAGAGTCTCGGCACTGTTGCTCAGTCATTCCACAAGCGTTCAGGGATACCTGTGAAAATGTATGTCGTGCCAATCAACAAGATAATTATTATATACTAAATCTACGCCCCTTACTGATGATCATCCCATCTAAGTTTGTAGTGTTGATGGTGATCAGTGGTTTTTAAAGTAACGTGCCCATAAGGAAAGCGATAAGTCAGGGGTTCCATTCCCATTTGAACAAAAAAACTTTTCTCCCTTTCACTAGACCTTGAGTGGTGGTCTAGGTGTTAGTCTTGTAGATGAGAAGATAAACGAAGTCCTATTAATAACACATATTTAGCACATGTAAAAGAACCCGCGGTTGTAGCTCAACCCCTGGCCATCAGATCGTAAGCTTAAACGCTTTAACCACTAGGTTATCCCCTCTTCCAAAATACAAAATTGAATAGACAAGCAACAGTCACGAGCGTACTACACAGTTGAATTTGAAGGCGGCTTTCACCAACAGAATGCAAGGATTTTCACATCAGGCAATTTTCACCCACAGAAATACAAAAATCCTTTTTTTTTAACAGTCTAGACTTGTATTCATTTTGACTGACAGGTTACAAAGTTGGACTAGCAGATATTTTATTTTTACCATCTTGGTAGACAGAACTGAACTTGCAGGCAGCTTTAATGGCAAAATACTATTGTGAACTTACCATCAAGTTTCTCTCTACCGAATACAAATGTGACCTTTGAGGCAATTGTCACTGACAGAATAAAACAAAATTGGCTGTGAGGTAGTGACAGTGGTCATTGACAGTATCACTACAATGTTAGATTTGCGGGGAAACCGTTTTATTGAAACAAATAGACATGCAGACAGGAACTTTTTTTTTAAGGTGGCGCTGCTCTTGTGGTGACGCCCTTTTCTTGGGGATAACAGCCCTAAATTTCATTCCAGAGAAATCTGCTATGGCTGGAAGTAGTATTCAAAACAGTACAGTACAGTACAGTCAGTACAGTACAGTACAGTACAGTACAGTACAGTGCAAAGCTAAAACACAACATGCATGGACAGAGAGAGAAGGACAAGGCGGAAAAAGGAAGGGCAGGAGAAAAACAATGAACGTGCGTGTGTGTGTGTGTGGAGGGGGGGGGGGGTGCGTATGTTCGTGCGTGCGCGTGTGTGCGTGCGTGCGTGCGATTGTGTGTGTGTGTGTTTATGTGTGTGTGAGCGCGCGCGCGTGCACACAAGAATCTGGACGAGTACCTGAATGTTTATGCACAGATGTATGTGTACAAGTTGATTGTTGTCCCTCTGTGTCAGTGGATATGCACTGCAAGTTATGCATTCAAATATTTTGCATGAATGAAGAAAGCCTTTCCTCAACTTTCACAGATGTGAAGATTCACTACCGCTCACTAATGAAGGCAACCATACAGACCTGCCTTTCTACCTCACATTGAGGCTTTTCTCAGTCACTCTGAAACATGCACCAGCCTCCCTTTCCCAGCACAACCAAGACCTGCCAGCTTTTCAAACACTTCTTTACCAACTGCCCTGAAACTCGCCGAAACTAAAAGTAAGTTATGAGTTTTCTTGTCCGGCAACTTTGTTGTTACTTTTAATGGACTTGGCTTTGCCGGGAGACTGATGGACAGGTTGCCTGACAATCGCCCCACGTGTCTCTCTGCCCGGGTTTAGGAAAATGTCTGTCATCAGCCATTTCCTTTTATCACCCCTTCCTGTCTCCTGAAGAAGGGAAGGGGGCGGGGAAGGGAGGAGAGTGACTGCCCCTGACGAGGTCAGACATGTTGATGGCAAATTGAGGAAGAGGCATTTCTTGCTGTTGTGTTAATGCCCACTCCATTCGCTTTCATCACGCCACTGGATGCATGTCTGATTAGATTGGTCCCAGGGCTTTACGCTTGATGTGTTTTTTACATTACAGCAATTTCTTTTTCTCTTCCGATTCACACAAAAAAATAAGACCCGCGAGGATAAAATTTCTACAAGAACATTTTTTTTCTGTTCACCTTGCTTTAATCTTACTTTCATTCAACTTTGCCTGAAGTAAAGAGACTGCAGGATAATGTGAATGACATTTTTATACATAGCACATCTTACTTCTTCTCCTCCTTCTCTTCTAAGTCCAAGAGGGGTCACTGGGATACTGCTCCGAACACCTGCCTACCAGATTCTTTGATTTATTTTGTTTTGTGCCAAAGCCTGGATCTCTGCAAGATGATTTCATGGTCTGTCTACAATGTTGTCAGTCGCGTGTGTTTTTTCTGTTTACTCTTTTGTCTTGTGACTTCGAGTCTGGTTTCTACAGCCCATTTCGTTGAAGATGAAAGCTGAACTGATGGCTTGTGTCTCTCCTTTGTCAACATTTTTGCCAAGGAAGATGTCAGCATCTGTAGCCAGCATCCCCTTCCTCTCCTCCACTCCCCATTTCTGTCGTGTGAAGTATTTTGTGAAAAGGGAAGAGCCATGGCTGACCCCTGACGAGGTCAGACACGTTAATGGCAAATTGTGGTAGAATTATTTCTTGAGGTCGTGTTAATGTCCATGCCATTCGCTTTCATTGCGCCACTAGAGGCGTGATTTATTAGATTGGTCCATGTTCTCTAAGTCGTATGTGTCTTTTACACTACTTGTATTTTTCCGCAGTTTTTGTCTTTTTGGGGGGTTCAATTTAACATATTCCAGTGGTTTTCTTTAATGTTTCCTTGCATGTTGAAAGATGACAAAAAGTAAATATAGAGGGCTTAAGTCTTTTTTAGTGTTCCTCGGCTAGAGCTCCGAGGTTCCCCAATAGTGAGATGTTGCCTATACCACCGTTTTGCCCAATAGCCATATTCCAACTTGGGGTATTATGTCAACAACACGACACCAGTGTACATTCTCTTTGTACATATTGTTATCCATTGAAAAACACTTAAGCTTCTTAATAGGGTTTTGAGGTGTGGAATTTAAAAAATCTTATTGAAACAGTACTTTTGGGTTTTTTGTATATAAATCATTGAATGACATGGTCTATATTTAAACAGGCAGGCTTCAGGCTACAGAATATTGACCACAATTCGTTTTAAGTTCATGCCTTATTTGCTTCTAAGAAAAGGAGGAAACTACACAGAAATAAGATAGTATGTTTTACCCTTGGTTCAGCCATGATAAAACCAAATCTATCCCCAAATCGGAACACGGCTACCTGAATGGTGGGCAAAATTGTTATTGCCCTTCGTGGGATGATTAAAGTGTTTTTGACTTGACTTGACTTGACTTGACTACTCTGCAGAGTCGTTAGTGTCTACCATACTGGACTTGTCTCACTTGAATAAAAAAATAGCCAATGCCAAGAAAAGCCTCTACCATTAATATTTGCCGTAACAGTAAAGATTGTTCGTGTTTATATGCACAACATGATTTAATAATATTTAGTCTTGATGGGTTTGGGGCTTTAATGTTGTAGGGTTTGGGTTTGGATTTCTTTTTGTTCCTCGACTAGAGCTCCGAGGTTTACCAATGGTGTGCTTTTTGCGTGTGTGACGGTTTTTGCCCACCATTCAGGTAGCCGCATTCCGATTTGGGGATAGATTTCGTTTTATTTGTCTGAACCCAGGGGTAAAACATACTATCTTATTTTTGCGCAGTTTCCTCCTTTTCCTAGAAGCAAATAAGGCATGAACTTAAAATGAAATGTGGTCAATATTCTGTTTATAGACTGTTCAGAACCACAGAACTAAAGTCATGAAACTCTATTCCGCTGTTGATAAAACAAAATTCTCCCTGACCTTTTAATTCGTTTTTAGATGTAACGTACCTGACATCACGACTCATACCCAGCATTTTTCTAACGACCTTTATCTAAACCTGGCCATCGTCATTCAAATGTGGAAATGTCAGCTAGAATGCAAGGGTCGTTTTCTGGTTCTCTGTGCAGCAGCGACTTTTAACGTTTGCCAGCAAAATACCTTACATTTGTTAGGATGGAGACGTTTAGAAAATAGCCTTTATTGGTTTTGGGTTTGGGCTTGTTGTTGTTGTTGTTGTTGTGGTTGCTGCTGCTGCTCTTCCTCTTCTCCTCCTTCTTCTTCTTCCTCTTTTTATTACTTTCGGGGTGTGGTTTGTTTTGTTGTAGTTGGAGGGTGTGGGGTTGTTGTTGTTGGTTTTTTTTGTCATTTCATGTTCTGTGACACACTTGTCCTAATATTTCGCACACTGTTTATATTGAT
Organism: Rapana venosa; assembly: GCA_028751875.1. NCBI lineage: Eukaryota > Metazoa > Mollusca > Gastropoda > Neogastropoda > Muricidae > Rapana > Rapana venosa. The sequence goes on along the minus strand of CM054139.1, from coordinate 48,887,186 downwards.
CTCATCGCCTAAGCTATATCCGGGCTTAACATGTCGGAGCCAGAAGTTCACATGGAGTATGTTCATGTCCGCCCCCGTCGGGTCACTGACCAGAAGGGCCCTGCACTGCTGCTGGGTTACAGCAGACTAGAGTACCTGTCTTTCCTGTCCCCTGTCTCCTCTCCACCTTCACTTCTGTCCTGTAGAGAGTGGGATGGAGAAAAAGAGAGGAGATTTGACCCTTGTGAATACTAGACGTATTAATGGCAAACTGAGGAAAAGGCATCCATTTTCGGTTACTTCATAATTGCCCATCCGTTTTGCTTGATTCACAAAACTGGATTGACTGGGTCTTAAATGCCAAAGCTTCAATAACTGTGTCTTTTACACCTCGTCTGCAATTTCTTTTCATAATCCTTGGTTCTATTTACAACAGAATCATGCACTTAATTCTTAAATGTTGTTTTGCATTTTGAGGGGAAGGGGGAATAACTGCGTGAGACGAAAAGAACGAAAGTTACCATTTTTCCACCGGCCATTTCGGGTTGAGTCATTTTCTGTGTAATTCTGGCTTCTGATTGTGTTTCTTGTCTTCATTCTTCGTGTAATGCAGTTAAAGATTCATAGCATTTTTGTTTTCCTGTGTCTCTGTCTCTGTCTGTCTGTGTCTGACTCTCTCTCTCTCTCTCTCTCTCCTTCTCTACACACACGCACGCGCGCGCGTGCACACACACACGCGCGCGCGCGGGCGCGCGCGCACAGAGAGAGAGGGGGGGAGGGAGAGAACTGTTGTTTCCTGCGACTTTCACTTTTTATTGCATTCCTTTAAATTACTTCAACGTGAAATGTAGTTAAATATTCCTGTTTTCTCTTCTTCATTTTCCCCTTTAAATAGCAGTTAACAGAATTACAGCGCTCTCTCTCTCTCTCTCTCTCTCTCTCTCTCTCTCTCTCTCTCTCTCTCTCTCTCTCTGTGTGTGTGTGTGTTGTGTGTGTGTGTGTGTGTGTGT